>VXAC01001974.1:1012449-1179757 GCA_013399225.1 Rhipidura dahli
TCCCGTCCCGAGCGGCCGCCGCCTCCCGCGGCCAGGGCGGCCCGCGGCCGTGCCCGGCTGAGGGCGGCAGGCAGGTGCACCTGGCAGGCAGGGCCGGCCAGCCCGTGTGCGGCCACCGTCATGTACGCCATGGCAGGGCTTGGTATCAGCCAGAGCAGAGGTAGTCGGAAACTCTACTTCAGGTGAGGACGGGGATTTTGAAGTTAGCAGACCCCTTAGCAAAACATGTTTCATAATTAAAGTCGCGTGGATGAAATTGCCAGGCTGTGTAAACATTTCGACACCTCCTCGCTCCAGTCCGAGACGCTGGCCGCGGCGCATCTCCCGCGGTTCGTGGAGCTCCTCAGCTGTCAGCGGGTTTTCCCGGAGGGCCGAGAGCTCCAGGAGTGCCCAGTGCCTCGTTTGTCGCTGCCCTTGGAGAGGGATGTAAAGCAAGGCATTCCCCCAGTGCCCGAGCGAGCCTTCCCTAACAGAGGGAATCAGAGTAACGCTGTGGTGGTTTTGTAGTTCACCAAAGAGTGCGTTTTCTTGTTGGTTCTTGAGAACAAACGTCAAAATAAAACTCAGCGGTCCATAACACAGAAGTTCCAGGTAGGGATTAAGAGAAGAATTGTCTACTTGTTGCTCCAAAGCTATAAACAATTCCTGTGGATGAGCGAGGGCACTGACACGGGGAAAGCTAAACCAGTGAATAGAGGTCTATGAAGCCTTGTAAAAGGATATGTTTTCAGTCTGTTTTAGACAGCAGGCAGTCACAAGGATTAGTCTGTTATCAGTACAGGTTACTGTTCTGGCTATAGATTCTCTTTATAAGTGATGTTTACAGACTTCAGAATTTTATGTCGTTATTTTTCGTACGTACTGTCCTGTTGATGATGCAGTAAATTTTAAACCCTGGGTTTTTGTTTGTATAATAGCTTCTTTTTTATTGAGTCACCCTATGACGATGTAATGGGGGAGGTATAGTAGCATAAATCATACCTTTTCCATGGAGTTGTTTTCCTCAGTTTATCGGACACTAACGTATTAAGGTTAAACAACTGCCTCAAGTGAATTTTGTTCTAGGTAGCAAGCTTCTGTGCAGAGTACAAAATACACATACATTTTGCGTCTTATGTTGAAAAAGAAAAAATTATACTACAGTACAATGTAGTTATAAAAATGTGTTATAATAGTTTATACGGCAAGAGGATGAAATAGTGTGTATATTGGAAATACACTGCATTCATTGTACCACCTCTTTTTAATGAGGCACTCTTGATCTTTTCATTTTTAACCTTTTATTTTCAAGCACAGTGAGGGATTGAGTGCTTTATAATCTTGCAGGACAGCATGCTGAAGTGGTTTGTGGAAATACTCTTCAGACACAACACAGACTTCACAGCACTGAAGTCTGAACCCTGATCCCGACTCTGTCACTGGTTTTAAATATTTTGACATTCAGTGACAATTTTTCTGTTTCTCTCAGAAGTAGGCTAATTGTTATCAGGTTCGTGGGATTGTTGCATAAATTAATGTTTGTGGAAGAGCTGGGAGAGTGTCCTGTGAGGGATTTCAGATAGCTGGCTTGTGCCTCCCTGTCAGTGCACTGTGGATATCCCTGCTGGGGATGTACCCTATGCAGCCTGTTGAAACAAGGTAGCTTTGCTTTCTTAGTTTTCCAGTACTATTACAAAATAGGTTTATTGCCTTGAGTTCAACAGTTACTGTATTGTTTGCTTGATCTCTATGCAGATATGCAGCTAGGATCTCTAACCGAACTTGCTAGTAGTATTTAAAATCACGGAGAAAAGGTGGGGCGGTGTTACTAGATTTCCAGGCGGCTCTGAAACATATGTTAAGAGGAGCAGTTCTCTCACTGTTAAACAAATGTTGTACATCCTCAGGTCCTCATTTGAAGCTCTGTTTGCCAGCCGAAAAGAGCAGTTGCTTTATTTGGAACAAATGTTAGAGCACTTTCAGTAGGCTGATTTCCCACATTTAAAGTTAGTCCAAGATACAGAGCTGAGATTAATATGATTATTTTTTTAACTTAATTAAAAAAAATCATTATCTTCACAGTTTTTGATACTCTCTTAGAATGCCAGTAATTAGAAACTGGGAGGAGGAGGAATAAAAAGGCATAACACATTTTAGCAAAATAGAAAAAGCTAAGGAAAAAGTATCTGTGATCACTGTGCAGTACAATGACAAGTAGTAGATAGGTCCCAATGTAATTAGAGCAGTCTGATAGAATATCTTGATGTGGTTTTTAATGATTTGTGAGGCACAGTTATTTTGTTAGGAATGGATGCTGTGTTACATGAACTGTTCTGGATGGACAACAGTGTCTGAGAAAAGTCTGAAACCAGGCTCAGGACAAGTCAAGTAGAAGACTGAGAAGGATGGCTGATCACTGAGACGGATGCGACATTTGGCTTCACCTTTTCAGTTTTGTTGTTACTTGGGTATTTCTGTGTTTGTTTTCCAGTTGTATGAAAAATAAACCAATTTTGCAGCTCAGGGCGTTTCTGTGCTAGTTGTCCCCATGTAATTACACAATATGTTTTGTGACCATAACCGTGTAATGTTACATAAATCTGTTTAACTTCTTCTGGTCCAGATAGTAAAGTAATGGGATTGCCCCCGGTTATTGTCTAGGTAATAGACTGCTTTCATTTACTCTTTTACTTTGGGCTTTATTTGATGTTGAGCCCCTCTAATGAGATGCTTTGTGCCTCAATTTTCAGTGACCTTTTCCTTCAGAAGAGTAGTTTTGCCAAGCTGAGTTCACTCTTGGCTGCTCCTCCTCAGGATGAGGAAACTGTCCTGATGGCACAGCTCTTCAGAGCTCAGGTATTTGCTCGCTCATAATGGATATAATTTGGATGTCAGGAAATGTGAGCATTTGGATGTGCCAAGGTGTTAAACTGCAGATTTCAGCAAACACACAGTCTTAGTTTTGTTCTGCCCACTATGTTTTCTGTGTGTCACTATTGCAGGCTATACTCCCTACTGCCTGCTATTCTGTTACAGTGGTGACAGAGATGATCTTGTCCATTCTCTTGCCAGCATAGGTTGGTCCTTATACTCCCGTAAACCTCACGTTATGTACTTTAGCTGATGGAGCTTTGAACACTTTCCTTTGCAGACTATTTCACAGGTTACTCAGCTTCATAAAAATTGTTCAAGTTTTGTTATTGCTCAACATCTCGCCATGCATAGCCCACATATTGGATTTACTTCTGTTTGCTTCTACGTTCACATCTGCCCTTGCAATTTTTCTTATTTGGAGTTATCAAAAGGAAATGTGAGTTCCTGGATTCCTGTTGAACAGTCTATTGAAATTGGCTGTGTAGCCTATATTTATAGCATGTTAACATTAAGCAACTTGTATTTATGTTTCAGCACTGCAAATTCAGGCGCTCCATAGCTTGCAGGTCATCTTGAATGATCCTGGCACTCATACCCATCCTGCTTTGGTTTTGCTCCTTCTGTTTCTGTGTTCACTGCCCCTCCTGCATTTCTATGGATGTCTGGCTCTCCTACCAGAGGGTGGCCCAAGGGTGCAGGAATGAGGAAGGGCAGGCTGCATGCTTGCCCCTGGGTCTGCCTTTGCCTGCAGTGGCATGGAACAGAGGTTGGGCTGAACTCTGGCTTGGCGACCTGGGCTGCTTGGGAACACTTGACTTCTCCTGCCCAGCTCTTGTGGTTTCATCTCGATAGACCCAAAGTATTTCAGCTTGAGGCACACTGAATGGCTTTTGCTGTGGGAATGGTGTGCAATGTGAATGCCTCCCAGTGTGTACCATCCTCACAAAGTGATCTGGGCATCTGAGGATTTGTGTTTCTTAGGGATGCTCTAAGGGTTTGCTCTGCTTGTGCTTTGCACTTAACCCTAGAGCAAGTTAAAAATCTGTCAGCCCTTTGTAAACACAATCTTTGTGTCATGTCCTTTTCTCTTCATCTTCTGATGTCAAGAATCTTCTGTCACATTTATCTTGTGTGGGTCATTGGGAATTTCTTGCATATTTGAGGCACTCTGCTAATACCAGTTTTGGGTTTATGCTGTGAGTCCATCATGAGTATCAAAAACGGATCTCTCTATATCTTTCTATAATATTTTTTACTATGATGGATTAATAAACATTAAGTATTTTTGTTTTCAGGTTCCAAGCAGGAGCTGCTGTTAGGTGTGGTAGGGGCAGAACTCTTCAAGCATTGAACTTTTTGCTATTATTAGGATAAGCATTAGACTAAGGAAATGAGCTATACAAAGGCAGATTGTATGTAAAAATAATTTAAATACATGGAATGGTTTTATGCCTCTAAAGCTATTTATGAAATGCTATTGTGTTAATTACTCCAATATTCATAGTGACATGTATGTCTTAATAGTTATAAGTACTTCTAGTAGCTGGCACAAAGTTGACAGAGCCCTTCTCTTAAATTAAGAGAAAGTGCAAGTATGAATATTACGCATCTGGCAGGTTTCTTCTCATTTATCATTCTTGTGCTCAGTTTGCTTAAAAGGCAATATAATAAAGTAGTTATCTGGTGAGGATAAAACCTTGACTGCTTATATAAGAAAAAATAACTTCTTTCTTAAATTTACAGAGCTACTTTTGATGGAGACTCTTTCTGAAGTCTGTAAAAGGGAAAACTATATTACTGTGCTTTTGGAAAGGAGCTTAATAAAGTACAGTAGGCCAATTGGCTGATAAATAACTAGTGTTCCAAAGTAACTCACTTAATTATGCTCCTTCTTGAGCTCAAATTAATTATGGTTTTGGTTCTTTCCTCTGCGACTTTATTTAAGTCTAGAAAATTTAGCTGAAACAAAATCTACCGTAATAAATTTTGATTAAATGGGCATATTTATGCCTGAAAACAGTTAGACTTGTAATTTAATACTTGTAATTGTAACTTGACTGTTATTACAAAGAGTTTGGAGTTGGATAGCATCTCCATTATGCTTCTCTGTCCATTGCTTTACATGACACAGCAAGTATTCAATATTTATTCTGTAGAAACTCATCAAATGTGTTGCCAGACAAGAAGCAAAGTTGCTTTAGTTGAATTTTTATGTCTCATGTTCACTCAGAAAGGTGCCCTGGTCTTGACTCTTCTTCTTGTGTGCTAATATGTAGAATCAGCAGTTTTCTTTGATTTAGGGGAATGTTTAGGGTGTTGCCTCCAAGAATATTATCTGAAAAATTAAAAATTCAGGAACTTTACATATACTGTATGTTAGCCTGTGGGTGGTGGATTCATACTGGATTATTGCAGCTTTATGAACAAATTCTGTGCACCCGGACAGGAGAAAAAACCACTTCTTTATTTTGTTTGTGTTCTCAGGTAGGACAAAATAGGATAATAGAGCTCCTCAATGGTTTTGATTCCTAATTGCGACTATGTTGAACTACCCCCCGAGTTAAAAATGCTGCTTCATTCTGCTCTGTATGTATTTATATGCTGATTTGCTTTCAAACAAGTGTAAAGTAGCATGTTTTAACCCCAGTATTTGTGGAGAATCTGTAGAACCAAAATGACTGTTTTCCAAAGAGATTGCAGCAACATATTAGTGTTTCCAACAAGAAACATTTTTCAAACTGCACCTTGCCTGTGCCACCATTCCTTCAGTCCCTACTTCTTGAGGCATGTCCCTAAATCCCACCTGTGACCTGCATGAATGAAACCTGCAGGCCAGAATTTGGACAGAGTGTAAAGCAGGAGTTTGATGGAAAGAACAACGAGAATGTTATGGGATTTGTTTGCTTGTTTTTTTAATGTATGTGAGTGAACAGTGATGAGTGCAGAGTCCTACACTGCTCTGTGTTGCCTGCCTCATTCTTTAAATCCCCCCAGCCACTCACCCCCCAAAAATTAGTAATTCCTGGTTGTTTTTCACCTCCTCCTCCACAGCCCTGGCAGAACAGAAAGCTGAAGCACTGAAACATCCCTTTATATTTGGGTATGAAATATTGTGTGCATTGAACTACCTCTACCAATACCAGTGCTTTTACAGTAACATTTTAGTGCTAGAAGAGTGTGAGAAGTCTCTTTTTGTTTCAGGAAATTGTGTTATCTGAGGAAAAGCTAAAATTAGAAGTGATACGGGGAACGTTGTGCATGGTGGCTTTTTGGTGGGGGGGGTGGTGGTGTGGTTGGATTTTGAGTTTGGTTTTTTTTTGAACAGAGCAGCTCTCCTAATGGATGAATCATGTGGGTGTAACTCAAAGCACTTGATAGCAAGCAGTCTGTCTGAAGGTATATGTGTAATAAGATTACTGGGATCATTTAGAAACTATTTGGAACTACTGAAACGTGAACTTAATCTATTGTAAATATTTGTTACTCATTATCTAATACATCAAAATATATTTGGTTAGAGTTAGGCAAATGAAGGTAAGATATAAAGTGCAAGTTTTCAACAATGGGCTACCAAGCACTGGAAAAGCTGTCAATGTTTTCTGTAAAAACAAGTATTTTCTTGGAAAATAATTTTCCAGAGCACAAGGGAAACAAGAGATAGTGTTCTAGTTTTAGCTAGACTAAAATGAAGGGATTGGGTTGAGAAATTGTCAGCACATTTGGAGACTGCTGAAACATTTTCAATTTGGCTTCATTTTTACAAGGTTTCCTGTGTCGCACTATGTTGTTAATTGAAAACCAGATGTCTTAAATTCATTTGAATGAGACTTAAGTAATTATTAGTCTCTTGTTAATTTAAAGATTCCTTTTATATTTTTTTATTTGTCTTTCTTTTCTGGTGTTAGACTCAATTTGGGATTTTTCCAGATCTTTGCTGTACTGAAGTCTACGACACACATACATGTGTCTGGTTTGGTGACTTGACCTCAATCAAATTCCTGTCTTCCTTTCAGGAGAAGTCTTCAAATTTATCTGCCAAACCAAAATATTAGGTATTCCTTTTACACTAGTCAGAAGGCCCACACCACCTGAGGCCTTGAATTCAAAACAGTCCCTGTCTTTCAAAAACTGCAATTGCTTAGACAAGTTACCAGATCCGATGAAAATACTTAGTCGTCTTTGGCCTGGGTTAGGCAGGAAGTGTGACTTGGCAATGACAAAGGTCTTCTCTAGCTTTGGTTATGTGAACAGCTTTTTAAAGACTGTAGCATAATTGAAAACATAGCAATGAAGGCCCTCCATAACCGCTCACTGGCTCCACATGACAAACAAAGTCAAAATAAGGGAGAGATGAAAACAGTATGTTGCAGAATTTCTAACTTGTTCTCAAAGGACTGATAATTTCAGAGCCTTGTTCTCAAAAACCTGCCTGTGTATGCTGAGAGATAGAAATGTTTGACTTTCCCAGGAAAGCTATTGCTTTAAGTAGCAGATATAATAATATCTTGAAATATATCATCCCCGGTGATAGCCACCTTTGGCCTAGTAAATGTGTTTTCTTTACGTAGTCAGCTTCTGAATCTCTTATATACCTATTATTTAATACACAGAAGGTAGTTTGCTGAATGGTTTCACTTTAAGAACCCAGTTCAATGGCCTGAATAAGTTGCATGAAATCTTAAAAATGTGCCCTATTCTTCCCTTCTTAAAAGGGAAAGCTAGTGCTAATATATTGTGTCAGAGGCCTTACGAACTTTTTTAAATCTACATGGAAAAAATCCATTAAGGGCTCATAATTTTGGACAAGTCATCTGATGGTGTTCTAAATTTACTGTGTAATATTTTTCCCTTTAGATATATTTATGCTCTTTTAAGACAAATATTTGCTTAGGTAATAAGCCAAAGCAGGTATGAATTGGGATGGTTATTAGACAGCTTTTATAAAGGTGGTGGAAGTATGCTTTAAAGAACATTCCTCGTATTTTGTTTCACCATTAGCATATCTAAGGTATTTACTGCCATGAAAAGGTGCTTAAACTGTTGATATCACATCTGTAGTCGTTTGCACTTGCATTTGTATGATAAACTACAAAGCAATCCTTTTCAGCCATTGTGTTTGGGACATTCTCTGGCTGCTGTTGGTGTTCAAGCCCTGTCTGTTCATTCACAATCGTATCACCCTCTCTGCCAGTAAATTCTAGGTATTATTGGGTACTTATTATCAAAATACTTCAAAGATCTTTGAGACATTAAGAAAACCACCCCACTCTGTATTTCTACACTTGTAAATGGGGAATGTTGCTCGGAATGTGCCCAACTTTTAGCTGTCTGTGCAATTTGTATCCATAAATCGTTACAAATAGCAAAGTATCTTCTGAGATGATAAGCATTGTTGTTCCTGGTTAGATTTTTGTATGGCATTATGATGGAATAACAAACTCCTTAGCTGATGGCAGTGACAGTGTCTCCAGACTCTTAGGTATTTGGGGTGAGTATTGACTTAAAGCTGATAAGAAGTTTGCTTAGAACAACAATGGCTTTTGAATGATCTACAGAACGTCAGCGTCATACATGGATGTGTGAGAAGAAATTCAACATTAAGTGGCTTTATCATACCACAACTCCTTAGTCAATATTTCTCTGGAATACAAATCCAGTGACCAATTATAGTTATAGTCCACTCCAGGAAATTTTTTTTATAGTCTCGGTTGACTCCACTGTGTTTCATAACCTGTGAGAGAAGATTGCAAATTGGTGAAAGTGCTTTTGGTATTTTCCTATACTTTTTGCCAGATGATTCTTCTGGAAAAGCTGCATTTGTCTAATTCAGTGAAGGTGGAGAGCCTTTAGGAAAGAGTGAGCATTTTGAAATAGGTTCTGCGTGTTGCCTTCACCTTAAGGTCTTTGGAAGAACAGCAAGGCTTTGCCTACTGCTGGCTTTTCCCATTCCTCCTCTGTTGCAAAGGAAAACCATGACAAATGTGGCTCTTGGTTTACTTCTTCCAGTTATCCCCTTACCGACTCGGGAGACACATTTCCCATTGTCCTGTAAGGTTGTCTTGCACATTGAAGAATGCAATGCCAGTTCTTGCACGTGGGAGGGCTGACTTTTGCTTGCAGAGGAGGAAACCAGTGCCTCATCTAACCAAGACAGATGATGAGGCTTGGTCTTAACAAAACAGCGTTGCTTATGCTTTTAAGGGAGGGTAGACATTTGGGGGTGGTTATCCCCTTTATTGCTTGATGCAGCACTTTCATGTGAATGGTTAGGTGGAAGATGTCTCATTTCACTGAGGGAGCTCAGCTTGGTTCAGCTGTGGGTGGGCAGTTTTTGTGCTGCAGCTGTAAGATTATCAGTTTGTGTTAATGAATCTGGTTCTTGGGGCTTTTTTTTTTCCCATGAATGATATGAAGGACATTTTTATTGCCATTACTAATCAGAGGGACGTTTTTATGAGAACATCCTTTCTGTGCTCAAGTTATCTTAACGCTTCTCCTGGCTTTTACGTAACAGCAAAGCCGTATTTATGTTCCCAGTGATTCAAAAAAGGGGACTATCCCGTTTGCTTAGGCATGTGCTGGCTTGAAAATGAAATAGAAGCAAGTGCAGATATCTTGAGGGAAACTTAATGCTGGTGTTTCGAAACAGCCATTATTTCCCATTTAAGAAAAACCAACCCCCCCAACCCTACTTTTGTTTGTCAGCTGCATGACTGGCCCGAACAAAGCCTCTCTGGCATGGGGACCTGGGCCAAAGCGCAGTGAAGCTGAATAAAATCATGTTTTGGATTCTGTCTCTTGAGCTTATTTGCCACTCTCAGTAGAGCTGGCTGTGAAAGTCGCATCTGGTTGCTGACCTGGCTGCTGAACAGCAGCTTCAGCAAGTGAGTCTGGCCTCTGTAGTTGCTCCTCCTGTCTCCTTTCCCCTCCACACCCTCTCCGAAAGCCCCTTTGTTTGGGGCCCGCGTCTTTGTTCTGGTGGGTACTTGGAGCATTGCGTTGATAATGTAGCCTGGGCAGCGTGGTGTGACCCATCACTGTAGTTATCCTAGCTCCCCAGTCTGGAAAACTGGGATGGTAGTACATCCTTCCTTCCACCCTTTGTGTGTCTTATTTATTTAAACTGTAAACTTTTTAAAATAGGGACTTTTTATTTCAGTGCCTAACAATGCTGTCGATACGTTGGCAAGAAGCTTGTAGGATAAGCCTGACTTGGAAATGCTTTAATAGGGGGTTGTCAAGTGGAAGGAGTTTGGTTATCGCTGACTCTTATATTGCCTGGTTAATTGCTTTCTTTACTGCACCACTCCATATTATCCCTCTATATGTAGGTTACACCCACGTGCTGATGGGTGACCTACGCCTTCGTTTGCTTCACCTTTGAATTTGTTCCTCCTGTCATATAAGATCCGTGTGCAATTTAGATGCCCCGAGCAATTGAGAAGGTGGGGTGTTGGTGGTGGCAGCAGGGGATTGCAACACCCTGAAAGCACCTCAGAGATGATAAAACCCCTTATTTTTTCAGATTTCATCATGGAGCAGGCGGGTGAGCAACCCACAGGGCAATAGGAGTGCAAAGGAGGGTTTGACCATCACAACAAAGCCAGTCTTTTCAGCAAGGTTTCAGCCGGTAATCATTTGCTCTCAGTTTCTTTGAACTGAGAGCTGTAAGAAAGTGGAACAGTGCTGATGTACAGGGCTAATGTGACATGGGTTCAGAGGTCGGCATACCCAGTCTCATTCAGAGACTGAAGCTTGTGGATCTTCATTCAATTGAGGCTTCTCTTGCCATGGTGGGCCTGAAGACGGAGCCTACTCAGTCTTCAGTGTAAAGAAGAAAGAGTGAGAAAAGCCTAACATTTTAGACAGACTCTGCAGCTTTGCATGCTGTGTGTGCAGGCCCTGGAGAAGATAGTGCAAGAAGCCGTGTTATCTGCATAACACCACTTCTGTCCCATTGCCTGCCAAATCTTAGGACAACATCCCCCGCCCCTCAAACCTAAATGTCACTGTAAACATGGTGTAACTAAATTCCAGCTTCTCTAAAGGCAAATACGAAGCAATGAACCAGAGTGACCAGCACTATTGCATTCTGACACTTCTTTTTAAAACAAGTATTTTAAAGGAAGTAGATAACAGCAAATGGTGTTTATTCAAATAGGGACATTTCAGAGCTTTTCTAACCAGGGGAATAAAATGTTCAGGGAGCAAAGTCTGCGTTGCTGGTCACAGTAAGGATTTTGGGTGCAGTGAGGGCTAATGTGGAGCAGAAGTCCACCTGAAGGCAGAGCTGAAAGGAGAAGAGCGCCTGCCACCTGACCTGTTAAAACCTTTTAATACGAAACAGTGCCAAGGTGAAGTCATTACAGAGCATTCCTTCACAGGGAGTCATGTGATGAATACAGTGCAAACATAAAATGATTTCATGTTGCATTGCATTTTGAGTAGGTTACAGCCATGGAAAGAGCCGACCGATTCATTTGTTGAGCTGTGCGTCCTGTTGATTTGGCTTCCCAAGTTTCTCTTTGTACCTTAAATAACAGTTGGAGTTCTCTGGCTTTTGTACCAAAAAAATCTCCATGTCCACAATATTTAGAACTTTTATCAAAATGGGATTCAGTTCCTGCCTCAGACCTCTGGGTACTGTTTGTGAAAATGCCTTTGAGGAAAGTACAATCTCAACTGTGTGAGATACAAACCTTGATTCCTCTAAAAGAGGGTTTCAGGATCATTCCATGTTGGGTTTTAGCTGGTGGATTAAGCAAATGAAATACCTTTCTAAGGTATGAGGAAAGTAAAACAAGCATCTGTTCTTATACTGTTACTTTTATAGGAAGTAATTTCTGATTTGCACTTATGAGAAGGAGTATTTGGTGGACAAAAGTATTTCAGTGCCCTCTGTTTTACAAGTATTTAGTTTTCCCACATACCAGGAGATGTTTTAGTGACGTTGTGGAATATGAAATCACTGTACTTAAGGAAAATAAAGAGAAGGCCTCAACCTAGAGATATGCTTGGCATTGAGAGTCAAAACATCTCCCCCTCCACCCAGGAGGAAGTAAATACCTTGTAGTACTTGTGTTTGTAGGTATATTGTAGCTTTCTGTAGCTGAATACAAATTGCATATAGAGAAGGATTATGGCTCTACTACTATGGAACTACTTGGAAATGAAAAGAAATTTTAAAAGGTGATAAGACAGTGATTAGATGTCCCCTTCTAGCTTGTTTCCTTAAGGAGTCAAGGTTTACATGGTTAGTGTGTCTATCTCCATTTCTGATAGAGCTGTAAAGATCTCAAGGATATTTAAATACCTGGGAGTAAGTGTTGTAATGGCTACAGGGAAAAGTTACAGCCACAAGTGCATTTCCCTGTAGAGACAAGATACTTCCTATGGCTGAACAAGTCCAGCTGCCAGCCAGTTACGTGCCTGCAGCTCGCTGTGCCCCAAGTTCCAGGATCCACCAGGAGTCTACGGAATCTGGAGAAATGTTTTTGCTAGTGCCCCTGTCGGCAGAACAGCTGGCTGCTTTTGTAACGTGGTTCACTAGTTAACCCTTGTGGCATTTTAGAAACCTACTGTGGGATGTTTGCCTTTCTATTTGGCAGAAGTAGATAGAGATAAAATGCTGTTCCTTTCTCTGGGCGTTTCCAAGTGTTTCAGTGTGCTTAGACCTTCCTTAGTAGTTTTGGATGAAGAAACTACTGTGCAACTATGATTAATACTAACACTCAATACTGTGGGCATTTGTAGATTGGCCACATTAAAACCACCAATGTATCCTTCACTCAAGCCTTGAGAAGTGCAGCTAGACTTGTTTCTGCTGGACAGGAATCTCTGACTTCAGCTGGAGAAACAACTGCACTTCTCAACAGCTATAACTCTGGATCCGGCTGAAGAAAGATCTGTTTTGGTTGGAGAGGTCCAACTGCGTGTGCGTTGGTGTTGATTGTCAGGGTTGTGATTAATTTTGGGCATTGTTATGGTGGCAGTAACCATGAAGGCATTGTCACCACTAACATTTTCACTTTCCTGTGTTGTTGCAGTGCTTGTTTAATTATTTTTGCAAAAGCAGCAGGCTGTGGGAACCTTTTCATGTGCAAACCGTGTTGAAGGCGGGAATCTCCTGCTAAGAGTTGCGTCTGTTTGTTGTTCCCATAAGTGAAGGTAATGATGAAAACCTTTAAAATCGGTTCATTGGCTTTGGCAATTGGTATCTACTGAAGATCTCTTACACTTCTCAGAATCACTTCCCCCAGTTGAGGCAGTACTACTGTTTGGTTTTTGTTTGTATTATGTATTTGCTGGAAGGAGAGTGCTATTGTGTGTTTTTTGAGGGTGATTACAAACATAAAATAGATTCTCTTGAGAACACTTTGTCTACTCTCATCACAATTGGTAATTGTTCTGTGTTGTGTAAGACTTTGCATGCTGTGCTTCTTATTTGGCAGTCTGTGTGTGTGAACCTAAACCTGGGTTTCCACCTCCAGCATTTTATCACTGATGTTTTAAAGGTGAATCCTGGAACAAAGCATAAAACCTCTCGGAACTCATGTATTGCTAGATGATGAATGTTTACCAAATTAAGGCAAATTTTTTCAGTCATTTTGGGAATCCAGTTTGCTGCATTTCAATGGATGTCTTCTCCAATTAGGACCTGTGTGAGGTAGTGTTCAAAAATTAAAAAAAAAAAAACAAAAACAACAAACTCAACCCCCAAAACAATTACTTTTGACATTAAAGCAGACTAAAATGGTATAGTTATGTGCAAGGTGGGTGTCATCCTTTTGCACCAAGTGTATTTTCAGAGATCACTCCAAAATGCCAAGGGAAAAGGAATCCATAATCCTCACATATCCTATTAGCAGAGAGCCTTGAGGTAGAGATGGGCAAGATGTGTGGAAAAAATGAGGCTTCTGCCAAACGTTTTCTTTGTAGGTCACTTATTGTAGTTGAAATTACAGGAAGTGTAAGAGCAAGTGATCTATTAGCAAAGCCATGAAAACAAACCATTTGCCACTTCTAACAACTGTTGGACCCAAATATGCCTCAAATATTAAAAATAATTGAAAACTTGGCGAAAAGTAAGACCTGGGTTTATCTGCATTTCATCAGGTACATGGCGTCCTGGAACGCAGCCCACTGGCAAAAGCATGGGGAGTGTTATCCTTTGCAGCACTGGGAATGTTCTCTGCTGAATTTGGCGCCAGTGACCGAGCTTTGCTTGTTAGCTGAAGTTCACACAGACTCCTTGCCAGGCCTGCCCAGAATGCTGTCTCCTCTGACTTCCTGTGGTCTTGCATAATATTTCCTTGCTTCTTGTATAACTGCAGCACGTTCTGGTCACTGCCCAGTTTGTACGGTCGACTTTTAAAAAGGCCAGTCCTGCAAACGTGCAGCTGAGCCATGTCAGTGGCAGGAGGCGTCCCGCTGGTGACGCCAATGGAGCTCCCTTCCACGGGGAAGCCACCGGCAGCGGGGGCGTGTGTCACTGCCGACATGTCTGAAGGCAATAAAGTTGGCTGCTGCAGCCTCGTGACGAGATAAGCGTGAGGCACGACTTCAGATTTGACTGCACCTTTGAAACATGTGCCGCTGCTGCTCTGATTTCTGTAACTAATACAGGCGCTAATTAGGATGAAAGCACATTTTCAGAGCACTCTGAAATTCTTGTTATTTCTAATAGCCCCTCGGTTAAAAGTCCTTACATTTGCCTTGAAAACATGTTCCAGGTAGCCAGAGCGTTAAAGACAATGATAGTAATCTCAGGAAGGAGTTTCAGAAAATAGTATTTTCATTCTGATGATTTTTAGTGCTTCCACACAAGTTGTTTCTGCAATTGTCTGTTGTTAAAATATGCGTTAATTTTGCATTACTGTTGAAGCAAGTGTATTTAATAATGTTTACCATTTACCAGCCTAGATTATTTGTGTGTGTTTTGAAAGTGTATTTCATAGCAGCTCATGCCATGTCACTGTGTTCATGCTGATTATTTTCTGAATATTTGTGTTTGCACATGTAGTTGTACATAGAACACTGTGTGTACTTACAGAGCTTTGTCAGGAACTCATTTTCAGAAAGATGTTTGTCTGACTTGACACTTTCTGCACAGTTTAAACACAGTTTTCAAACTGTTACTCATGTTCTTTGGCAAACCTGTTCCTGGCATGGCTTTGAAGAGCTGAAGAGTAGAGATGACAAAATAGTCACTTCAGTATGTTTGTAAACTTACTGAGTAGACTGCACTGATTTTTTCTTTTATAGTTCCCAGGTCATGTATGATCTTCCAGTCAAATACTGTCTGCTTTGAAGAAATAGAAGAATCATTTTAAGGGAAAACATTAGAATTGACTTAGTTATCACAGTTATGTGAGTTTCTGTTTGAATTGTCTCAGACCATCATCTTTTCCATGAATCCAGGTTATCCAGTTGTCATAGTAACTTTGATATAGAAAAAGTCATGCTGCCTACACAACTTCTTGCAACGCTGTCTTTTAATCTGATCAGTTTAGTGGACAGTAAACTTTTACTGGTTAATGTGTGTTATAAGGCAGTTTTCCTGGTCACTTGAAAGTGGATAAACCACTAATACCTTGTATTCTTAGGATCAACATTAATGGCTATGGTCCAGCTAATATGGTGCTCGGAGAATTGTCAAAGCACTAGAGTGGCAATGCTACTGACACCTGGCAAACCATTTTGTTGTCCTGGGAATAGCAGCACTTCTGGGGGGCATGTATTACATATGCTGCACTTTTGACAGATGGATGCAAAGCCAGAAATCCCAGTATGGCTTGGCCAAACAGCTCTGGCAGCATGGTTGCCAAATAAACTGGGTTGGCCTCAACACAGTTTGACCAATGATGGAGAAAAGCAACAAGCTTGCTCCTCAGTGATGGATTTGGAGTCCTGGATCAGCTGTACAAATATGAATTGTATGGTAGAAGTAGACTGATGGTAGTAGACTGGGGTTGGCCCTAAGATTAGGGAAGAAGCCTAAGAATTGCAAAAGATGTTTGGCTGAGCACTGCTAACCAGCTGGAAAATACAGTTCACTGTCAGTAAAGATGGATTTGCTCTCCAAATGGAAGTTAGAGAGATATTTTAGGACCTGACAGTCCACTTCTTTTAATAAGTATATGTCTCTCCTGTGTAAATAATTTTATATTATTTCAGAAAAATTGTTCTGGCTTATAAAGTCAGAGTTAGAAATTTACTCAGCATACAGGATAACAAGATTTAGAAACTCTTGCTCAAAAAAGATGGGCTGAGCCTTAGTCCTTCTTTCAGCAGTGTTCAAAAGGCACACATGCTCTCAGAATCCAAATGTAGCCAAGTGTTGGAGAGATCCATGGTCACATGGGCATGTTCGCTTTTCCTTTTTCTTTGATGATTTAGAAATGTGCAAATGGGCGCTTCAGAAGGTTTGAGTGTTTAATCCTCAGCTCTACAGGCAGGCAGATACCCACTGCATTCAGTGGGAGTTCTGTCCCCATAAACAGCTCGGGATAGTTCCCTTGTGTACACGTCTAAACAGGGGTCTCAGTTAAGTACACATGCATGTAGCCGCGTGCGTTAATCTGCTTTCAGGGCTGGGAGCACGCGGTGTCCCTCGCGTCGCTGGGGACATGGCCACCTCTGGAGCTCCATGCTGGCTTGTGTTAAGGACACCGATGGCCCATCCAATGCGTGTCCTGACGCGGGACAGGCGTGATAGGCATCTCTGGGGGTACAGCAGCCTCCGTCACTCAGCCCTTGGTGCGCGCAGATACTGCTGTCCTTCGGAGGATGTGGTAGGGCGGATACACGCTTCCAAAATGCCTGTGCTCACAGATAAAGGCAGAAGGGAGCAGCTTGCCTAACACCCGGTGTTTTCAGCCTGCATGCCTGCCCCTTCCTGAAGCTGAAGAGCTTGCTTGGTGTTTCTTAGGCTGAACTTCTACAGGAGTAGGAATAAACTTCTTATCAAGGGAAGAGCGTGTATAAAGGCTCAGTGGAAACAGCAGAAGTGGGGCTGGGCTCCCAGTGCCAAAGAGCATTAGAGTGCTTTTCATGAACTGCATGCTGCAGCTGGCAAAGTGGCAACATCTATAAACCTCTTCCACAGGCAGTGTGCAGGGTGGAATGAGAGATTTCTCATAGAGGTGCTGTTGTTGAGAGAGAGTTGCCGATATTTATTTTATTTTAGTCTTGCAATTTAAAGTTTTTTTTTTAATGGTGCTTGCCCAGAGACTGTAGTCTGTCAGCAGGGAAAGCCAACCTTGTGACGTTACAGCAGAACACTCCGTGTCTCATGCAATGCAACTTGCATGCTGTCATTAGGGACCTGTGCGCATGAGGAAGTGCTGTAGGTGTGTAACAACAATTTTAATGTACACTATAAAATCCAGTCTCATTAAGTACTGAGGACCTCAGGAGTTTTGGAAGAGCTGCTTCTTCTGCCTGATGTAGTAATTCAGTATACTTAGCCTCTAAGAGGATAGGTCTAATAACAACAATTAGTACATTTGTATGTATAAGTATGCATAAAAAGCTTAAATGGATGTGGTTTGAAAAAGTGAAATGAAAGAACAGTAAAATTAACATTGAAAGCCAGCATATGCTATGGTGAGGAAGTATAGTCTTAGCCATACTACAAAAATAGAGATCTGAAAAGGTCCCTGGTTGACAGATCTGTCAGAACAAGCAGAAGTCAATAGTAAATGTTAACTGTTGCTTATGGTTTGTTGTTCTTTTGTTTGAGTTTTTCAAAGCATTAGGGTGTGATGGGGATGTGGGGCTGTGCAATGAAAACTACAAAAATGCACCTTTTCAAAATGTTAGCACAAAAGTCCCAGAAGGAACAATGACATCTTACACAGTGTTCGCACTTCAGTTTCTCTAAATAGGAAAAAAAAGACCCAAACTTTTTTTGTTTGCTTTAATAAGTAAATATGGGAACATTTTTGAAAGAAAAGCTTAATGCAAAGGGAGCTTTACGAGAGGAAAAGAGGCACATTTTTCTTTTGCTGTTACTAGAGCCCTTGCAGGCTTGGTGAGGCTGTCTTTTGGGTGGAGGTGGTGTTTGCAGCACTGGTGCTGCCTGGGGGCTGGGGAGGAACCAAGGGGCTCTGCCCTTGCTGCAGAGGGAGCTCTGTTCAGCAGCAAGGCTTTCTCCTGAGGAGACTGCCATAGGTTCCTGGCCCAAAGGGATGGCTGCCAGAACAGGACCACGAGCTGTGAAGGCTGATGAGCTCTTGAGTGCCATGCTGGCTTACTGCAGTAGGCAGTTTCAAAGGGTTCTTTCTGCTGAGGCTGGGTGTGTGCTGGGCTTCAGTCACCAAAAGCACCAGTAGCCACTGCTAGAGGTGTGACTGAACAGACTTCCTCAAGGTTGGTGCTCAGGGGAAGGCTGAGAGGCAAGGAGGCTGGGAGAACATTTTGGGGAAGCATCTCTGCTTTCTGTGTCCTCCTTGAAGTGTCTGCTGATTAAAATGTGCTGATGGGAAGATGCTGGGCTACATCAGCCTCTCACCTCGCCTGCCAGGGATGTTTCTGTGTATTCCTCTGTAGGCAAGGGTACACCCAGAGGACGGAAAGGGTTGATGAAGGGGCAAACCAGCTTTACTTTCACTCTATCCAAATGAACAGCAAAACCCCCTCCCACTGATTTCAGTAGCCATACATGCTTTTTGGCCAGACTTTGTATATCTATTATGTGTATGAACCAGCTTTTAGTCTGATGTTTAATAGATAAGGGTTCTTATGAAATTCTGGTGTGACTTTCTTTTTTTTTCAGGAAAACAAACATTTGGTACTAGCAACCATTATTATTCCATACCAATTATTCAGCATTTTCACCAAATTTACATGTGGGTTTTTTCCACAGCAAAACACATTTTTTACATACCCATAGCACAACACTATCCTTGGCCTAACTCTGGGGGATTACAGAGATAAGATACCAACCATGGTTAGCATCATCTTCTTATAAACTGGAGCATCAGTAGGGTTCTGAGCTATAGCCTTGAAGGCAGCGAAAATGGTATTTAGGGCCCTTTGAAAGTCTTGGTTTAGGGAGTGCATAGGAATGATAACCAAACAGATTTCTGCAAGGTTTTATGGGGATGCCATCGTTAACTTTTGCAGTAATTATTGAACTGCTTGCTTGTTGCTTGAGAGCTGGTGCTCTCATTTGTTTGTCACTGTTCAATCATTGGAGCGAAGCACTTGGTAACAAATTGCAGCATGGGGAAATACTAAGGCTGTCTATTTCAAGCAACATTTGAATACTGGAAACATAGGTAAAATCAAAGGCGAAGGTTAATTATTTAATAACAAGGTCCCCAGGACCGTGCCTTATGTCTGGAAGGCAGAAATTTGCATTTGCTTCCTGTAGGGTGACTTTACTGAGGAACTGAAGGCACTTACCATATGGAGATGCTGAAACTCTTCTATACATCTGTCACTATTTAAAAAGTATAAAGTCTGTGGTGGAGACTTTTGAGATGGCGAAGGAGGAGGATTGAGGCACTGACAGGAGGGTGCTGGTGTAGTCAGGGAGTGATGAAGAGAGGAGATGGTTATGTGTCCTCCAAAAAGCTGGGGGGGGGTGGCACCAGGATGGTTAATGGAGGCAAATAGACCCTGTTTAGGGAAGGGATGTTTATGTGCTTGATAGAATTGCATATACAGCAAATTGCCCTAAATACATTTTGTGGTTGCCACTACTTATATACAAAGCAAAACCATAATTACAAAGCTGTTCTTGTTTTTGAAACATCGTGTGCCAAACAAGTTGCAGATATTTGTATGGAATGGTAATGTCAAAGATCACCTGAGTGTGAAAAAGATAGGTTTGTGGGTAGCAGCTGTATTCACAAACCAGCTGAAGCTAAATTCTCATTTGCATCATGTTGTGAAAACTCAACTTTCTTCAAGTACTTGACGCTGGCTTCTGCAGGACCTGCAGCAGCAGATGTTGCGGGCAGTGGGTGGCTGGCTGCAGACAGGGAGGGCGCCTGGTGGGGCAAGAGGCTGGCGGCCTCAGGCCCTTCAGCACCTCTCTGATGCTGGTCAGGCTGTGCAGTACGTGCAACAGCATCATTAATGTCCCTTTGTTCTTCCCCAGTGCTGTATGAGCAGCTTGGGGCAGAAAATGTCCCCTTATGTTGAGCTTGCTGATGATGACAATGTCTTGTGAAACTCAGTAGTTTGTCTTTGCCTTTTTGATCGTGCTAATAGCTTCTTCTGGAACCACCTCCATTATATTGACTTTTTTTTTTTTTAAGTGTTTCAAAAAGTTCAAGGAAGAGTGCTTTGTTGGGTTTTTGTTTGGGTTTTTTTAATTTTAATTTTGTTTTATTGGTTGATTGGAGACAGTATTAGAAGAGTGAGTCCTAAGTGCAGTTGGAATGGCAGGTTCAGCACACACATGCAGCAGCCTTACCTCTCCTACTGATGTCCCTGATGTTGTTTTAAAATAAATTATAGACATGAAACAGCATACAGGTGAGGTGCCTAGCACAAGAGCCAGGAGCTTCAGCTCTGGCCGAGTGGCCAAGCTCCCACCAGGAGTCCCCCAGCTTAGCTGCAGGGCACTGAACTTGCTGCTCCAGTCCAGCCTGCAGAGCTCACAATCTCAAATTACTCAAAATTATTCACTGGATCTCTGCTCAAAACAAACAAAAAAAGAGTGAGCACCCTCAAGTCCCTTTGTAAAGCGTAGCAATAGTTCACAAATAATTGTAATACATTAGGAAAAAATATTTATAGCAAAATGTGTCAATTATCTGGAGTAAGGGATTAGTTTTGTCATCCTTTCCCAGCACATTTTAAAGAGTGTAGGAGCACTAACTTGTGCAGACAGGAGTCCAGCTGAAAACATGGCCATTTTCTGCTTTTGCCTGCCCTGCTTATGCCCTGTTCAGCACTAATGGGACTGTATAGGTATGGGATGTCACTGGCCACAGCACTTCTGCTGTTATATATAAACCAAATTTAAGGAACTTTTAGAGTTTGTTATGCACAGTGAACCTCTGGGAAAGTGTCAACCTTTGACCTCTGTAGTGGGTTATGACAGGGAAGATTCGTAAGAGCTTGATTTAGACTCATCTCTGGAAAGCTGGTTAAAAATATTCAACTACCATGTTCTTCCTCCTCCCCCATCTCAGTAAAGGTCCTCTTAAAATACATGCTCTGACACTTCATTTTTGTCATTTCTTTGGGAGCCCGGCAGTGAAGGTTGCTTGTAAGGAAATGATTAAATTACATTCATGTTTGTGCTTTAAAATTGCCTTGGTGGTAGTCCAAGAAGTATTTTCTTGCTCTTCCAAATTTCCATGTGCTTTAATATTAATCTATTTTCATCAATGTGACCTGCCCCAGCAGTAACATATGGTTGTAATGTTTGCTGAAGGGACATAAAAACTAAATTAAATTTATCTCAGGCTTTTAAATATCTTATTCTGAGAGAAGTGAGGGGTTTATTAGAAAATGAAAAGACATTTGGCAGTATTGGGGTAATTTGTCACAAACCTGAAGAGTCAATAAAGAAATGATGGTAGCAGAACTCTTTCATTTTGCTTCTACAAAGTAGAACATTCTTTCTTTGAAATACTTTGTTACTAGCTTTTAATTTTACATTATATGTTAATAAAAGCTTATGGCTGGGTTATGGCAGCAATTTCAGACTGAACAACTGGTAATTACATTATTTATTGCCTTTGAGAAAAAGCCCTTTTCTGTGTGTTGTATATCACAAATTAGAACTTAGATCCCAAATATCTAAAATTAAAGAACATATATTTTTAAATGGTAACACAAGTAGTCTTCAGAGCAAGCCAGAATATCTGGCTGTCAGTTCAGACTTTGAAACTCTGGTTTTTTAATACAGCTTTTTTGTTAAGTCCAAGTGAAAAGCTATTTCATGAAAGAACAGAAGTGACTGTATTATTTGGTTAGAAAGGTTATTACTAATGACTAATTACTTGCACTTTTAGAGCAGTCAATAATATTTTGTTGTTTTTCTTGCAAAATTGTTTGTAATCAAAGCCATTAAATTATCATTTAAATGGAGAGCCCCCTGTTTGCCCAGAACAGCTGGCTCACTACATTAGCTTCTATAAATAAGTTTATTATTTTAGATGAAAGTTATAAAAGCAATCTGTTTACCTCTACAGAAGTAAGTAGAATAGCTGAAAACATTGCTAAAAAAAGGATGAAGAGGAGCACTGAAACAAAATAAAGTCCTCCAAGGGTTCTTTATGCATATTTATTATTTTAATCAAGCACAACTTCTCTGTGGTTTTGTGGTCTTAAGAAAACTGGAAGGAGGGAAGGTGCTATTTCACTCTTCAGCTGACTGAAACATGGTATTTTCCTTGTTTAAAATACTGATTCTCCCTGATTGTCCTGAAATGTTTTTGGAAGCACAAAGAACTGCATGGAGAAAAAAATATGAAATATGAAAATACAAAAACTTGCATTATCTGTGTGGAGAGAATAAAAGCATTAGCATGAAATCTGTTCTCCTTTAGAAACAGAGACCTCAGTGCTACATATGCTGAAAATGGGGTCTAAGAGCTTTAATTTACCTTCGTCTGTCAGTGTTAATGGACAGAGCAAGTGCTGGAGCTGTTGTAAAGCAAATCTGTTTTCCTTTTGTCTGCTCTGCCAGTTAATGAAATAAAAGGTAAATTATCACTGATAAAAGTCATTTGCAGAAAAGCATTGATAAAAATGTAACAACAGAGCTTGCCATTAGCAGTTTAAATGGATAATGTTTACTTGTAACCTACTTCTGTCCTCTGGTTTTTATTGTCTTCTCCCCCTTCCCGTGCGAGGAAGGGCCTTTTCAGTAGAGGCTTCAGGCAATAAAATTACAGGTACACTAAATCCTGGCATTGGTAGGTTTCTGAGGGATAACTACTACTTTTCCCCCTTCTTTTTCTGTACTACAGTATTGCTAAGTCAAAGCTTGTGTGCAGTTTGAAGTGCAGTTATCAGTATAATTTTATCCATCCCACTTTGAGGAATGTGTCTGCCTATGATGAGAACTGAGAAAATGGCTTCTGTCATTGCAGCTCCTTCCATGAGTCACACAACACTTACTGTGAAGGTCTTCATTCTTGATGTTTAGGCGTGAGACACACACTTTCCTTGCTGTCTTTCTGTATGTCTGTGTCTTTTCTGTGGTTTTTTGTTTGGGTTTTTTTTTTTTTTATTTAATATTTAAAGATAGAGAAGTTTGAAGTCATGTCCCAGTCGCTCACAAAAATTTAGAAATGGGAAGGCAAAGACTTCTGAGCCCCATGTGTTTCTGTGTGCATGATGACTCCAACGTGCACATATGTGAATGTGCACACACATGCACAAACATTTTCATTTCATCATTTTCATGTAAACCAGACTTGTCTCTCATTGTTTTTTAAATGCTTGGACTTCTTACTACGTTGCTGATGGGAAGCCAGTGTCCTGGGTAAAACATTAGCCACAGGCTTTGTGAAGGATGTTCGGCATCTGGCAAAAGCTGCACATGCTCACTGTTACATCTGCAGTTTGTGAAAGTATTTATTTAAAGACACTGAGTTCTGAGTGACCAAATAGGGAACCATTGCTAAACTCTAGCTGCAGTACTTAAAGTATTTTATAGTTGCAGCCTGGGCACTGCTGTGCAGCGCTTGCCAGTTTGCAAATGTCAAGGGCACTTACCCTCTCACATTCCTAAATGACTTGCTCCTGTCCATCCTTCAAAATACCTGCCCTTTCTCCAGCTCCTTCTCCAGCTATTGCTGCCAGCTTCTGTTTTGCTGCATGACTGCAAGGACTGAAGTCCTTGGGCAGCCTGGGCCTTCTTGGTCCGGGCAATCTGTAAAAGTACATGAACTCCCTCTCCTTGCCCTGAAGACGAAGACAGGGGCACTTGAGAAGGTGGGGAAAGTCTTCTCATGTGTGTAGCTGTGCAGATTATTAGCTAGAGCACATAGTCTTGCTGGTCTTGGTCAGATAACTCCTTACAGGCCCAGGCTGATACAATGTGCAAAACTACCATTGTTTAAATATTTTATTATGCATTAATGTCTTAATATTTTCATGTGTAGTGTAGGAGAAAATACCACACATATGAGCATTCTAAAGTACTTTTATCTGACAAAAACCTTTGTGTTAATCTTGTAACCAGTACGAGTCTGTATTGTACTGTAGTGCCTTAGCATTTATTGTGGCTGACACTGTTTTTATAAATGTATAATGTTATAATACTTTTAGCTTTGCTTCTGTGTTATGCCCATTCTGTGGGTAATGCTTTATTCCTCCTGCAGCTTCAAAGCATTTAGAAAAAACAGTAGTGTGCTATTAAAAATGTGTTTATGGCAGAACAAGTAATTAAATTCTCCTTTGTCAATGCTGATCAGATACATGAAAGTTGTTTTCAAAGATGAACTTAGTGGCATAATATTTAGATAGCAATACAATGGAGTAGTAACAACAATGGCATACTGGAAGAAACCCTAAATTCTAGTTGACTGATAGAAATGCAAATTTAGGGCAATAAGCTGAAGGTGTGGTGGCAGAGCTCTGCTTGCAGTGCAGAGTACCAGGGGTGCTCTGGCTTTGAGCAGGCAGGCAGGATGCGATGCACCACATGATTCCTTCTGTTCATGGCGTGGTAAACACAACTTCAGTGAAGCTCCACTGTGAGTAACATTAAAGCTGTGTAATGTGTTGGCACTGTGTTTACACCTGGTGAACAAGAACTTCAGAGAACAAAATGGAGTAGCAAAACTGATGTGTGTGTGGAAACAAGGGCCACAATGTGAATGCCAGTGCACGAATAGATCCAGGGGAAGCTCGGCTGTTTGTCATATTTACTTACTAATTTGTGATCTTGTAGGTATGAGTGGATGTTGAACAAAGCAAGTTCACTGCAGAAAATGGCCCCCAGAGTGATACAGAGAGGTGGCTCCCAAAACTACAGAAACAGCAGCATGGAAGATTGAGAGCTTTAGAAAAGTAACATCTCTGCTGAACATTCTGTGTAAAATACAGATGGAGATGTAGAATTGAAGCCTCAGGATGGCTAGTGTTAGGCTAAGCTCTGGTTTCAGCTTCCAATCTGCCTTCAGGGAGAAGGATTCAAGGGCTCAGCTCCTCCTGGCCTGTGATGTGAGTGCCAGAAGCACACTAGGAAATGAGCCAGTTTAGGTGATCAGTTGGACCAGGGATAAAGCAGGTACAGCTGTGAAAAGAAGTTCACTCAGGCTAAATTGGAAAAGGCTTTTCAGTAAATGAAATGGTCTCTGCTTCACAGGACAGCTGTTCTCACGTGCACCTTTCTGAGGAGGGCTGGCAGTGGCCTTGAATTTGCAAGGGGTAGCATGGGGCTCACTGAGCAGATAGCCATGGGAGCTTGCCACGGGTGAGGATACAGCAAGCATGGGAAAAAATACTCGAGCATACAGAAAATAGATCCTGACATAAGGTTTATTCTAGTTTTAGGTTGTTGGGTTTTGGGGTTGGTTTGGTGGTTTTTTTGAGGACTGAGTTGTATCTGCAACTGTGTACAGCTGCAGTCATGTATGCTTCTATGAAGGTACAGCTTAATAGAAGGTGCATTTTTATCTTTTCTTTAAAGTTTTTATGCAGTATCTTTTCTTCTCCCTTATGATATCCCGGTGGGAATGAGAAGTGTATCTTTCTTGACGAGGCTACTGCATGGGCTGAGCCCTTTTGTTCTTAAAAAGTGTTATTGATGGAGTTAAATAGAATTAATCTTTGTCCTCCTGACAGCCTGGTTAATTAAGATGATCGGTGCTTGCATATCTAGGACTTAACAAAGTCCAGATATTCCTGTATTTCAGGCACACCTGCACCTTTTCTCCTCTGTGAAGCAAGACACTTAGGGTGAAAAGTTCTTGACTCCTTTTTTTTATCTAATTCTAGGTCTGCACTTGGAAATGTTTTCCATATTCTTGAAGTCTTTCTACACTCATGGGATTTTTTTTTTTTTTGGTTGTGTGCTTTCCCTTTCCTCTCCCTAAATCTGCTGACGGCACTCCCAAATCTTTATCCCATTTTCTGAATTGTGTTATCTACTTCCTCCAGAGATGGTTTGATAAAAATCTGGTTTCCAGTTCTCTCCATGTTTCAGGCTTCTGTGTGGACTAGAACATCATTTAATGAACCTCTGTTTGTGGTCTTTCTTGCTTTTTTTATATGGTATTAATTTCAAATGCTCCTCAGTATTTTATTTATTTTTCTCTACTGAAAGAGATTTGTATTGAGGCATTGGAAATGCTTTATCACAGACTATCTAGAAAGTCATTCTCTCATGGCCTCCGGAATTATGTGAAACTTTCATTGTTTTCTATAATAGACTTACAGAAAGAGTTACTTTTTTTCCTTTCAGAGCCTTTGTTTTGTTTAAACTTCTCCTAAAACTGTTGTTTCTACCTACTGTCTCTTTTAAATCTTTATCCTTATTTCTTGGTAGCCAAGTAACAGAGCTGATGTGGATATCTAGATGTTCCTTCCCATGCTGAACAGTCACCGCTTCTTAATGTCTGATCTGGTGTAAGGAGCGTGACATGTCCCAGGAGACTCTGAGAGCAAAGTATTTCCTGTTTATTGGCATTAGCAAAACACAAGAAAACATAAAATAAAACTTATTTTGAAGAGTTGTATTCCAGTCTGCCATTTTGGTGCAAGTCAGGATAACTCCATTTAAGTTAATGTGATGAGGTAAGAATTGATCCCAGGGACATGTGTGATGTGATTCCACAGAAAATCACCTGGGAGGGGAGACCTTGCCTTTGTACTGTAACAGGCTAGTCCTTCATACTGAACTCTCTTGGTTCCCCCCTGTGTCCTCTTCCTTTGTGCCACAGGTACCATTGTTTGGCAGGAGTCAGATGGTTTTTGCTGTCCCTCATCTCCTTGGCTGCCCTGTTTGTGCGTGGGGATGAGTGTCAGTACTGGATCCCCGCTCCAGGCGGGAGTCAGATGGGTCAGACATGGGACATCGCATGTCAAGGATGCTTTTCCCAGTTGTTTTGTTGCTGTTTTGTTTTTAATGCTAAAATGAGGAAGTGGGGAATTTAGTATTTCAAGATGATCATTTAAATAGCTTCAGCTCCCAAAAACGTGGGAAAGACGTATTTTGAGACTGGCTTTGCAAAGCTGTTTTAGTTAACTCTGCATCAGAGGGTATGCTCTATGGCATTCCATCCTTCCCATGTAAACACTGGGGAGGGAGAGGTCACACAAACAGGCTTTGCAGCTGCTGCCTGTAGCCACTCTTTGGTTTTTGCTGTGCAGAGCAATCCGTCTGCAGCAGTGTTTGTGCCCGGCACAGTGACTGCTGACGGTGAGTACGAGTGAGCTCGGGAAGCACCTGAGCAGTGACTGCTGTGGCTGCTGCCTGTGGAAGGCAGGAAGGGAAACAGCGTTCACCAGATGCAAACACTGTTTTTTCTGGGAACTGGGGTGGGGAGTGTTTGTGTGTGTGTGTGTGTGCGGGTTTGTTCCTCCCTAAACCCCACAGCTTATCTTGATTGTTTCTCTGTCTGTCCTCTCCCTTCTGGCCAAACTCAACTTTGTAATTCTTCGCTCTTTCCTGCTTGGCCTGATGTTTTCTCATGTTAAATGTTGGGTTTAAATTTGCACCTAGTTTCTGCACAAAACATAGCAGTGATGCAAGACCTGTTGGTAAGGAGGTTTTTCAGAGTATGAACCAGAGACTGAAAGTGAAGTGGTATTGGGTTGGTACACCTAGGTGCCCAAAATAACTTCAGACCTTTAAAAATAGGCAGTAAGAAATAAATTATAATGGAGGAACAAGAAAATCTGTACAAATATTTTGACAGTGAAGGTGACTGACCAGTAGAGCAACTTTCTAAAGGTTGGCTTTGGTTCCCCATCCTTGAAAGTTGCTTAAGTTGGTGAGATTGTTGTTTTAAAGAAACGCTCCGATTCAAATTGTATTAATTCAAGTGAATCCTGCAACCTCTGATCTACAGGTTAGACAAGTTGTTGGCATTCTTCATTTCTGGGCTGATGAGGTTTGACGCTGTCATTCATCCTTCTCCCAGAGCTGTTAGCAAGCCAGAGCTTCAGGGAAACAAATCTTCATTCAGGTTTTTAATAAAACATGCTGTAATAATCACAGTGAACAAAATCCCTCTGTCTGCAGAGGCACAGGCCTACGCCCTACTTCACTGTGAGTTGGAGCTTAATTGAAAATACAGCAGATAGAGGAGAGCCTCTTTCTTCTTACATGGTGGATTGATTTTGTTCACTGTGCTTTTAGAAAGGTTTTGTCAGGCTTTTGTTGGTTAAAGTTAAATAACCTGTTCTCAGCTGTGGTAAGCATTTATTGGTAGATAATGAAATTTTATCAGTCATGAAAATCGTCTGTTTGATTCTTAGTTATCTGAGATACTGGTTTCCTCTTAAGTGGAGAAACTGTGGTTGAAACGTTCATCCACATCGCTTTGTTTTGGTAATGCCTGTTGTCTTACAGTCCTTGAAGGTTTTTCCCAATGTTTTCTTCAAAATCAACAGAAATTGGTAGAAGTCCATTATCTGTATGAGAAAATGATAACAAGAACAAGGGAGAAAATTTTATATGGCAATTGTTATATACAATCATGAATAAAATTAATTTTTTAAAAATGTGTAATAAATTCAACAGTATGTACATGAAGTGTATTTCTCCAAGGCTTGTTATTTTATAAATGTACCGTTGACTAAAAATTATGTTAAATCAGGTTAAGTCATATTTGTACAATTTAGATTGGCTCCATTAGATGTACTATGCCTTGCTCTTTAATTATGACTCTTGTTTTCCATATGCCTTGCATTATAAAAGTTTCTTAGTCTTAAATGTATTTCACAGTAGCATAAAGCTGTTGCAGTAAAAGAGTTAAATATTTATTCATGTTCTGTGTTCTGTATGAAAGGACTTTCCTTTTTGTTCTGCCTATGAAGGGGTAAATATATTTTTCTAACTACCCCTGGCCACAGCAGCATGTTCTGTACAAATGTAGCTAACTGCTCGGGCAGACACACACAGTTCAAAAGAATACATTAGCACAAGAAGCCGGGTTCCTTTTTGGATTTAGCTTGTATCAACATGTGTACGTGGTGCTCTCTCTGCGCCTGCCTCAGCCCTCCAACTGCGCTGCTCCTGCTGCTGCTGGTACAGTTGTTTCTCAGCCTACCTCAGCTTTGGCCTCTGTACCATCCCAGTCGTGTTTTCAAATAACAAAACCACGATTTTTTGGCAGTGGGTACAGCTTCTTTTCTTTTTTCCCTTCATTTTTTTTCATTTTATTTTTTTTCTTTTTCCGAGAAAGCAGTTGGGTTTTGGGAAATTGTGCAGTTCAGTTGATTAAGTTATATAATTAAGGGAAAGGATGAGAAGAATAAAAACTTTATTTTCCAAGAACCACTGTAAGGAGACACAAGGTATGTTTACAAAACAGCGTTGGTAGTTACTGGGATGAGAGCACCCTCACCCCTGCCTTGGGAGATCCCATCTGTTTTGTGTAACTCTTGTGGCCACTTCTGTGTGTGGTGATCCAGTTGCATGCATTTCAGCATGTGCATCTTGGATATTCTCATCAGAAATTTGGTTGCTATATGGTTAGAATCAAAACAGTGAATATTGAGGTACCACACCCTCACAGATGCACAGTTCTGATAGATCTCTAAGGCCTGCCTGGTTGTAAGGTGTTGTTAGGTAAGCTGACAATTGTAGATGGTATCAAATGAAACAAAAAAGTCTTGTTTCTTTTCTGGAAGAATTGAGTTCTTCCTACTTATGTCTTTCATAAACAGAATTTATCACAGCTGACTCCTGCCTCCTGCCCTCTTGGGGTGATGGGACCATGATGAGATGAGAATCAGGCCGAGTATATGCATATGTGCCTTGTTTGCTTAAACTTAAGGAAAACAAAAGCTCCAGCAGGAATAATGCCAAAATACAGATATGTTAATTCATAGTTCTGAAGTAAAACCCAGAAAACATTAAAAAAAAAATGTGGCCATGTGAATTTACCTTTGCATATGTACAGAAATTCTTCCTGGCTTTGCTGCTTCCCCTTTTCATAATTTTTAATTTTTTTTCCCTTTCCCAGAGTAACCATTTTTTAATTGTAGCTACATAGCAGTCTAAGGAGTTAGTAGATAGTAGGGGTAGGGCAGCAATAAAGCAAAAAACCCCAAAAGAGAGCGACTGCATCCAGTTATTTACTCTTTGTTACAACACAGGCTGCCTTTATATCAGTTCCCTTTGAAAGTTAGTGTTCAGCGAGTAATTATTCAGAGTGATGTGTCAGAGGAGCTAGCGGCCCTTTCCTGACCGAGAACCAAGCCTTAATTTTTAAAATATTTGAAATACTGCAGTTGAGTGTTGAGGGGCCACAATTGCTTTCTCCTCGAGTGCTGGAGTTTCGATGTCCCTCCGGCTGCTGCCGCAGCGTGGGTGCGGAGAGGCAGCTCTGCGGTGAGAAGGCTCCCCAGGACTTTGCCAGGAGCTGAAGGTGCATCTTTTGGGGTTACTGATTGGCCCCAGGTTACATCACTCCAGGCCCTGATTTTGGCTGTAAATTTAGAGGGATTGCCTAATTTGGCTGAAGTGGCTGCTGCTTTTCTGGCCAGGTAGCTGAAGTAGTTTGACCCTTTGGTATCAATCATTTTACCTTGTGGTCAGCAAAGAACAAAATTTACCCCAGCTGGAGCTGCTAAATTTCGATTGTAATTGACTTAAACTAGTGGAAGGTTTTTGAATGCTAATGAGAACTGAAAATCACAGCATTGTCACTGTTCCAGTTTACCCGATGACTTAGTTAGGAGGCGACAGACAACTGAAGAGCTACTGTATAAAATAACAGCCCTCTGAAAAGAAAGCAGGGGCTAAGAATGAGCTGTGTCCCGGGATGTTTGTACAGACAAAACCCACACCCCAGAGGACAAAAAATGTAGCCTGGCCCTCAGAATCTGCACTTGATCGTTGTTGCAGGAAGTGGAGGAAGCTGTGTTACAAGGAATGATCAAAATTTAGAGCATCTGCATTGTTATTTTCAGGAATTACTATTCCCTGCTTGCCAGAGAAATGGCTGTTAAATCTGTCTTTCTGGATATCCATCATCTTACCATGGAGGGCCAAGAGATAGAGAAGGAGGAATCATTAATTTCCATCATTACCAAGTGCAGGTTAAAATTATTAAGGTCCAAAAAGTAAAGAAGGGTCGGCATTATTTAATACAGATTTTATTGCAGGATCTGTTTTCTTAACTTTATTATTAAAAGATTTGACACTTTTGACAATGCTGCAAAGTAATTTCAATACTGTTTTGAATGTTCTCTACAGGAGACAAAACATTTTCATTTAGACTTGTGCCTCCACTACAATCTTTAGAGCACCCAGCACAGAGACCTCATGCTTGAAACAAGGCAAGGCAAAGTGGCTGAATTTCTGCTGTCAGTGCTTCGCTGCCTTTCTGTCCAGAGCTCATGAGTAAGGGTGCTGTAGAGAGCATCACCAGAGAGCAGCCCAACACCTTTGGAGAAGGAGCTGTTTTTGTGATCTCAAGGCTAGGGGCTTCAGCTGCTCCATCTTTGCTCTGCTGGAAACCTTGCTGACTGTGATGGAGACAAGCCTCTGTGAGAGCCTGGCCTCCAAAGACTGCCCTCCAGTTTACAACTGCCTGCTGATTTCAGAGACACATTTAATTATGGATTTTTTTATTGCTTCTTTTCTGTCTGGCTGCTGTTTCATCTGAAATATTTTATTAGTTCTAGCTGAAATTGGTAGGAAAAAAAAATCACAGCTGAAATGCATTGTGGTGGACTGTATAGCAATGTTTTTAAATTGTGGTGATATATTTACTTTTCAATCCCTATAAATGCTCACTATCATGTATTTACTAGCCAATACACTTTTAAATTTCAAAATTTTTACTCTGAAAATTAGGATGTCTGTTTGAGTCAGCTTACATGGAGAGCCTGGAGATGCACGAGAGAAGAAAGGTGATGCAGGGAGGTTTTGGTGCAAGGCCTCTTACATGGCTCTTTTTGGTGAAGATTTCTGTGTCTTTATGGCTTGCTGATTTCTTTTCAGGGGTTGGAGAACCTACAGCATATTGAAGGGTGGGCTGTTTATTTTCCCTGTGTTGTTTTTATGTACTGAAATATTGTAGTGAAAATAGCTGGGTGGGGTGTAATGAATATTTTCAAAGACCTTCCTTTGAAAGAGGCTTTTTTCCAGCCCTTGGTGGTCACCACCCATTTTCCTGTGCTGTGCACGACTCTCTCATTGTTTCTACCCACAAAGGCCCCTTGTGTGAACCTGTCAGCAAATGTGCCAGCAGGACGAGATAAAATGTCGTGAGATACTGGTCCAAGCCTGCTGAAGCACCAGGGTTTGCCCCCACGAATGTTGCCCAAGGCCCAGCACAGGGTTCGATCGTAAAACTTGGGATTTGTCAACAGCGCTGTGCGTGACTCTCTGAGCCGCTCGGGGCTGAGCGGGCTTGGGGCTGAAGCGTCGGTGCGCATACCGCTGATAGCGAAGTCATGCGGGGGCAGTGTTTGTCCCTCAGGCGTGAAATGAAGCTTCATTGAAAAACTGTCCCTATTTACCTGCAGTTGCACCATCTTGATAAATAATGGTGGCTGTGGTTTGGTATGGGCTGGGGCTGTGGTCAGTGCCCCATCGGAAAATGAGGCTGGTTTCGAGTTTAACTTCGGGGCCCACCACCCCCCCAGCCTGAGAATTGCACTTCATTCACCTTTAGCTTTAACCCGCTGGTGAAGAGATAAAGCACATCCTTCGGTATGTGTTTTTTAGAGTAGGTAAATAGTTGGGTTATCTGAAAACAGATCTTAGCAATACCTGCTGAGCCTTTGAGCAACAAAGTGTATGGAGCTCTAGATTAGCTGTCAAAATTGACTGATTACTACAAGTAATGCCCCAAGATAAGAATCTGTAATCTCTCAAAGACAAATCATTGATAGACATCTGGGGTTGTGCATTGTCATAACGAACCTTATCCCCCTCTCACTGCAGTGCAATTCCAGGAGAGAAAAGCAGAGTGGTACATTTATTACCCGCAAAAAAAAAACTTGGCTGATTTAAAAGCAAGTTCAGTTTGGGGCAATGTTGAAACAGTTGTTTCTGTTGTGTTGTTTAGAGTGTTTGGTGCTGGGCCTTTTTGAGTCTTGCAGGTTATCTCTGAAGCTTGCCTTGGCTGGTGTCAGAGTTGATGGCCACAGGGAAGGAGTCCAGGATCTTGATGGAGCAGAGCAATGCAAAACCAGTCAGGGGAGGGAAGACCTGAGCTGAGATGATTGGCTAGATTGACACTAGATTTGACTGTATGCTGTCTTCCTTGTTTCTCTCCAAATGTCCGTAATATTTGAGAAGATGAAGGTTGTGTTTCACTGACCTGTTCTAAATGTGGGCAGCAGCAGCTTTAAAAGGTGACCCAGACCTGTTTTGACCCTCTCTGTGACCAGCACCAGTGCTTTATGAGCATGCGGTGATGACTTGGAGCAGGATACTGCACTTCCTGAACACTAAGCCAGAGTAAAGTCATTGCTCCCTAAAATAGGCAATGGGTTGGAAAGGCAGAAAGGCAGTGCCGCTATCTGCTCTAAGAGCTGATCAGCAGCCTGGCATTTTCTCTGCACGCTGTGGGCCTCAGGTGGTTCCATGGGGCTGTGCCTTGCCCTGGACACAAAGTATTTGGTACATCCTCTGAGGTACCAGGCTTGTGCTGGTGTGGCAGCTGTGGGACAGGCTGGCACTCACAGCATCGTAAAATAATCCAGGAAGAGATTAATGGCTGCTGAAATCCCAATACTTATCTTTCTGTTCAAGGTACTCATAAAACCAGAGAAAAAATGGAAGAACATAAGTCCTGTAGACGTTGTTTTGCTTTCTATGATTAAATTTATCAGACTCTGTTGACATATTGTGAACCTAAATGCTTTAAAAAATGTCAGTGCTCCTGCAGCCTCAGTGAGGCTTGCAACATTGAACTTCCAAAGTGCTACACAGTTGCTGTGATAACTTCAGTATTTACAGTGATACCTTAAATTGCACTTGCAAAGTGTTTTTCTTTCAGTAGCTGCATTAAGTGCAGTTCGTGGTATAAAAAAGATGCCAGTGATATAAACATTGTAAGACTGTATAGGTATAATGCTTTTTGTCTTAGGACCACCTTTGTTTGTTTGTTTGTTTTCAGAAACCAGTGCCAAGAAGGTTCATGAAAATAAATAAAATACAAACCCAGTACAGTTTAATTATTATGACTAAAGGTACCATCAGAGCTTCAGACACTGAAGAAGTTAAAGTCTTATTTGTGGCTTTAAAGTACATATAAATTTATTCCCTGTAAAGAAAACCTATTCCTGGCAATATTACTGTCAGCCATTAGGGTCTTGGAGTGATACAGACTTAGTGAATCATAAATGTGCTTGAAGACACCAAAAGTTTGGTATTCATTTAGACTTCATCTCTTGATATTGTAATTGTTGCCAAATCCTCTACTGTTGTGCCAAGCATCCTAATGAGAATGGAAATTAGTTCCTCACTCTTAATGCAGACTCTTCCCTCCTCTGTCCCTGAGACACTCAGATTTCTCCTTTTCTTATCATCTTGCCTTTGGTTTTAAATTTAGGTGAAGGAATTGCATTGATACTGCTATGGCAGTAGGTGCCAAGCTTTGCTGAACTAGCAGGGATTTGTTATTTAATGAGTACGTACAGAAACACAAGAAATTCCTCAAACAAGCCAAGGAGCTGGTGGTGAGTTACTGTAAGTTAGGGCAGCTTTAAAGGAAGGGTGGAAGATATTTCATTTCCTTATTTTTGTAATAGCCCTTTCTGTTAGTAGCCTTTCTTGTTACCTTCGAACTCTCATTTCCTTTATTAACGAATTCCCCATTTTGGCATCCTTTGACTTTTTGTCTGTGTACTGGCTACTGTATCCCAGTAATGCTGCTTTAGCACTTGCCCTCCATGAGCGCTCCAGGTATTTCAAACTGGTTTTGGATTTTTTTTCCTCCTCCTGAAAATAACTCCATGTCCTTCCCCTTCCATTTGCTCTTGCTGGTGTGCTGAACTTGGGCAGCCGGTGTCTTCTCAGGCTTTAGAAATAGTTATTTTCACTGGAAAGAGGTATAAGCAGGGATCTGCATGGCACTGTGTATGGGTTTCCTTCACAGCTTTCATAGTTTGGACTGAGTTCCTGGGGAGTGAGTAAATTGCTGTTTCTAGCACTTTTTATTTACTGATGGTCACTTTTATTACTTTCAAAAGCACAGCACGCCATCCAGAATAAACTGCTTGTCAGGTAGAATGGTTACAAATACTTCTTAAAGGAATTTTAAGGCTAAGTAAGCATGACTGCTGGCTGCCTGGTGCCTGCAAGCTCATCTCTGGGGCGGTCAAGTGATGTGGTTCTGAGATAGCTATGGAGTGCCTCACAGTCAGCAAAACTCCTTTTTTATTATTCTGGTTCAAATCAACTAGGGATTTGCCAAGCAGAAAATAATGCAAAATATAAACTCAACAAAAAATGGATTTGCTATTTTGAAATAAATCTTTTTTGTTATCTAAGGTAGTACTGCCTGTTAAAATACTTCCATTGAGTTTTTACAGGTTTTAATTTGAATTTTTTTAATGCTAAGCATCTGATCTTTCATTTATCTGTACTGTAAAGTATTTTCTTATCTTTGCAGCCACAGAATGTATTTTTCTTGTTCTGCAAGTTAGCATTTGATGCTTTAACTCTAAACCACTCAAAATGAATATTTGCTGTAGAAATTTCATGTGACATCTTAATTAACTGTGGATTCTTGACCTCTAAAGTGCTGAAGCTAGAAACATTTAATAAACAGTCATTGGATATAAAGTAATATGCTTGTTGTTTTACTAGCTTGCATACATGGCAGTTTGAAGCAAAGTCCAAGGGTCACCAAAATCATGAAGTAAACTCGTGCGGGTCTGTCTGAACTGCATAATTCAAAGTGCTGTCCGGATGTGTCACACAGAGTGTAGGTACGAGCGAAGGCTACCGGGTTACTTATGAGATATCTTTCTGCAAGGTGTGCATTTCAGTTTCTCTGAAAGCTTCTGGGATCTGGAGCCTGCACAGTGGGAGTGTAATTCAGTGCAGTTGCTGCACTGCTGAATCTTAAAACAAGCGTGTGTGTGTGTGTGTGTGTGTGTACACAACCTAAGTATCGACCCACATGGATTCGTGAAGAGCAGCGAAACCCCAAGCAGAAGATTGCTGTCGTGGCAAGTCCCCTCCATCATCTTAAAGGAGGCCACCAATGTCCTTGCCAGGAGGGAGGACCCCTGAAGCTGACTGCCCAGCACCCTCATCAGCTGAGTGGGTACCGGAGGGGTACTGAGGGTGCCGAGGGCTTTTTGGGGGTTGGAACAGCCTGCGGGAAGGGAAGGACCAGGCAGGTGTATGGGTGGAGGTGGTGGGCAGGGATTACTGGTGGAGATGAAGTACTGGTGGGATTGAAACTGCAGAGAGCAAATAAAGTCACAGTCAGTGGAAACAGGACCAAAACCTCAGTCAGTCCGTGGCTGCTGAGCTGAGGAGGGTTGTGTGGGTGCCTAACCAAACCTGGGATCAGTGATGCTGTGTGCCTGAGCTCCTTGTGCGGGTGGTCTGTGTGCCCCATCGTTTTTAGGGCTGATCCTTCCTTGTCTCTGGGTCACAGGTACCTTCTGAGGATGCTACAGGAGGGCTGTGGCAGCAGTGCAGCCCCTGGCTGAGGCTGGCTGCCTCAGCTGTTTTCCTGGCTGCTGGAGCCCAGAGCTGTCACAGCAGTGGGCTCTGGGAAGGCAATTCCTAAGCTGACACAGTAGTTTTGCAAGATTGTTTAAACCAGGTGGGTTATGTGGGGCTTCAGGTTTTGCTAATAAATTGCCATCCCTGAAGTTTCCAGTCCTGCAGTAAGAGAGGCTTCAGAAAGTCAGATTATGATCTTCACCCTGGGTGTGCAAGACCTTTGTCTGCAGGCATTCCTGCTGATTTCGGTGAAGCTGTGTTGCAAGGGCCTGCTGGACATGAGCAAAGGGATAGGAATCTGGCTCCTGGAATCCATGCAGGGCTTTCCTGTGTCACCTGGGATGTTTTCACCCAGTGAGATGGAGTGCTCTGCTCCTGGGCATGCTTGGGCACCCTTGGGACTAGTTTGGTGTTTGGATTCTGGGGACAAGCATGCAGAACTGCTTATAAAAATTTGGAAGCTTCACCCGGGAGTGCAAATAGTTGCCAGTTGTTTGTGAACTCTTCTCACATGCATTGGCCCATAAATTCTATTTTCAGAGTGCAAACTAAACACACCAGGAGGGAGTGGGAAATTATGTAAATAGCTGTCCTGAGGGTGCAGTACCACACTTGTGTTCTGTCACAGAACAGCCTCTGCCTCCGGAAGTCTTCCATTCCCAATGGCCTGCACATCGAGCAGCACTGGGAGACTCCTCACTGGGAACGAGCTCCTCCCCGTTCCTACTCCTCAGGTCTCCTGACCACCTTTTATGTAGCCAAGTCCTGAATGGAGTCACCAGACCCACTCCTCAATTTGGCTTCCCCCTTTCCAAAAGAAATTTGAGCTTCTTCATTCCTTTCTTGGTTTACTGGGACCAGTTATGCTGTGATTGCAGTGTGAGGTGCATGTGCGGCTCAGTGGTGTGTTACCCTGCCAGATCCTGAGACTCCTGAAGGAGCAAGTGTCTGGGAGCTCCCAGGAGGCTTCCCCTGCAGTACCCCTGGGCTTTGGACCATCATACAGGTGGCTTCATTCGTGGTGGCTTTCTCTGCTCTTCCCTCTGCACTTTTAGAACTCTGTCAGAGTGAGCGAGGTTTCTGCTTGCGTTGCTGTCTCCAAGCAGTGACGCACACGTGTGCTCTTTTTCTGCCACATAAGTGGGTGGTTTATGTGCTAGGAGGGAATGATTCATAAATTAGCTAGAGCCCAGGCCTTTTCTCTATTGCCCGGGTGATGTGTGAAGAGGGTTCAGTGCCAGCCTTTCTTTCCTCCTGGCCTTCAGTCGGGCAGGTCGCTGAGCAGCCACATTGCTGCTCTCCAGCTATGGGTGGTCCAGCCTCAGCCAGGGTGAAATCCTAATCCCCTGTATCACAGAGAAAATCATTAATGGCCTGCAGTCTGCAAACAAAAACCATGCAAATACTGCTTTTTGCATAATTCTGTCACTCAACTGCTGTTTTGGGAGTCCTTTGCAACCAGGACAAGTAAGTGCAGAATGACCATCTTTGACATGGACATCCCTGGGAAGCACAGCAAGCAAGCAAGCATAGATGGATGTCTTGAGTGGGGAAATGGCACGGAGGCGTTTTGGGTCTTGGTAGGCTTACACTGGGCTGGCTACAATAGCAACATGACTCAAGGGTGTGCTGTGTGAGGGTAGATGGGGAGGAAAATTGAGGTGCAGGAAGCCACAGGGGGGAAATGCTTAAAAAGCAAGTCGTTTGTTTATTTAAAATGATAATGGATAAGCAAAAAGATTTTTCAAAAGCAACCTGAAAAAAGGTTGATTCCTCCCCTTGTTTTCTCATGTGAGAACGCTCTTGTGCAGTGTGTAATGAACGGAGATGTCTCTCTGCAGAGGACCTTAGCAGGACAAGCAGAAGCAGTGTTGAGGGAAAGCGTCTGTAACAGAGAGAGAAAATCTTTCTCTGCTCCTAGTGTTAATTGTTAGAAACCTTGAGCAACCCATGGTTATTGAAACCAGCTTGTCTTATTAGCCACACTTCAAAATTATATTTACAGAGGTTAGAAAACTAAATATTTTTCTTTGTGGCTGGAGTGGTGTCATGAGAGACCCTGTCTTATACAACCTGTTTTCACTGTATAAATTGTGACTTGGCTTTGGCCTTGGTTCCCGAAGTTTCATATTTAAATGAGGAAGGATCGGATCTTGTTTTGACCAAGTTGGTTCTAATGTGAAAATTGTGGCCTCTAGATTTAGAACAGAGCTCAAACATTTATGGTTGAAGTTATATTTTTCAAGCAACAATTGGAAATGCTTACAAATACTGCTACATAGTTTTTGTTCTGTTTGGTTTTGTTTTGCTTCTACTCTTTTATTTTCTTGGTATAATTAGAAACTGAGAAGATTTGTTCCCGGTCTATCATCTGTATAGGCACAGGGTAGGCACATTTTTCTTTAGAGAGCAAGACATGTTTCTGAAAGTACCATCAGTGTAAGTATTTTACATGACTCTTCTGTACCAAGCACCTGCCCCAGGAGAACATGGGGAAGAAGAGACTTTTTTTTTGACTTGGATATAGTATGACTCTTAACTTGGCCAGGAGAAAAGTAATGAGGTAGTGTAACCTTGTAGAATATCCAATCCTTTGGATTCAGCTTTAGGTGAGTTTGCGCTCGCTTCAGTGAGACCCCTGAAGTAATTATTGAAGTTGGATCCTGCCATTATGTACTGAAATGCGTGTAGGTCTCCTCCAGCACGTGCCTCCTGTAACAGAGGCCATGTTATAAAACATTCACCTTGGGCAAAATAATTGTGAAAGAGGTTTGCCGAGGGCTGATCACAGATCTTGAGAAGATACTGTAAGGATTTGAGCCCCTTGCCCTGTTAGCACACCCACTAGTGAGCACCTGTCTGATCCCACATACGTGCTCTGCCTCGTGTGTTTTGCAGGACAAGGGCTCTACTGATGTGGTGTGAGCCCCCCTCCTGCTCTGAATGATGATATTGAGTGTCCAGCCTTGTTGAGCCCCAGCAAACACCTCATTGTGATTTTATTCTTGGCATGTAATGCGCATCCTGGCTACTTTTCCTTCTTATTAATTTATGAAGCCTCCTGTGGTTTCAATGCTAGAAGCCTTTGCAGACTGTCTAGGTCTTCAAGAAACAGTAATCTTCTTTAGAATACTCTACTATGTATTAATACTTTTTCTATTTTAGGCAGTTTTGCATGAGACTAATCATGATTGAAAGAGTTTCTAGAATTAAGTAATGCAATTAATACTTGTTTTCCTCATAACCTTCATGCAACAAAATATATTTATTGAAACTTTTTTCATAGGGTGGGGTTTTTTTGGTTGATCCATTTTTAGTTTACAGGCTCATTACTTGATATTGATGTTGGAAAAAACAAGTTATAAGCTGCTTCATTTTTGGGAGCCTCACAAATGAAGAGAGGTACTGCTGGTGATTCTAGAAATAATTGTGCAGCCAAAACAGCAAAACAGTGGAACTGTTCTACTCAGCACCCTGTTCTGTGCTCATTCAGGTGGCACTGGTGGACTGTTGCAGGAGTTGGCCTGAAAAGAAATGTATTTGTGTTTGTGTGACTGCAATCCTCAACTGTAAAATCTCAACTCTTGCAAGTGTAGGAACTTGTAGTATCAGCAGAGCTACGTGGGGTTGAAATGGCTCATGGTTTTAAATGGATTCAGATGCTTCATGTACTGAAATAAGAATTGCATTTCATTAAAGAACCTTAGAGTCAGTAGAGTTTGCTTTTAAAATGCCCTATCCCAGAACCATTATAAATATATTCCTTGCCTTTCTCACATGTTAAATTTAGCTTTATGTCCCTTGGTGGGTTAATTTTGCATACTTACTTCATAAAATGTCCTCCTCTTTGTTATTTCCTGCTCTTCTGTTCTCCAGAGTTTGAAGGAGGTTGGCTCTATTGGTCATGTTATTTTACTCAAGAAGGAATGTATTTTCACAGACAATGGAGAGATGGTGATTTAATTAGAACAGCTTCTCCAAAGAAGGGCTGTCTTGCAAGCAACAGCATTTTCCATTTTGTACCCTTCATGGTCAAAGAAAGATGGCTTTCTGGATGAGTTTTGGATTAAAGGCTGAGACAGTTCTATAGACTAACACAATTCAATACTCTACTACTACTTTTATTTTAATGTGGAGTGCAGCCATTGACACTCCACAACATTGTAGTGTCTATGACACGGCCCTATTCACTGTAATTATTCTAACTTTAAAATGGACTACCACCTCATCCCAGAGTAAGTAAATTTAGATTGAACAAACAAAAAAATATTTTTAATGTTTCCTAAATCCCAGAAATAATAGTTTACAATTTCATTTTGAGTCTCCTGCCTAAGGCAGATCTCAATCCTGTTATACTTCATGAGGCTTCAGGGCATTCAAAGGCTGACCCATGTACAATCTGAGCCCTTTCCAGCTGTGGCAGTCATCTCCTAATTCCCATTTAAAGGGCACAAATGGGTATTAAAGTCCGGCCAATAGATTTCAAACACTTGACAGAATGGATTCATTGCTGAGAAGATACACACTTGTAAATGCTTCTCAAGTTGCGAATTGCATTTCAAGAAGTGCTTTTTCCTCTCTCGTCTTTACCTATCAGGAGCAGTTCCGAACGGAGGAAGGAGAAATCAAGAGATGCAGCAAGATGCAGAAGAAGCAAAGAGACCGAGGTTTTCTATGAACTGGCACATGAGCTGCCCCTGCCCCACAACATCAGTTCCCACCTGGACAAGGCATCCATAATGCGCCTGGCAATCAGTTTCCTACGGACTCATAAGCTTTTGTCTTCAGGTAAGGTCTGGCTAAAAGAAGTTAGTTGTCAGGCTGGCTGATGGCAGCTTGGTAAGATTATGCATGCCCTTCTCTGACGAGAGGGTTACCACAATAACAATTAGTGCACGTTTTTTGCCTCTCTAAAAAAACCTCTGAGAACTCTTGAATGTGGTTTATTAATCTCAATTATGAGATTCTGAGCTTTTAAGAGTTCTGTCAGAATTCAAACATATGCCTTAAGCTTCCATGCTGAAACAAATAACTTTTGATTTGGTGTGATAAGCGTGTTTGTGCCTGCATATTCAAAAGCAGCAGCTGGGACGTTCTGAAGGTCCAGTGTTTTGTTTGAAAGGAGTAATTGTGCTATCCACTGGCAATGAGTAGTAGGTAGGTTGTTTAAAACTAGCTATACTAAGATAGCTAAAACAGCTTCTAAATGCTTGAGGTGAATGGATTCTACACAATCCGAGTCTTGCTCATGTTGGACTAGTAGGAAATGCGAACAAGCATAATTTTTGTAGCCTATAAAAACTGATAAAATTAGGAATATTCTTATTTTGCCCCTATATTTGAATAACCACTTTGATGGAAATGTGTGTCTTGAGTAGCCTTTAAGATCAATGAAAACAACTGATGTTTCCAGAACTTTCACACGGTGACCTACAAGTGTTGAGAATACGTTAACACAACAATGCCTGCATTGTTTCTGAATGGTAAACCCAAATTTTTGTCTTTTCCTTCATTAATGGCAAGACTCCCAATAAGGTCACAATTGCACTTCCTCTCCTCAGAAAAGTTGAGTCATAAGAGAGCAATTACTTTAATAAATGTTATTAGGAAGCATCCCATTTTGTGGTTGGATTTGCTATTGGTTTGGTTTTGGTTAGTCTGAAAGATATGGCAAATTTAATTCTGCTTCTGTGTGCTCTGTAATTTCTCGTAGCACTTTTGGCTTTTGCTGAAGCCTGCTGTATAGAATGTAGGTATTTTCATCTTAGCTTATAGAATGTGCTTTTATTGTGTACTTCTGTGAAAAGAAAAGTTTGTTTGCTGAACAGTGTTTGGAAATCATCTCTGATTTTGTCGTGTAACTAATACTTGAAGAAGTTGCGTAAATAGGTAAACGTTCTTAAACAAAGCCAATTTGTTAGTAACTTTCTCATAAAAACACAGCCTCAGCTTTTCGAATATTTATATGGCATGAACTAGAGACAGACACAGCATAGGAAAAGTAAACTTCTGAGAGGCTGTAACTGATAATATAAGTAATGTGTGTGCCTGTGAAAATTGACATGAAATGGTTGGATGCAGTCATCATCAGAAAAATACTTTTGCTTACCTGCTAAGATTAAAGTGAACTTTTCAAATGAATTTACATTTCTCGGTGAGGAAAAGATCTCCTGATTAAAACATATATTTTCATGGTTCTAGTGTTAAGGCTTAGACTCATTATTTGATGAGATTTCATGACAGTTCAGTATATGTATATAATATTCATGCATACATGTAAAGATATGATATTTCTGAGACATATTTCTGTGACAGTATTTGAAAAACAATTTGATTCATGTAGACAATTTACATTTTCTTCAAGTATAACCAGTACCCAGCAGCAGAAAAGAATCTGGAAATAAAATCTTAGAGAAGCTACAGGCTGTGCTTTAGTATTTCATGCTTTCTCAATATTAGTTATTTGCTTAGCCTTAAATCTGATGCACTCACTTCCTCAGTCTGAGTATTAATTTGGAGTAAGTCCTTTCATGAAAACTTGTGTTGTTAGTCAAATGAAGATTTGTCCATGGCTGCACCTTTAGACACCAGAGGTGCAGATAAGGATTTCAAAATCTTACATACTTATATTCTGAGGAACTGAACTTAAGGAACTGTAAAAGGGCATATTTTCTGAAAGTTTTGGGTATTATTTCCTGAGAATGAAAATACATTAAAATTAAAGAACTCAAGTCAGAAAACCCTGTCTGCTGGTCATCTACTGTTCTGAGTACTGCTAACATACATATTTAATTTCCTGTCTTTGTGGACTTCTGAATAATGTCAGTCTTTATAAGGACACTGCCTTTCACTAGAAGGCCATCCAGTTTAATCCAGAGTTCTGAGTTCTGATGCAGCTGGGGGCTCACAGATCAAGAGGTTTGCTGCTTATCCTGTTTTGACAAGTGTGAAGCAAGATGGAAAATGGGCTCGGGCGATGTTTGTGCTGGTTCTGTTCTTGCTTCTGCTTTGGAGCCTTTCTGAGCCGCAGGCAAAGCTGCAGCAAAGGTTTCATGAGCATGTTCAGCAGCCTGGAATTTGACCATAAATTTCCTGTTGCATTTGAGAAGTCTGATTTGACTGCCAGGGAGCATGGGGGACACTGTCTTCTCTTAATGGATGCACTGGGAAATGGGGAGGTGGAAGTGCATGAGGAGCAAATGCCCACCTCAGCCTGCAAAACCCCTGTTTGCTTTATGTTGTCTTTATTGAAATGGTTTTGATTATTTGGGCTGGACATCCACAATAATCTGGAGTTAAGTGAGAGTATTTTTCTTGTTTCTAATTTAGTCAAGCAAAACCTACTAGCACCATATTTTACTTTGTATTACTCTTTGTGGGCATGATTCTCAAACACATCTCTCTGTTTCAAGGCAATTTTGCCTGAAGCAGAGGGAACAAGGCCTTTCCCAGGACTGTACCCTCATCTTTCTGCAAGCTGATGCTCCAGATGGGATTTTGGAGATGGCCATAGGCAACTTGCCAGTCTCACTCCGCTGGCATTGAGTGTCTCATGCCCTTTCCTATTATTCCCTGAGTCGGAATAGGGCTTTTCACTTGTGTAACTTGGGCTGTTTTATTAGCTGTGTCTGCATAATGATCATTTATCTGTTGGGAAGCCAAGACCTAGGGAAATCTATGCCCACATTGTCCCAGCAGGTGAATGGCAGAGCCCCTGAATCTGAGCCCTCATTGAAAGCTCTCCCACTACGTGCCTTGAAAAATCCCGACTTCTGGATTGCAGGGTGCACATCTCCTGCAGGCGTTGCAGGGCCCGAGCTTGGCCCTTGTATCCTATCATAATAGGAAATAGCTGGTTGTATATCTCAGAGTTCAAAAGGGTAAAAAATACCAGGTTTTGCTTTATAAAAGTTGCTGCTTTACTTAGTAACACGTTTCCCTTTGATTTTCACAGTAGGCAATTCTGTGTGGGAATGTTGGAGAGGAAGCCTTTAACATTTAGAAATGCAGGCTGTTCGTCTGACGGCCTGATTGAGATTAGTATCACAGGAAGCAAACTGAAACAATAGCTTTATAATACTGTTTCCATGTTGTGCACAGAACAGTACACAGTATAATTGGAATGCTAAGTAGAAATATTTAATTATGATCATCTTAAATATTTTTCAAGATGTCTCCTAATTCTGTTGGCATAATACATTTTTACCATCGTCACATTCAGATGTTTGGGATAAATTTAGAACTGATCTTTGTTCATTTCACGTAAAGGTTTTGATCCCGTAAAGTTGCTGCTGAAAATAGGCATTCTGATGCTTATCAGTAATGGAGCTTTTGGAGCTGGGATCTTATGTCCTTTAGTTTAGTCAGAAAAACTGTTAGCAGTACTTTTCCCATATTATTTTCTAGTATAGCTAGTAAGTAAGGCTAATGCTTTTGGGGGAGCTAATAGATGGCAAAAGAGAAATAATGGCTTTTGCTGAAGAACGTCTGCCTCAGTTAAGAGCTAGCATTGTGATAGTTGCTAAGGCCGCCTCAGATATTCTCTTTTTGTCTGAATATGAGGAGAAGAATCCATTGTAGGAAGCCTGTATGTGCAAGTGCCAATAATTATAAGTGTTTATTTGAACCATGCTGATGCTAAAGGTGTTACAGGAACCAGAACTCTTCAGTACAGTGAGTTTCTCTCTGCCAGGACTATGGACTTTTTAATCAGGCTAATCAGGCAAACACAATTTTATTGGCTTGCCTTAATCCCATCCCTGTTGTGTGGTCACCTGGGTGTCTTTTCTGTGCAGAAATCCAGCAAAGGAAACTGGCTGGGAGTTGCTCTTGTGCAGGCAGACGGCAGCAGAAATGGGGAGGGAAGAGGGATGCAGACAGGAAGTTGTTTGGGAGAAGGGAGGCCACAAGGAAGCCAGTGTGAAGTTGTTTCAAGGGAGGCAGACAACAGAGCCGGAAAGCCAGCAGGGAGCAGAAGGGGAAAAAATAGCTTTTCTCCAGGCTTTTAAGGGAGAGGACAGACTGTAGGGAGAACTGATGTGGGCATTGTTTTTGAATGTCTGGACAAGCTGCATGTAATGGCAGACCATTGTGGCATAAAACAGTGCTTTAAAAATAGCATGTCTACTTGGTTGCTTTTATTGAATTGGAAAAACAGTTTTATGCCAAGTATGGTGCTAGGAATGACAGTGAGCCGGGTGCTGAGTGCTTCAGCTGCTTGAAGTGATGTCCCTTTTTAGGGAAGGTGCACCCAAAGGTCCCATGGGGCTCAAAGCCTGGTCCGATGGGGTGCTGTGTTCCTACCATTCAGCACTGATGGCTGCAGGACTCCAAGCAAGTTCCTGGGAGCAGCGTCTGAATGATTTGGCTAGATACAAACTCTGCAATCAAAACAACACTAACATAAGTGTTTTCTTTATCCAAGATTGCTTGTGCACTTGGAGATAAGAGCCCTTCAGGAAGCTTCAAGTTTAAGAGTAGCTTTTTCTTGATGTATCTAAATTGAAAGCTTTTATTGATCACATTGAAAATATCCCCTTGAACAGGATGTACTGCCCTGTCAAGACAGAAAAAAAGGGGAAAAGAAATCAGTCACTCTCCTTTGATGGAAAACAAGAAACCAGGAAGAGACAAGTCTGTCTCAAAGCTGCTCTCTCTGATGCAGGATGAAGCTGCTGTTAGATCTTCCCTAACTTTTGCCTGCTGGCGTCAGGCAGTTTTTACAACCCTCCTCCAGAGTGGCAGCTGTAGCCTGGTATCTGTTATGCACAATATGTAAGCAACTTACTGGTACTTAAAGGAACCGGGATCAGAGACAAAGCCAGGAAAATTCTGTGCAGGTGAGGATGTGACCTCCTGTAGAAACACATTTTATCATTGTCTACCTCTGAATGGACCAAAAAGACCCCTGTGAGTCAGATCAAATGTGTTGAGAGGAGTTACAGGCTGTTTGCTAGGAGGTTGTTTATACCTGCGCAGTTATTTCTTGTAAGGAGCAGCCTGATTTTTGAGCCTTCAGACTTGTTCCAAGAGGTTGGACTGAAGGAAATGAGCAAGCATCTACGGAAAAAGTGTTCTTAAACTTGGGAACAGTGCACATCCTGACAGTGAGAATTAATCAAAGCTTGTTTACAAAAGTTATTTTTAGCATAAAAGGTTATCATAAACACTGCAATAAGCATTTGCCGTTACAGTTCAAAGTTTTCTTGTCAATGAATAAATTCTGTTTGGTGGTTAGAAAATTTGTCAAAATAAATACTTAGCAAAATTTAATACAGACTGAGACATGGACTGAAAAATACTGTATCTAAATTCAGTCCAGTAAGAAATTCTGCCTTGGGGCAAAGTGAACAGTGCATTCACTGACCCATCAAATGTTAGGACATGGGACACTGTTGCTCTGTTTCTGGTTCTCCTGTAGCTCTGACAGTCATCCCAGGAAGGCCACAGCAGTTTTATGAGGCTTTTTGACATGTTTCAACATCTCCCAGTCTCACCTGGACAGGGATTCTCCTTCTGTATAGGCTTCCCAGTGTTCCATGAACACAGTCTTGGCTGGGCTCCATCAGTGTAGCTATAATATGAACAACAATATTACAGCTCTTCATTCTGCTGAATGTGCTGTTAATTTAAACTGGCACATTTGTAGTCCAGTCTCCCTGCTACACTGTCATGAGGTACTCCCATTAGTTGAGGGGAGGTGGGAAAAGTTGTAGAAAAAAACCAGACATATCTTTATTTCAAAATTTAGCTAGAAGCTATTTTGAAATGCAACGCTAACAAAAAAAAACAAAGAAAAAACCAAACCACACCCTAAAAATCAGTTTATATTGAGTCCCACTGTTACCTTTCTTGAAGATGTGCAAAAACCTGGCAAGTGTGCATGAGGTGCTGCTCTCTGAATAAAGTGGCCTCAGACCTACTGGAAACCAAAGGCTGAAGTTGTGCTCTCACCTCCTCATGCTAACTTCCCACTTACATTTGGTCCCAGCTTTCTCAAATATTTTCCATCTGAAGCTGAATTTTCTTATGTTAGTGCTCCAGTTCAGCCCCAAGGTAAATTAATGAAGACAATTTAAAACAAGGTGAAACACGATAGGTATTTCAGGGAGGACCTTGCAGTAGCCATGCCATTATATGTTTTGCATTTGCATTCTATTTAGGAATAGATTCTTCCTAAATCAAACCAGATTTTTGCTAGTGGCAATGACTGGATTGCTTCTGAGGTACCACTCTCCCAAAGTGTGTATATCCTCTGTGTATTAGTAGCTAGTGCTTTCCACAGGAGAAAGGGAATGTGCTCTAATGCTGACACTGCAGCCATCGGAGGGGCTCCTATTTATTATTTATATTACTATAATTATACCAAGTTACCTGATACAGGGCATACCAGGGCTGCCACAGTGCAGCCCAGTACATTTCTGTGCTGCAGACTGAGGATCCTCAGGTAGCTGATCTGTTTCAGCCAGTTAGCACACATGGCACCTTCTGGGACTCCGTGTTTGCAGCCACAACAGTCGAAGACACGAGCACCTGTGGTGTGTCCCCCCGTGCTGGAGCTGCACTGGGTAGGCTGCTGGGGGCTGCTTATGGGGGGCAGGCAAGGAACAGATGGGCAACAGCAGCAGAGGGGCTCTGGAGGTACTTGGCACCCACCTTTATGTGCCTGATAGCACCTGCAGTTTCCTCGGCTTTGAAATGTGAGCACGCCTTATTAAGTACTACAAGAAACCCGTATCTGCCAGCTCCCCTTTCCTGCTGCAGCCGGGCTGCTGAGGAGAAAGGGGGGGGTGCAGTGGGGTTTATTGAGTTACCAGGGAAGCTGGAGTGTTTCTGCAAAACACCTTAGTTGTGCTTTTGGGTTAGGTTAGACAGGGTGCACAACAGCACAAACAATCTTCTCTCCCTCCTCCCTGTCCACATCACAGATGCCTCCAGCTGGACGAAGATAATTTTAATAAAAACAGTTGAACTCTGATCCCACAAACCCCTGTAACCACATGCTTTAAAGCTGACTATATCTCTAAGTGCTGTGCTCAGCTCGGACCTTAAGGGTTTGAACCTGCAGCCCTGATGTGAGTGATCCATGTCCTCTGTGTGTGTTTGTATAAGTAATATAATTTATATACATGGAAAAGCAAACTTAATCATCTGATAATACAAGTAAAGTGTTTGTCTTTCACTGTTGGAGGCATTTAAGAATACAAATGCTTTGAATAGCCTTCCTGCCTTTGAATGGTCATGTTTTGTTAATGCAAACTTAATGAGCTGGGAAAAAAAAATGGAAAGGAGGGTCTGGGGTTAGAGCTGAAAAGTCATTTTTTCTCTGAACCCACACTTGGCTGATTGTCTTGGGTTATAGCCATGATCCCTGCTGAATAAACCATTTGTTTGCTTCCGGAAAAGTAAAAAAAGACCCTTGACATTCTTTACGCAGCAGAAACAAGCTTGGGAGCAGATGGTCACTTACCTCTTTTTTTTTTTCTTTTTTTTTTTTTTTTTCCCTTCCCTAAATGTCATTTTGGTCAAAGTGCATACTATTCAAATATATTATTGTGTATTTTCTGTATTTTAAATGCTAGTCCTGATGTAATTTCCTGAAGTCATTTGCTTTGTACTGAGGAGGAACTGGCCCCTGCATTGCAGTGCAGGGACGTGAAATGATAAATCCCCAGCCTGTGCTGGCCATCCCTGGAGAGTGTCCTCTCTTCCCTGCTACCAAACAGTCTTGTTGAGAGGCAAAGGGTGATAAACCAAGTGCTCCCCATGGCTCTAGGGCTGAGTCCATTTCTTCCCTTGCTTGCATGATGCATGATGGGCTGCAGCAGGGAGGGATGTTGGGGAAGCAGCAGCAGCAGCCAGCATCATTTTTGTTGTCATTCATCTGTTCCAGCAGTGCTCGGTGGGCTCTGCATTGCAAGTGCTCATCCCTCTTGGTTCACTGGCAGTCCATCCTCTGGCACTAGCAGATGTAGTTCCAGGAGCTGTATAGATCAGACTTACCCTTTAATCATCACTCATTAGTACTTCAAAGTAAAAACTGCATTAGTTTGGCTCAGCCTCTTCCCTATTCAGAAAAGTAACAAACCCAAACAAATAATAACCCAAAACATATAATGTTTTGCAAAGCAATGCTCTATTCCTGCTTCTAGACTTCTTGCAAAATGAGTATTTCAACAAGAAATATGAAGGAAAATTATCAATGTGCTGTTTCATTAAGGAAAAGAACAAAAATTAATGACTTTTGCCAAGTGCTAACAGTATGTACTACAGAACAAACTGTAAGCTGAAATTGCAACATTAAACCAACAAGGAAGAGCAACTTCTCCAATAAACTGTTTGTATCCCACTGGTCGTGTTAGTAAGGCTGATGCAATTATGGTTGGAGCCTCTGGACAGCAGAATTGGTGGTGGGCCCAGCCTGGAGCACTCCTGTGCCACCAGGTAGGGGCACAGAAAGCAGAATTGTTTCAGCTCTTTTCCCATCATCCTTGCTGCCATGGGCTCAGGGGCAGCTGAGATCTAAATGGGACTTACTCATGGCCTTGTATCTTGAAGCTGGTTATTCCTTATTCTGAGGCAATTAGGTGTGGTTTTTTTCTTCCTTTACTTGCTTTTTCCCTTCAACATCAGAGCCTTACCATAACATTTGCAATGACTGATCACAAATGGGGAAGCTAACTTGACAAAACTGTGAAGATAAGCTCACTCAGCATGTCTGAGGTACACAGACCAGATACACCATCTCTTAAGTGGTTTTGTAAAAAATTATTCTAGAAGTTTCCCATAACACATACCAAGAAATTATTGGGCCAGCTCCTGCACAGAAATTTTTCAATGCTAGTTGTCTGAATGTTAATTCCCTGACAGCTTATTGTTCATGGAGCTGAGACATGCCTAAAAGCATTGAAGGGAAATGGGCAGTTGTGTGACTGGCAGCAGGAGGAGCAGTGCCTTTCCCCTCCCTCCCTCCCTGCCTGCAGTTTTGCCTCATGCTGCCTCCTATGGCACGAGATGGGCCATGTGGAGCACACATGACGAAGGCATCACAGTGCCATTGACTGTCACTACATTGCAGCCAAAAGGTACCAGGAAAATGTATAACCAAAAAAAAAAAAAAAAAAGCTGTAATCAATATTCTAGCATGCCTTAGATATCAGCTGAATCGTGGCATGTCTTTCCCAAGAATTAGTGAGATGCACTGGGTCCATGAATCTGCACAGGCAGACAGCTGGGACATAAGCAGAGTTTGAGGCTCTCCTTGCAGGACAGGGGAAGTGTGGTGTGTGGGTGACAAAGCTTGTCAGAGTTTGGTGGACTGGAGCATAGGAAGTTCTGATGTCTGCAGATGAAAATGCAGGTATCAGTGGGATGGATCTGTGGTTTTCTGAGGAATACTGAGATTTATGGGATGACAAAGAGATTTACCCAAAATGACTTCAAGGGAGCAGTTTCCTACTTTTTCTATTCAAAATAGTGTTAACAGATGTGTCCATACTGAGTGAAGAGGTCTGTTTAGAAATGCTTTGTAGGAGCTGAGTTTGAACTTCTTAGAAAGCCTGACCTGATGGAAGAGTCCCCTTGGATATTAGGGATGCACAGGTTTCTGTACCTTCTGTAAGACTTGCCCTCTACCTCATGCCTGCTAGGAGGTACAAATGTTCCCTGTGTCCAAGAGAACAAAGTGCACAAAGACGATGCGGTGCAGTGCCTGGGTCTGTAGGTGTTAGTGACTGAAAGCACATCTTGCAGAAACATGCTGAAGGTAAAGAGAGGATCTTATATTTGCCAAAACATTTTAAAAATTCTCTCCTGCCTTTTCTAGTGATAAAGGTATCCCTTTCATATGCTGTTCAGAAGGCCTCACCAGAAGGGGTTTGTTGAAAGGAAATTTAACAGCAGAAATTTTGTAACTGGATGTGCTTGCACTGAAAAACGCTGGCTGAGGTGCTGAAGTATTTAAATGCTTTTTTTGCTTTTTTTTTCTCAGTATGTGCTGACAATGAGAATGAACTAGAGGCAGACCAGCAGATGGACAACTTGTACCTGAAAGCTTTGGAGGGATTTATTGCCGTGGTGACACAGGATGGAGACATGATCTTTCTGTCAGAGAATGTCAACAAATATATGGGTCTTACCCAGGTAACTTGTTCCCTTATGCTTTCCTCTCTTTGTAATGCAGTTTTTAGAAACGTCTAAATGCAGAAAACCCAGCTGTGTGTCACTGCAAAGAAGACTGGAAATAAAATGTCTTACTTCTCAGGAAGGTACCCTCTTCACTAGACAACACAGGTTGAAGATTCCCTCTCCATTCCTACCAAGTTGTAGTGTCTTTGGTGACTGCAAAGTTGCCTTCCTAGATGTTACTGGGGAGAAGAGAAGGCATTTATTCTACTTGTGCCTTAGATTATGGGACAGAGAGGACAAAGCTGCTCTTTTGGGTCCCCCCTTTTCTGCTTTGTGGATTGGGAGTTTTCTCCCATGTTGAAAATAAAAACTTGTGTTGACTGTTAACTGCACTGTACAAATTCAAAGATAAGAGAATTGTTCTGGGGAGATAATGAAGAGTTATGCATAGGATAAACAAAAGGAGGGTAGTGGGATTTGTGTCTGTGAGCATCCTGTCGATGCACTTCTTTCTAGTGACCAGTTTTATTTGAATTGTATTTAAAAACAGATAAATACTTTTGTTGCTCTGATTTGGCTAAGCATAGCTCTTACTTCTATGCAGGTGGAACTCACTGGACACAGCATTTTTGACTTCACTCATCCATGTGACCATGAAGAAATTCGAGAGAATCTGAGTCTGAAAAATGGTAATAATGAAAACACAAAAGTCCCTGCTTGCTTTTGGAATAACCAAATGAAGTAAATGGCTAGTAGAGATCTGTTGGTCATGATAAAGGAAATTCTCAGTATTCATTAACTGTTATTCAATGCTTTGCAGATTCATTTTGTTCTGCCAAATATTGCTTAAATATGATAGTACTAGGGATTTGTTTGTTTAGTGTTTTTCTTTCATTAAATTTAGATGGGTATAATGTTTTCAATTATAATGCTTTGGAAAGATTTATGTGCTACAAGCTAAAACATAGGTTTAAAATGCACAAAGTCCTATTTAAGTTCCACTTGAAGTTTTAAGTCTGAGCTCTACTAACTGCTCTGCAGTGGTCGATGCATCTTTGATGGTCTCTGCAGCTAAATTACCTGAGAATTAGTCTGTTATTCCTGTTGAATGCTTCATGCATATAAGTAAGTAGAAAGCAAGAAGGAAAGTCAGAAAACTCATTTGCCTTTTCCTGATTCAGGTCCAGGCTTTGGAAAGAAAAGCAAAGAGATGTCAACTGAGCGGGACTTCTTCATGAGGATGAAGTGCACTGTTACCAACAGAGGCAGAACTGTTAACCTCAAGTCTGCCACATGGAAGGTACTGTATTTGAGCCAAATTAGGTGGTTTTGATTTTTATAGACATTTTGATGTGTAGAGAAAGTACATCCTAAGTTTGGTTCTCATTATTTCAGGTTTTGCACTGCACTGGACAAGTTAAAGTATATAACACTTGCCCTCCTCACACTCTGTGTGGGTATAAGGAGCCTCTTCTTACCTGCCTTATAATAATGTGTGAGCCTATTCAGCACCCTTCAAACATCGATATACCCCTGGACAGCAAGACCTTCCTGAGTCGCCATAGCATGGACATGAAATTCACCTACTGTGATGACAGGTAAGCTCCCCTGGTTTTTCTTTTCTATAGGTGTTTTTATCTTCCTGAACAAAACAAGCAGTTCTTCCAAATGTTCTGTGTGGACCTGGTAAGCAAGGACTAGAAGAAAGTACAGCCTATTTCCAAAATGGCTATTTATGGCTTTCTTAATTCACCTCAAATTTCAATTTGGGCAAAGCAATATTCTTGATGTATTTCCTCCTCCTGCCAAATGAGGAATTCAATTTTACTGGGAAATATGAGGCAACTTGGAGCCACAAACATCAGCTTCTCGGGGTGTAACAAACTTGAAGGGTGTACAGGATTGCTGCTCCCGTGTTTTAGAGCGCGTGTCCCATGGCACACCATATGGACCTCAGTCAAGGACTGTTTTACAGTTGGTTTGGCCCAGGATGCTGTTATCAGTTAGCTGGCAAGTGCTTCATGCTCTGAATTAACCAGGAATTGCTAAGGCATCCAGAGTACCTGCTGCTCTGAAATGGAGTTGCAGCCTCTTGCTCAATGAAAAGCAAACAGCCTGTATTGGTTATCTACATGCGCCTCTTAGTGACGAAATGAAGCGGGGGACGATCTTGGATCAGGCAAGGGGTTTGTCCTCTGCTCCCCACGCTTCACTCTTGAGCTGAAAAAATGGAGATCCATCTAGTCTCCACCCACCTGTCTAGTCCTGGAACCTCCATGGCCTTTCATGCCATCTGCCTCTTCTCCCTGTCTATGTACTGTGATAACAAACTTCCAAACTTCCAAACTAAGTAAGATTATTTTTTTAAACAATGTGATGAGGCAGCCATATAAACTTGCAGTGTTAGCAGCTGTGGATGAAAGCAAGATTGCAAGTGTGAAACTTGTGACTGACCTTCTGACCCCAGAGAACTGAGCAGCAAGTGTGCTTTAACTAGAAATGGTCTCTGGTGTAATCACAATCAGACTTTTTTCTTTGTTAATATTTTCAGGATGAAAATATAGAGTTATCAATAGGATTTTGCTGCCGGAGGGAGAAGCAACAATATGGTAGTGACTCATTATTAAAAGCAATGTGACGGAATTACTGGGGCCATTCAGTGGCAAGCTACAGAAGAGGAGCACAGGATTTTGCTTTATTGCAGCGTTCACATGTCTCTGCAAGACTTAATGCATAAGCCATTATAAATGAGAATTAGAGGGACTGATGCTATCCCATTAAAGATACACATGCTTATTTTAAAAATAATGATATATTAGGCCCTGTCTTAAGTGGGTGTTTGATTTACAGGGAAAATGTTGCACATGGCAGTGAAATACAACAGCTTCCTGTAGAGGACTGAACTTGTAGGGATTTCGGAGACTTTTTCTTTAAAACCAGACTACAAAGCAGTACATCTTTTACTAGATAGCTTTGGTTGGATGTTTCATTCCTGTTTTATTCAGATTTTGATCAAGCTGCAGAAAGCCAGCCAGGGCAGAGAAGGAGGAGACCTCGCAAACCTTTCCGGTTCTTTGCAGCAGATCCACCTGGCCCCACTTCCCTCCCAGAGGGATGCTGATTTCTCTCCAGCAGGCCACACTTCACTAGACACATAAAAATGCAAAACACTCAGCTGTTCTTATCAAATTCAGTGCTGCCAGACAAACTGTGTTGAAGGAGCAGCTTATGCCAAGAATTTAAGTCCAGGCTGGGGAGCAGAGGAGTGCCAGTCTATTTTCTGCATGCTGTGTCCTTTCTGCAGAGCACAGCTCTCACACAGCTCCATAAGGGACAGTGTCTTTTCAGTTCAGGGCTGGTATCATTGAGGGCAGTGTGCCTCCTCTACCAGGCTTCTGCAGTGCTCCTGGTATCGTCTTTGTAGTTAATCTGGCCTTAGGTTTTAACTTTTGTATTTCCCACATCCTGCACTGCCTGGTGTGTAACTCTGAAGTTTCATGGGGCCTGTTAGCTGCTGTTCTCTCATGCTGGTTAGACATAACAAACCCTCTCTGGGTTTGCTCTTTGAGGACACGTTGATTGTCCCAGGCCCCAAAATGTGTAAACTAAAAGCTTCTGAAGAGGAGGGGCAAACTTGGGGTAATTACATCATTAACTGAAATTATAATTGGAGAATTAACCCTGATGTGCAAATGGACCAAACTTTTAAAAGTGTGAAGAACTCATGACCCAGGGTCCATCTTGGATGGAGCTCCTTGGAGGCTTTTGACTGCCCAGGGTGTACCTTTGAGGGCCCTTCAAATAAATACCTGCTTTTATTCTCTTATTTTTGTCTAGCCTCTGTTTTCAGGTAGCTGCTTCCAGGCATCATGGACAGGTCTGCTTCCAGGGAGCATTAGGGTTTTATTATCAAAGCACTCAGTCAAAGAAGCTCTCGAATTTCTGAGCTCTCCTTAGGGAGGATCATAGTCTCTGTCTGACAAAGCAACATGCAAAATACAGGCTGGCTACCTTGCAGCATTTTATGACAAAAACTAGTTGGATTTTGCTTAGGAAGGTACAGGGTAGATGCATTATGAAGCAGGCAAGACTGGCCATCGTTTAAAACATGTAAGACAGTAGCCCATATAATTTGCCTTCCAAAAATAAATTATGTATGTGAGCCTATGAGTTGGCAGTGGTTAGGTGGGATATGTTTGTATTCTTAAAACAGTTTTTGCAGGGTGATGAGAAGTGTAGAGAGGTTCGTGAGATATGAATAATAAATAAGGTTCGTTCTGTTAAATGCCTGCTTCAGCCGTTCCTGGAGAGTGATTTAAAAATGTTCCCTTGCTCCACTTGGCTAAGTGGTTTACAAGAAGGATTATTTTAGCTGTAATACAGAAATGCTGATCAGTGGTACAATTTAATAATCCGAGTGAGGGCTTAGTTCAGCTGCACAATGCTTTTGTGTCAGGAAGGTTTGCCAGTGAGGGTGTTCTAGTCAGAAGACAAGGCATGTCTTTGTACAAAGGCAATTTTGTTACCTTGGTGGCATAGCTGCTGCTTGGTGTACCTTCATGTGCAGGGCCATGGGGCCAAGGAGTAGGTAGAAACAGTGGGAGCATGTTCCTGTTGTGGAAAAACGCACAAAACCAAAAGTGAAAACTGTACTTGAATTTGATAAAACCCCCCAAAACTGCTTCAGGTGCCCAAGCACAGACGGTTGGTCTGAGCCTTTATGTCTTAAGCACATCAAAGGAAAACCATATGCTGTGGATTGGAAGGAACCAGGGTTTCAAGAGCTGTGAGGGCAAGGTGCCTTTAGCCTTCATCCCCGCGACCTCTGCCATGCTGGGGCTGGGTAGGGGACAGGGAAGCGCTCTCCCCTTGCCTGTAACTGCTGTGGGGAGCGTGTGCGAGGGGAGGGAAGGATGGATAAGGAAACAGATTTGTTGTGCAGGGGTGAGATGCGCAGGTGGCGACTCCGGAGGCTGCGTCCCCAGTCCAAAGTTATGCATCCCCAGGCACTTCCCTGGCACTGGCACACTGCGTGCCTCCATTGCTTTGGGAAGGCACAGCTTGCTGTGGGGAATCGTATGTCCCTGAATCCTGGCAACCCGACCCATTACATACCCCTTTCTACTTTGTCCTGATTGGGACATTTTAATGGTAGAGTTGAAGAAGACAAAAAGAGCAGTGGAGGGTATGTGGTGATTCACTATAGCATGGTATAGGAAGATGCAATGCCATAGTGTTGGTCCCAGTTAGATTTCCCATGTGAGTATTCATGTGGGATCCAGGCTGTGCCCAGCTGAGAGGAAACTGAGTTTTATTCTGTTTCCAGTTATGCCCCAGTAAATAAGAAATATGCAGGCACAGGACTTTGGATGAGGATCTAAGTCAATTTTCCATTTGACCTATACTTGGGGAATATTTTTAAGTTAAATGAGAATGCAGAGAAACATTTGAATTTACCTTCTGTCCTTCCACTCGTGCTCAGGGGAAAATGCAGTATGAAGATAAGTGAAGTGGTGAAGCCAAAGATCCACATTTGACAAAACTGACTTTTGGTATATGTCATATGCAAGAGTAAAACATGACCTACTTCTTTTGTTAATAACAAAACCTTGATTTAGGTAGACAAAATGAGTAGGAGCGACAGTCCTGGTGGAGATTTTCATGTATGTACATGTGGGGCAGATACACATCACCGGGCCATCCATCCTGCTCAGGAGTGGCCAGGGTTCCAGGACTTTGCATTCTGAGGGCTTTTTTCATTGGCTTAGGTTAGAGTAGAAGCAGCCATGAATATTTTTGAGAGGAAATGTGTTTAGTTGGCAAGACTGCCCTGCTGCCTGCTCTAGCAGGCTGACAGAATGCTTTACCCCAGGCACAGTGTCTGCATTAGGCTTTATTATTCTTCTTTCTTTTTTTTAAACTCATTCTGCTTTAGGTATAATTTTGTTTTGTTTGTTCCTCTCAAGACCAATTTAACTTCAATAACTTGGTAACAGCTTGAATACAGAAAGACTTTGTTAAGAGTTCCACACCCTCACACACACAGTCCACACAGGGCCCAATGAATATGCACCCGGCTATTTTTTATGAGCAGTAAACATTAGAGCTTTCTTACCATACTATTTTAACTCAAGAAATGGTATACAATAAAAAGCTTTGTGTTCCTACAAAGGGACAGAAAAGCACAATTTTAGGAAAAACAAAAATACTTGAACTAGCTCATCTTGTAGGAAATGCAGCCTCGAAGCAGTGAGTTTTGTTTGCTCTGCCGTGTCTCAAAGAGATAAAATAGGGCAAAGTTGTGCAAACCTAGAAATAGGATTCAGATCACTTGTTTCTTAATTGCGTACCCTAAGCATAAAACTTGGCCTTTATTCCATGTCCCAAAAATTAAATATTAATATACTTATATATATTGTATATTTAAGGGAAACTGAAATAGTGCTCAAATGCACTTCAGTGGTGGCAGTTGGGACAGATCTGCTATTGCAGATGGCTATTGCCCACCTCTTCACTGTGTTTTCTGAGATTTTGACCTCTGTACATCATGATGACAAGTTTAGCTCAGAAAACTGAAGTGCCACTCTGGCAGAAATTAAGATTACCCCAAAGGTGTGTTTGTGAGAAATTTTTGTTCTTAGAAATGAGTTGGTAACAGAAAAATAAACAGCCTTGCAGCCCAACAGTCATCTTCGACAAAAAAATTATTATTATCTTACTAATTAGCATTCTACAGATGCAAAGGAAACACAAAGCCTACCATGGCAGGAATGCCATCCAAAACCACCATACAGTTTGTTTTCTAATTTTGTCATTCCACAGCTTGCACAAAGAGCAATTTTCTGTCTGGTGTGTAAGCAAAAGTAGAAGTCTTGTGCCTGAACTCAGTTTTGTAAATTATCCCTTGGTGCCATGGGACACAGACATTTCCTTAACTTTCTTAGCTATGTGCTCCTCCTTCTCATAGCTCTGTGGGATGCCTTTTCCTTTGCTTTTAGTCCTCTGTGTGTTCACTTGGCTTTTTGTGTTGCTGAGGCTCCTGTGGGAGAGCACATGGAATTTGGAGGGTGCACCTCACTGGCAAACCTCAAAGTGATGCTCAGGTGAGGTCAGTGCAAGGACCTGTGCCGAAACACTCACTGCCTCCTGTCCCAGGCACTGCTCAGGCTCTTGGCTGTGCCCAGTCTTCTTCCAGGAACATCTTGGGAGAGGCACAGGATGGGTGTGATGGATAAAGGGACAGCTGCCTGCCTCGACCCTGGTGCATGATGTGGCGTGGAATACGCTAATCTGATTTCCAGCCCTGCACAGCCTGCAGCCTACAAGATTTTTTTTACATTTTTCAGGGTCAGCAGCACCACAGGAGGAATAAAGAATGTTATTATTGGAGGGTGTGAGCTACCAATTTATGCACCCAAAACTAATAGAGATAATTACTGGAGAGAGAGTGTTTGTTATAAAACAGCGGTATTTAAAAATGTATTTAGGAAACACTGTCAGACAGTTTTAGGGGGGTTTTGTGAGTGGGAAAAAGGAACATTCTACAATTTTTTTTAAAAATCATGTCAGTCCCAGGAGTCTTCAAAGAGAGGTGTAATTAATCTGACAGATAGGTCAGTGAGGGCATAGAGGCTGTTTAGCCATTTATTATTATTTAAAGTACCTGTTTTTAAACAATCACTCTTCATGAGTATTTCACTGTTACCAGGCATGGGTTTAGAATTTAGCCAATGTTGTGGAGTTTGTGGGTAATTTTTTTATATCTTATTTTTATTTTTTTGTGTAGTATGTAGTTTGTTGTAGTAAAAGGTACTACCAACCCACTACTTGCTAACTTCCATCCAAGATTACATTAAATCTAATTAGATTTGACATTGTCACAGCAGGATTGCACCACAAGTCGTTTTGTGCCATGGAATGACAAGAGGAGTAATTTTGTAGTGAGGGTGCTCATTACGAATAGCAAGGAGCAGTTTGAGAAGGGGAATTACAGGACTGGAATACATAAATTTTGTATGGAGATTACAATCCCCATATGAGAAGAGTCCTTCAGCCTGGTGTAACTTGTAGTTTTTGTTTGCCATCTCAGTTCCACTGTTGACATGCATGAAGGCTCTAATGTGGGTTTGGATATGCACTGGTGCTGCTGGCTACACGGTGCTTCTGTTTTTTCCCCATTATCTTAATTTCCTTTTCCTTCTCCCTGCTCAACCCCCACTTGGCTCTCAGCTCCCAATGACTGGATTAAGAGTAAATACTCAACTTCCTGAACTTTAAAATCCTTCCCCTTGCGATGAGCTCCAAACTAACTGGAATGGCTTTATTATATTGTGTCCTTATATAACAAAAGGCCATAGTTTCTGTTTTTAAAGACCATGTATTTACACTGGTCCTGGCAAAAGCCTCTGGTCACTTACACCAGTGTGCCCCAGCTGGCTGTGTGAAGGCAAGCAACAACTGTATTTTGTGAGCCAAAATTTTATTAGGGCTCCTTCAGTATTTGTTGTTTTCTCCTGATGATTCAGCTTTGATGACCAACTCATTATGAGAGCTACTTTTTGGTAAGAAAGAAAAGACAACTGTGGTTTCAGAGAAAAAGTCAGACTTGAGTGGGAAGCAATTTAAAAGCTCAGAAGCTTGTCAGCAAAGAGAGTAAAAAAACCTCTTTGAAACCTGGATTCAAACATTTCCCCTTTGTTATGTAAATAAAACACAATAATTGTAACTGTAAATAAAACTGGAAACATAAACAGAAGAGTAAATTTTTGAGGGGAACCCAATACAAGCTACAGCTTTTGCTCAACTAAAGTTTTATAAACCCATGTTTGTTCCATAGAAATCAGGACAGAGAAGAGTTTTCAGAGTGACAAAACCAAGGTGTGCTGGGGCTATGAGCTATAGAGTTCTGTGGAGGTGAGGGAAAAGCTGACTCAATACCTTGGCGTTCAAGCCATACACAAAACAGTCCCATCTTATGTGTCTTCCTTGCTGGAGGGGGATCCAGGAGATGAATGCCACTCTCTTGCTCTGTTTGTTTTACAGTATTTACATGTCTGTCTTGTAAAGACATGCTTGTGACTGGAGGGCTGGGCCAAAGTTTTCCTTCCAGGGAGAACACAAACCTGAGGATGTCTCTTAAAAGTAGCAACACCACAAATCAAATGTGGTGGTGGCAGATAAGCCATTCCAAACAAGTTAATGATGAGGCATAAAACCTGGGCACTGCCACTGACAGCTCTGAGGTGCTGCAAGATGTGACCATTCCTTGCAAACCTCCCAGCTATAGTGGTTTCTGACAGCTTCACAATCAGTCTGTGCCCTTTCTGCGGCTGTTCTCTGTATTACAGGTTATTATTAGAATTTAGGGGCTAGGAAGACGCATGCAAGAGTGTCACTGTCTTGTAAATCAGAAGATAATCTTTGCTTTTCAATTAAGTTTATGCATTTTTTTAAATTTACCATGTTTCCTGTAAAGTTGTATAGAAAGTATTTCCAATAGAAATAGAACATTTTTCTTCCACCCCCTCATTACAGAAAATCATCTGCACAGTTTGATTTGTAAGAAATCTGCCTTGCATCAGAAAGACTCTGGAAAAAAACAGTCTAGTTTTTGAGATCATAGCTTTCTCTGTGTAAAATCCTATTTAGTTTGTGGATTAGTCACCCAAGTAACCTAATCCATATTCCAAAGTTTTCAGGTAACTGATGAAAGACTAAGTAGACGAGCATTTTTTTCTTTTTACTGCCCATAGTTTCTCACCTGGCATTTTTATTTTACTAAATGCAGTGCCCACAGTAGTGATTTAACCCTTTTGTGGGTGTTTTTAAAATGTATGCATACTTCTAAACCTGGTGGCACCAGCCACTACCCCCTCACATATATTTGATTTTGAATGGTGGTCGTTGGGAGTTTCTGCATGTAGTGGACAGCTTGAGAACTTTGTCAGTAACAAAATTTGATACCTTCTATTAGAGATAGCATGCAGTAGTTTCAGGAAAATTTGCAATGCACACGCTGACAACTTTAGGAATTTTTATTCTAGAAGTAGTACAAGACAGTTCATTCTGAACATGGCGATATTTCAGAACGTGATCAGAAGTCCTCTACAGCTTCTCATGTGTTTGGAAGCTCAGAATTTCTTGTATTGCTTTTTAAATTCTGTTAGTCTAAGGACTCAAGCTGATAGCTGCCGTGCACATGTAAGCATAAGGCTAGAGTGACCTGAATTTTAAACACTTGCTTTTTTTCTTAACCAAGAATAACAGAATTGATTGGATACCATCCAGAGGAGCTGCTGGGTCGTTCAGCATATGAGTTCTACCATGCCTTGGATTCAGAGAGTATGACCAAGAGTCATCAGAACCGTAAGTCATATTTTTATTTTTCTTTGTAGTTTGTATGTAAAGCATAAACTGTGGGTACCTCAACATGTAGTTGAAAATACAAGTGCATTTTGTGTGCAGATACTCTCCAATAGCAGTATTTACACCAGGTTACTCTGCTTGCCTAGCTGAAATCTGCTGCTGGTCTTTCAAGAGGGTCTGTTTTTTGCCGTAAGTAAAAGTAAACTTGGATGTTAGAGAGGAGAATCACTGCCTCTCTAGGTTCAGCTGAAAATCTGAAAAGCTCAGTTAGGCAGTTCTAGCCTGATGAGAAGGGCATTTACTGGTGGCCAAGAGAATTGGGATTGTTCAGCCCAGAAAAGAGATGGAATTGGGGTGACCTTCAAGTATCTGAAGGGAGCCTACAGGAAAGGCCAGGCTGGATGGGGCTTGGAGCAGCCTGGTCCAGTGGAAGGTGTCCCTGCCCACGGCAGGGGCTGGAACAAGATGATCTTTAAGGTCCCTTAAAGATCCCAAGCCATTCTATGATTATCTTTCTCATGTGCTGTTGGGCTCAGCAGGCAGAGCTAAAGGGAAATAGGAAGAGCTTTCTGCAGTGTTTTTTTGAATGTCTCTCTTTTGCTACCAAGTAACAACTGTCTTCTCCATCCAAAGTAGATGTGCAAGGAGATTTTCTAAAAGGGATATTTGTTATACAAATAATACCTATTGCCAGGAACAGCTGCTTCTTGTTATTGTTATGCCTATGGGAACTGCTCCCACGGCTAAAATTGTTTTAGCTGTTCTTAAAGAAAAGTACCTGAATTACTCTGGGAGCAGAGATCAGATCCAAGATCCCTCTCTTCAGCAGGCCACACAGTTACAATTTCCACCTCTCTCACATCAGGTGTCTTAAAAGAATTGGATGTAAATCTTCAGTGTCTGTCCTTAAGAGCTTAAGGTGCTTTAGCTGGAGACAAGGTGGTGCACTAATGTACAAATGACATTTCCCACCTTGGCTGTTATGGCCCCTGAACCAGTTTATTGGAGAGTTCTCAGCCACTCATCAGTAAAACCTCTGCAGATGCTCTTTTTATAGAAACAAAGCAAAACAGCTAGACTGGAACCTACAAGATCAGAAAAAAAACCAAAAAACCCACACACCTTGTAGTTGCTGTGATTAAGGTCTCTGTCCTCAGGAAAAAGTCCGATACTTAGGTCACATCTGTGGGGAATTGCCCCACAAACAGACTTACAGAAAATATTTCCGCACTTCCCAAAGAAAAGTTGCAGCAAAGAATAGCTGTCTGACCTTAAGGGGTTAGCTCCAATGGCAAAGATTCAGGACAGTTTTAAGTTGAAATCTTTCTTGAAAAAATGTTTGGCAGTGATGAAAGCTGTGTGCTGTAAAACAGTGTTGATATGAATCATCCTGTTTCCAAAGCTGCTTTAAAGAAAAAAATAGATCAGCCCATACTTAGTGAGAGTTATCTGGGAATGTAATTTTTAAAATTGTTTCTTAGGCAATATTTTAGTGTTTTTACCAATAAAAATAAGTAAATGGTATTTATAGATAGGATGTTCATATCCTGTGCTGGGCTATTGAAAGTCATCCTGAGAAATCAGGGGGTGTGCTGCAATGGTACTTTTGAATCACTGAGTTGGATTTCTAAGAATGGGACACCACCAGGGAGGAAATAAAATGGCAATCCATTTAATCACAGGAAAGGGAGAGTGAGCAAGCCCTTGTTGGTTATCCCTATCTAGTTAATGCAGTGGGAGCAGAGTTACTTGTCCGTGTAAAGATTTCTGGAGAGTTTCTAGTACCCACCACGACCAGGCACTAATAGATGTTTCTCCTCACTCCAGCAATTCAGTTAACCTCACATAGTGCAGGGTGTGTGTCTAGATGCCATTTGTGCCCACTGAAAAGGGCCATGTCCTACAAACATGCTGCAGGATACAAGGTCTGACGAAGAAGCAGAATGAGGGCAAGAGTAAGTCTTAGTGGTGTTGCACCAGCAAAAGTCCTCAAGGCACTGCACAGGTTATGAAAGTTTAGGATCCAACTGTTCCATAGGATTTCTGATAGCGCAGGATCAGCACGGATTATCTTTTTACTGTTGGAAGCAGAGGACCAAAGTCTATTGCTGTGATAAATGTGGTTGCCCACAACAGAACCATCAGTTTAAATCACACGCAAATTTGACCCCTTCAGTTTTTCTAAGATAAATAGTTCTGTGTCTTCTGGGACCATCAGACTTCTTACCAAGTTGGAGAACAACCACAAAGACGAAGTGACAGCAAGCTGTGACTTGACAAACTGCACATAAACCTTTCATATAGGAAATGCCTGGATTCTACTGTGTGCTATTGAGGTGCTGTGTAACCAAGCAGATACAGAGCTTATACAGACATTACTTGTTCTTCCAAGCATGTGGCTATACAGAACTTACTCATTTTCCCTGGCCACGTCCTTTTGTACTTGGAAATATTCACCTCAAAATTCATGTTCAGCACACTTGTATTTATTACACAATAATTTTTATTAGAAATATGCTATGTATAGTGTGTGGGTGTGTATATATATGACTTGCAATAATGCAGTCATTAATTCTGAGTACTCACCAGTTAGTGTTGTAAAGATGTATAGGAAATAGAGGAAGGAGACCAGAGTTTGAAAAGAAAAACCTCAAATTAATCTCTTGCACAAAGCAGAACTCCTTCCCTTTCCTTCCTTCTAATTTAGTGATAAACCATGCTTATTGCAGCTTTACTGTACTGCAGGGTTGTTTTTTTTTTTCTTTGAGGTGAAATAACCTCACGCTCAAGCAAGCCACAGTGGTGCCTGTGTTAATGGCTGGAAGTACAAGTGCAGAGTGAGCATGAAAGCCTTAATCAGCCACTGCTGTGTGGAGCCTGAGCGTGCACTTGGCAGTGTTTCACACACCCTGGCTTTTATGGTACACAAGCAAGATGCAAACTTCTGTCTTGTTACACAAATCTACACAACAGATTGACTGTAGAACTGTATTTTCTGATTCAGCAACTAAGAATCTATAAGCAGTTCTGCCAAGTGCTGGTCTTGTTGCCATTAAAGCCAGTGGGAGTTTTGCTCCTGACTTCAGTGGGGAGCTGCGTGTCTCCACCTGGGACCTGCCACTTGGTAGTACATAGCAGAAGTCCAGCAAGCCTTCCAAGGGAATTGTGGTTTTGTGTTCCATGAAATTCATCCCTGCCTTCCCCCTCTCTCCACACAAAGATAAGGAATAGAATTGGGACCTATTCCATTGACATGTAGCTAGTTCTGTACAGATACAGGTAATGTATACTTTACAAAAAGTTAAGAAAAAAAAAGAAAGAATAGAGAAGTTCACTCTGAAGGAAGAATCTTAAATGTAGCATTGATAACAAAGTCAGCAGTTACAAGTATATTAGTAATTTATGAGATTACCCCGTGGAGGGATTCTGCTGTACTTTATTATATCAGAACATGACATGCTTTGAATAATAATAATAAAAAAGATTAAAGCAGTAAAAAGCTTCTTTGTAATGTAACAGGCGCCTACACTGTGACTCTTATTGATGAACTGATGATTAGGAAGCAGTGTAATTATGTTTCACAAGCAGAGCAGAACAGTCCAGTCACTAAAACACTTTGAAATGAAAGCCTTTTGATTTTGTTCCACCAGAAGTATTTAATCAATAAAAGTAATGTTCTACTTTGTCTAAATAAATTAAATGAAGGATGATTAAATATTCCTAGGAAGAAAACAAACAAACTTCAGAAATAGAAGGATAAACACAGCAACTATTATCTGCAAAAGAGTTGTATTTTACACGCCTGGATTTGTACATTTGTATAGGAGAGGCTGACAATAAATAGTTTGTTAATGGCCATATTCACAAGGAATTTCTCTGTAAAAAGACCACAGAATCAATTTTCAAGTCCTCCTGAGTCAAGTTGCATTATTTCTAGGGCATTAGTTTGATGGCATACTTCTTTCTTAAAGGAAAGGTTGCCAATGTGTGGTCAGAGGTTTAGTTCAGCCAGTTCCCACTTCTGCTGCTACTCAGTGTGGCTGTGTCTGTTTGCAAGTACAAGTTCTTGTTAGTGCGAGCACTGCTTGTCTACTGCAGCCCAAATTTTATTGCCATTGATTGACATTATTTTTCCTTCACTGACAACTTTGAATTACAACAGACAGCACATCATAAAACTTTACATCTCAAAAGTCCAAAGCTCCCCACTGAGAACTCATTCTCTGCAAATATTGCAAAATACTGGGGGGTAGTAGGACTACAGATTTCACCCTTCAGACATTTAGAAGCTTTAAACCCAAGTTGTACTACTGTTAGTTTATTGCTTGAAAAACACAGGACAGTTCAAAAAACAGAGTTAAATAAACATTATTTGATTTGGTCATGTGGATCTTGGTTTCTTCTAGGCTGCGAATTCCAAGCTCTTGCAGAGGAACAACACAGTTCAACCAGAGGGAGAAATACAATAGTTCAGCTTTTTTTTGTCTAGACAAAGCAGTCCTGTTTACTATTCTTAATTTTTATCGTTTTTTAAGAGTGATATTACTACCACAAGATCTTAATTTTTAAAAAATTCTTAGTGAATATAGCTTTTAAATCATCAGATTCTTATATTATCAATCACCTAAATAAGGAAACTATGAATAGTTTCCTCAATAAATTCACTTTTCTTATGATCAGTTTGGGAGCCCAAACTGAGACACTTCTACAACAGGGAGTCAAGAAACATGCAGTCAGCGGGCATTATTTTGGGAGCAGTTGGGATATTATATTAAATTCTAAAAATTCCACATTCTAATCTGAAGATTCAGATCATCTCAGGAACTCAAATACCAGAACTCAAATTTTCAGTTGTGAGTTGAAGCCTCAAATGAACAGCCCCTTTCATGTTTAAAATAGCCGCATTTCCCCTAAGTTAAGCACACCCTTGTTAACAAATGCCTTAGTCCACTTCTGCATAATGAAAGCTGAGAAGTTCTGAAGTGTTTAAAACAAGTGTTACATGTTGTGTGTTCCTGTCCTGCTGCATTATTTATATCTCTACCCCCTTTTCTCAGTGTGTACAAAAGGTCAAGTGGTGACGGGCCAGTACCGTATGCTTGCCAAGCATGGGGGATACGTATGGCTGGAGACCCAAGGAACTGTGATTTACAACACCCGGAACCTGCAGCCCCAGTGCATCGTCTGCGTCAACTATGTGCTGAGGTGGGTTCACGGGATGCACCAGAACCCACGTGCTGGAGAAACGCAATATTTGGAGGAACTTTTCAAGGATCTAGTTATTCAGCATTGTTGTTCCGAAATCAGTTTAGTCATGTTTGTTCAGTCTTGTTTACTGATGTTAGACATCAGTGAAAAATGTGGCATGCCTGTTCCCATACACGCTGTTGAAATACACCACAGCCTTTCTCCTCTGTGGCGCGGCTGCTGTGCTCGTGCAGCTCAGTATAAGGTCTGCACCAAAGATTTTATTGTGTAACACAACTGCTAATGTGTTTGGTTTTTCTAATGCTGTGACCAAGAGATAAAACTAAGTAGTAATTGTATCATATGTTGCTAGGAGAAGCTGTTTACAGCCTCAAAAATCAGGACCACTCAGAAGTTTTGCCTTCATTTGGCAAAACTCAATATTTTTTGGCCCTAGTTGGGGCCAAAATAGGAAACACTTACTTGAGTGATAGTCTGGGTCATTACAGCCTCAACTACATCTCTTTAAAAAGCAGAGCAACAAAGCCACGAGTATTTCCACAGAAGCCCTGACCACACTCTCTGCGTCATCCGAGATGGCGGTGCTCAGCAACGCTGGAACTGTGCCTCGCCTGGCGAGAGCCTGGCGTGCAACTGAGAGGCCAAAATGCTCCTATAGCCCCAGCCTCAGAGAGTGTACATTGCCTACTTTATCCACATCTTTCATCTTTACAGTACAAAATGCCTAAAACCTATTCTCTTGTTAGTGAAATTGAGAAGAACGATGTTGTGTTCTCCATGGACCAAACAGAATCACTCTTCAAGCCTCACCTGCTGACAATGAACACTGCCTATGACAGTGGCATCCCTGCGACAGAGAAGAGTGACTTCTTGTTTACTAAGCTAAAGGAAGAACCAGAGGAACTTGCTCAGCTGGCACCAACACCTGGTGATGCCATTATTTCCCTGGATTTTGGTTAGTATTTGTATAAATTATTTTTGTGCAACAAAGAACCACATGTGAGCCTACATTTAGAAACTTAATAGACAAGGTCTGTTTGCTGTGTGTACAAATTGGGAATAATGGCTAAAAAGAGCCCACATGCTCACACCAGTGGAAAATTTCTGTGAATGAGAGCAGAATCAGGCTTTCTTGCTGACTAAATAATGTGCATTAAGTCTATGCCAACTTATTGTCATGGCAACTAGGAGCAGTGTTTACTTTTAATGAATAGCTGCAGTTATATCATAACACTGCACCAGCTAAAAGTATTCATTAATACTGTTAAAACTCCATCCAGGAACACAGAAGTTTGAGGAAGCCTCTGCCTTCACCAATGCTGTTTTGACACCAAAGAAAGCATGGCCAGTGGAAGTGAAAAGCCACCCTGCTCAAGGTGAAACACTGACAATACCATCCTTTACGATGCCTCAGATTGCACCTGGCAGCAGTACTCCAAGTGCAAGCAGCAACAGTAGTTGCTCCACGGTAAGAGGAACTTGAAAAACATTAAAATTGTATGCAAATCCCATCAATATATGTATGTATACAACATTTTTTGTGTTAGCAGTCCTGTCTCACTCCTTATTAGCAAGGCCCAGCATATCTCTATCCTTCCTATATTGCATCATGCCTTAAGAATAAATAGCAAAACTATCAAATGGGAACAATATTCTGGCTTCACACTGTGGCCCTCGTTGTTGCCCAGCTGTCCTTCAGTAATTACTGTAACATATAAAACAACTTGTAGGAAACATGCTACCACCTTTCATGGAGTTAGCCGTATATAAAAAGCCAAGGTAAAATGGTGTGGCCACCGGGAGCATTACCCCAGACCCATCCTCCTTCTGGTAAGTAGAAACTGTAGCTTTTAGGAAGCTTAGCCAAGTCATGCTTTTGAGAGCAGTTCCTTGGAGTTTCCCACTGAAGGAATGAACGTGCTTTCGTGGCACTGCCCTCAAGAGCTGGAGCCACTCTTACCAGAGGGCATCCAGTCTTAAGAAAAGCATGGAGGTATTGCTAAGTACCTTCTTTCTTGACAGTAGTGTTTAATGGTGCACATTTCTTGTTCCTGGTCTAAGTTGCCAAAAAACATAAAAAATAAGATGACAACTAGGTTCCTGTAATGGGTGCCTATGTTTTGTACTGACAATCTTGTGTCAGAAAAAAGCTTATGATAGAAGTGGACAGTTTGGGGTTCTGAGCACACTGAATATACAGTCTGGCCATTCAGTGTTCATAGGAAAGATCTGTTACTGAATAACAGTGTGGTATAAATGACATGATGTTGAGCCAGTACTGTGGTTGTCTTCCTGCTTATAACAAATTGTTACTTCCATGCAGCCCAGCAGCCCAGGAGATTATTACAGTTCTGTGGATGAAGATCTTAAGATTGAGGTGATTGAAAAACTTTTTGCCATGGACACAGAATCAAAAAGTCAGTGCACCTCCCAGGTAATGAACTATCTCTTCCAAAAGCCACCAAGATCAGTCCCCTGCTAGTAGACAGTACAGCTGCATGTTGTGTGTGCAGATATTGGGAGACAGCATGTAAACCAAATCATTTGCATGTGTACACCAAATCATGGGTGCACATTAACAAAACAGTGCACTTCCAAAAGCTGCCATGTCAGTCTCTGTCCCTTAGTCTCTGAAGCACGAGGTTTAGAGTGTCACGGTGGTGGCATTGCTAAGAAAGGATCACCAGAGAGCTTTCAAAATTTGGAGACTGCTGTAGATTGGATAAGGAATATAAGCAGCAGCTCTTTGTTTTTAAATCCAGCCAAATGACTAATGAGTAAACATCCTTTCTAGAACAAAATATAAATAAACTAATTCTTGCAAAACAACCAAATAAGAGAGGAATGCCCCTCATAGCACGTCTCCTTTAACTACAAAATGAAAACTCATTTAAGATATATTCTTCCTGTTTTGCCCCTTGGTTTTCAGAGAGACTTGAAAATTACATGCACATAAAGTAATATACAGTCTCCATCTCCTGCATTCTAATCATGGTGTAAGTGTAAAATTTCCCCTATAAATAAATAAACCCACTATTACAACATTACAGCAAGTGAGCTAGTGAGTAAAAGGTGTGGGCCTGATTCAGCTTATGTAACTTTAGATACTTAATTGAAATGCCTTTGTGAAGAGCTTATACTTCATAGTTGTGAAAAAGGAATGGGCACTGCTGATTGGTAGCACAGACCTCACACTCATTTTCATCTATTAATCCTACAGAAAGGTTGGGGTGCTGGGGCCCAAATTAGGTGCTTCAATTTGCCAACACAATTTGCAGGCTTAGGTAGGCTGTAATCCACGTTCTGAAGAAATTTCGTCTAAGGCTGGACATAGAAACAGAAATGAAAGCAAGAGAAAGAGTGGACAGATAGGAGAAAAGTGTGGATCAGGATGAAACTCAGGGCAAGACTTGACATATGTAAACTTCAGTATTGTCAGATTCAGCATCTGCTTGTTCAGGTGTATCCCACCACATCAGCTGCTTTGGTGGGAAAAAGGAGTGTTAGAAAAGTGCTGCAGAGGTGTTATGAGCTGACTGGGGAGCCAACATTGATTATCCCCTCTGTTCAGCTCTGGTGAAATGCCAGGAGGACTGAACGTGGGTATGACTAGTCCTCCAAGGGAAAAAAGAATACAGATTTAAGTGTGATAGTATCCTTCTGGCTAAATTTTTTCAAGTTTTGCATTTTTAGACACCTTTTTTATGTAGCTGGATTATGAGAAAGCTGTGTTTTCTATTTTAACATGAAAAAGCCTGAGGTTAAACTATGTGCCACATGTTGAAGAGTTTTGGCAGACAAATTATTCAAAGCTTAGTGAAACAACATCTACTTCAGATCACAGTGATGCTGGAGGCTGCATGCAAGCTGCTTTACCAAATATTGCTCCTCTGGGAGGTTTTTTCCTTCAGTTTGTTGTCTTAATTTTGCTGCTGCTGCTATGATGTGCATGTACGCTAGCATAGAACTAAGATCTTTAAACAGGACTTGGCCAGTTTCATTAGGTTTGGCATACAGTGATTTTTCGTCTTTGCATCTGTTAGTATTCCATATCACACTAACTGCCACAACTATTACTAACTTAACAGTTTCTTTATGAACTTACTTTATCTTTGCACAGACTGACTTTAATGAACTGGACCTTGAAACCTTGGCTCCTTACATTCCTATGGATGGAGAAGATTTCCAGCTCAGCCCCATCTGCCAAGAAGAACGTCCTCTCTCTGAAAGTGCACAAAATACCCAGCAGAGTCTAAGTAGCATGAGTACCATCTTCCAACCCCTCGCTCCTACTTCACAGAATCAGTTCCTCCCAGAAAAATATTGCCCACAGTTATCAAATGAAAAAATTAACTCTGGTCATGGGTCCCTGTCATCGGTGTTCTTCAACAATATGAGTAGGTCATCACTGCCACCATACCATGACCAAGCCAGCACTCCCCTGTCTTCGATGGGAGGAAGACCAAACACCCAGTGGCCACCTGATCCCCCATTAGAATATGTTCCTGCGAAATGGAGACTCATGGATAAATACTCAGGATCCCTATCAAGTTCCCCTTCGGGGCCACCAATAACTTCTCAGAGGGTGCCCATATATAAAAAAAGGTACATGTTTCTGTGGTATAACTATGTATATTTACCCAGAAAATATTCTGGGAAATTAGAAGGGTTGTAATCTTGAAAATAAATTTTTCTCAATTCAGCAGAAACAATTAGTTGTGATAGGCATCAGACTGCAGCTCTGGGAAATTAATGCAGTGCTCTCCCAGTGGCAGTGAGTCTGGAGGAAGCAGAGGTGGGCTAACTTTTCATTGCTTGTAAGGGTACGCAAATGAATTTCCTGCTGGTCCAGTTAAAATTTCACCAGTAATTTTGCAAAGCATGACTTGACTTTATGCAATTTAAGAACAGTACCAAAAAGACTTACTGGTCCAGCAGTAGCAGGGACACACACGTACTTTCTTACCTTGCATACATCTCCTGTGCAACAGAAAATGGGGAAGAGGGAGGAATGAAAGTACATTATTGCTGGCATATGTAAATACTACAGCCAAGACTTAATTTGCAGGCTCTTTTCTACAATCTCTTTGCTTTCTTACACATGTGAACAGTATGTGATGAGATGTAGATCAGAGGGTGTGGTCCTAGAAGTTGCCCCATACTAGAAGTTTCTCTCTAGCTCTTGTGTTTTCAGTGTTGGTCACACTGACATGTTCAGGAAGTACATAAAATAGCAATGGTCATTTTAAAATGTGAAGCTGTGCAGTTTGCGTTTTGGGATTTCTTGTTGGCAGAAATACCAGTGTCTGAATGTACATCTGAAAAGAAAGGGTTTGTCCCCAGTCAGCAACTTGTGTGTTCATACTTAGTACATAAAGCAAGGGGATATGCATGGCTCTCAAATCTAATTCTTAAGAATTACATTACTTTCTTTTCCACAGCATTTTTCTCTCTGTCTGGAGATCCCTAGGGGCTGTTTATGCTAAACTTTCATAAGTCTTTGATCCCAAATGTCAAAAGTTTCTAAAGATGGTGGGATGACTAATTAAAGTAAATAAAAATATTTGATGTTTGAGATCCATCCACTGGAAAATCTCAGACACCTTAAATGTCTTTAAATGAAAGAAGAATCTGTATATATGAACAGGATAATTTTGATTTGCCTCCCTGTGCACTGAAAAAGATCTCTCCTCCACAGGCCCCTGGATGCTTTTGGACAACGAGGCATAGATGTAAACCCAGCAAGACTTGCTCTGTCTAACAGTTTGAAACTGAAGCGACAACTGGATTACGAAGAACAAGCTTTGCAACAACTGAGTGGGGTAATCATAAGAAATGCATCCCTTTAACAATTTGGACTCATCACGGTCATCAGTGTAATTGTTCGTTTTGCTTCCCTTCTTATTCCAGGGAGATCCATCTGTCATTAACCCATCTCACTTAATGTGGAAGAGAATGAAATTTCTAAAGGGAGAAAATTGTTCCTTGGTTACAGAAAAGAAGTCTCTCAGCACAAGTGTTCTTACTGGTAAGACAAAAGAAAGTGGTTTTGCAATGTTACGTATTGAAACACCATTTAAAGGCAGGTTGAATAGGGAAAAAAGCTCCTTCAAAAGGAAATGTAAATAAGCTCTGTAAATATTACATTAAGCTAAAATTAAAGATCAAGTTGTATCGCTAAGAGCTGAACAATTTAAAGGTATATTTGATAAATACCATTTAGCTGGTTTCATGTACGTTCACACACTTGCTTTGGAGGGAGCAGAAATCAGCTTAATGGAGCTGTGTTTACCTCCTGCTGATCCAAGGTGTGAGTATCTCAGAGCTAGAACAGATACTGCTTCTCTGCAACACTGTGTTCCCTTACACAAGCATATCTTGACTGCAGTACTACTGCTCGGGCTGGGGCTGTTTCTAGACTTCCTTTGTGATAAGATGCAGACTTGCCAATGCTGTGACACCACCACACCGAGGTTCACTTTGCTTTGGATCAGTATTATCTACTATAATTATTACACTAGCTTTATTTAATGGTTTTTTTTCCCTACTATTTAAATAACAGATGAATTTTTCTGTAACTCAAGAGGTCTGAGCCAACCAATGAATCAACTGCAGCAGCAGCATCAACCTACCTGTGAAAGTCCGGGTGAGAATTTGAAAGCAGGAGCGTTTCCCCCTCTCTTTTACAGTTCCCATTGTCAGGACTACAGTGTCCAGCAAGCTCATAAAGCATCAGGTAAGAGCTGTCAAACACAGAAATTGGAAGATGTTGGTATTTTGTTCCAATACTGATTCCATGAAAAAGAAAAAAACACATTTAAAAAATGGAGGATGATAAAATAAGGTCCAAATATAGCACAAAAAAATCAGTTCTGTGGTTTAGTGTGAAACTGTAATGTTTACATTTGTAGTATATGAGAAAAGTATTTTTATTCTTCATTTCAGTAACCATGTCTTTTGCTACAGCTTTCCTCATCTTTACCAATACAGTTTTTCACAGAGCAATCTAAATTTGGGGGTGGAGGTGAAAAACTGCACCTGTTTGTGTGACACCCTTGCAGCAGTTTAAGGCAGGGCAGAGCTCAGGTTTGCTCTGACACCTGGAGCTGCTGGTGGTTTGAGGCATATTGACATAAAAACAGGATGAAACCGGTGTAAACAGAAGAGGTGGGAGGAAACAAGTGCCCTTTCTGGTCTCAGCACCTTAACATGCTTCACTGCTGTGTTCCAGGTATGACCAGTCGCCTGCTGGGGCCCTCCTTTGAACCCTACTTGTTGCCTGAGCTGACAAGATATGACTGTGAGGTGAACGTGCCTGTGTTGGGCAGCTCGACGCTGCTGCAGGGCAGCGAACTGCTCCGAGCGCTGGACCAGGCGACCTGAGCGATCCTGCAATATTCCGTGGCCTATACTGTTCAAAACAGCTTCAGTTTTTAAATATATTTTTGCAAGTAGACAATTTCTAATACCAGTACACTTTTACAGGATTTTACTTAGATATTGAACCTGTCCACATTACCAAATAGTGGCCTTTTGAAGTTACTCACTTTATTATTCATATTAAAGAAATACATCTACTGTATTTTCTCTATTGCAATTAAAGTGGTGTTTAGAGAGTTTGATTACCCTCCCCTTATCTCATTACCTGTAATTTATATTCTGAATTTTTTTTTCAAATTTCGTGCTATTAAAAAGCTGTGGTATAAATGCCTCATCATGTGATACTTTGGCTGCAGTACTGCAAAGATATATTTTTATTGCCAAAGATGAATGAAAGAAATTTGATCTCCAACCACAGTTTTTTGTTGATCTGCCAAATTAAAATCCTTTGAGTCTTTCTGTTTTCCAGCATTTATTTTATTGTAACTGTAATAACTTTTGGAAAAGCATACTAAGGAAAAATCGCAGCCTCCCAACCCTATCCTTCATTTTTATACACTTTGTTGAAAGAAATGTGAATGGTGAAATGCAATGTTTGTGGGTATCTGTGAAAGTTGCACGTTTTAAGCTTTTTTCCTCAGAAGCAAGCCACATTCTCAGCTGCCTTAACCTGGCTTAGCTCTACAGCCAAGGGAATCCTACAGATTTGCCCCAGTGGAGGATTTAGACCTGTTTTTTTGTTTGTGTTGAGGTTTCTTGTTTTGTTCTTTGTTGTTGCCTTTATTTTTTACACAAAACAGATTTTTTTTTAATTATTATTTCTCTCTGGGTCAGTTGTTAATCATCTCTTGGTACTTTTGCTATATCTATGACATAACTACTTTAAGAGCTGTTTCTGCTAGAAACTTGTAGTATTTGTTATGATGTTGCTGATATTTCAGGAATCGGAGCAGTGGCCAGTACTAACACCTCTGATTAACGTTACCCTTCTTCATTTTATGCGCTAGCTATCAATATAATTGCAATATTGAATCAACAAATCTTAAAGTAGTATTTCCCAGTGTAGTAGGCTAACTCAGTTATAATTAGACAAAAAGAATTAAAGATTGCATAGTGAGATGAATAGCCAGCAGGGAGGGCTCTCATTTTTACTCACCTTGCATTAATCAGCAGCTAAAAAGTCATTAAAAGGCAGCCAGACATGTTCAGAGCTCCTTTCCAACTATCATTAATTGTCATACACGTACTTGAAAAACAGGGCTTTGAATGCTTTCAAAGGGTTTTGAAAGTTCAAGTTACAACATCTCTAAACAGCAGAAAATATTACAGTAAAAGGCAGGTGAGCAGTTCTGACTTTAAAATACATACAGACTTAGATCTGTGTTGGGATCTGTCATCTTGTTTCCTCCACTGGTATAAATCACTGTAGATTCATTGAAGAAAATGAAACAGTGGCAAAGTACTAAAGGTAAAAACTCTGGCCCAGAAACTTAGAACAAAAATATTTTTGAGACTTCTGAGTCTGCTGAAGCCTGGTGTATAAAATTGCTTTTTATCATGCACTGACACTTGCATAGAGAGAGCCTTGGGTTCATAGAGCACTTCAGAGTTCGCTGTGTTAAGCGAGTCTTAACCACACATATTTAGAAAAGCTGAAGACCTTTTGTTATGGGTACATGATGTAAAAAAAAATTGTAGGCAACCTTTCAAGAGTTTATTACCAAAAATAATCTACTCCTAAAGTGAAGTTATTACTGTGTGGAAAAATTTTATTGTAAGGATCAAAAGCTGATGAAAATTGGCCATCCAGATTTGATAAATTTGCAGTGGCACAGACTTAAGGCTTCAAGGATTAAAGACACTTGAATACTGCTCTTCTGTTTCTTATTTGTGTAGTTTCAGCATTAAAAATGTTATACCCTAACAGTTTACTAAAACACTCTGAAAAAATATTCCATGTCTTAATATTAATCATATTTTTATCATAATTATTTCATAATCTATATTGCTGAATTCTTATTGACAATATTATAACTGTATGGGAACTTTAACTTGATAAGGAAATGTATTTTGACACTGATACCTTATTAAAGTATACTGATCCTAAATTCTTTGTGACTCATTTGCTATGAATTTGTTATTTGTTGTATCATTGTAAAACAAAAGTATTTATTAAATTATTTATAGAAAATAAAGGTTTGCATTGATCTTTGAAGACTGAAAGAACAATCAAATGTTACCCATATTTGAGAGCTGGGAAGGAACCTGCCTAAGGCCCATACTGCTTTGTAGAGTTTACCGTCTTTCCTCAAATGAAGAATTAATGCCCTGCAGGCCCCTGCCCTTCTGGAACTTGTCTGATGGCTCAGAGCGCTGCTTCCATTTCAAAACTGTGTTTCTGTCTGAGAAGCTGAGGGTGCCTTTTGTAATGCTACCCTTATGGGAAAAAAAAAAAAAAAAAAAAAAGAAATTAAGACTACCAAATCACAATTTAGAGGCTGAATTGCCACAGTTCCCAACCTGAGTTTTGGTGGAGAAACAGAAGCCATCATATTCTAACAGTCTGGACAAACCCATGATTAATGGGCTTTCCCCATCAAATCCTTCCAAGCCTCTGGTCACCCTCACAGTCAATAATCCCAGTGCTGCTGTTAAACAGGTCAATCCTTTTCCATATAGAAAATGCTGGATTTGCCTGTGTAATTAAACCAATCACACAGTAGAAAGACAGACACATTAAGAAATTAATTTCCAAACATGCACTTAAACTGCAGGGCTGTGTGAAAGCTGTTAATGCTCGACCCGTCTGGTAACTGCCTTTGAAACATTCAGTGCCCACACAGGCACCAGTGAGCTGCTCAAACAGCAGCAAATCCTGTGAAAAGCCTGCAAGAGTGGGTTATCATTACCTCCTTTCTTAGACTGGACACTCAGTAGGACTAGAAACCAAATCCTTGTCTCTATGCTCTGTTGTAATTAACTATACAAAACCCTCCCTTTTAAAGTACCCCCTTAGGCTGCTTGGACAAAGACTTAACTCAGCATAGCAGATCCTAATCCAACTGAGTATTGGAAAAAAACCAAAAACCATCTCTGAAATAGAGATTAACCTGTTCAGATCAACGTCTACCTTTTAAAGATTGTAATAGCTAACTGTTAATATAAATTATTGCTCTCAGGCAATATTTTTTGGGGTGTCCAAACAGCTGATTGCTCACACTCTCATACTTAAGAGGGTCCTGCATTCACCATTCTCATGTACAAATAGCAGAAGGAACATACATGTAGTGCCTTGAGCTGCCTTTTTTCTTTCCCCCTCTAAAGCTAAACACTTCTCATGTTAGTGAGTTTTAGTGATTTTTCCTTACATATATGAACATCCTGGACAGCTAAACTCTGACAGTACAATTTACATACCCCAAAGACCCAAACCCTGGTCAGGAACACAATACAACCTATGTATTAATAGCTGAGGTTTTTTTTTTGTCCCAGTAGGCCAGCAGAAGTGCTTAAAATTCAGCGTACATCATCTTTCACTGCCTAAAAGCACCATTTCTTGGCATCAGACTCTGTATCTCTAACAGCACAGCACTGATCCCAACGATGTTGTTCAACACTCATTACATTCTGCTGAAAAATTGGACTATTTTGCCAAGCTCTCATGATTTGGGCTGGTCTCAGTCTCTGGCTGATTATCAAGTCTATCATCTTTTAAAATGATCAAGCAACCATTTTTCCTAGAATACAGACTTCACTCAGGTAAGATTCATGATGTTTATCAAAGAAATGCTTGTAACAAAATACAATAGGAAATTCTCAACATGTGATTACTAATAAGAAAACAAGCCCAGAAAACTTGGATAACAAAGTCCAACTGTCTTTTCACTGGAAACACAGGCTCCTAAGCCATACTGAGATCTGCAGACATGATGTGATTCATCACACTCACTTGGAGCAGCAGGCAGAGTACAGGAAAACTAATACACAGATGCTCCAATTCTAGGTGGTAAAGGTTTCATCTGTTACTTCTACCTGAGGAGCTTTATAAAGATATTCACAGACATGCCACATGTATGTGTGTGTGTATATATATAATTTTTTTTATATAAATATAGTGGAGAATTGGAAATATTCCACTACATCTAAATAAACAGCTTATTTTTTCTTCCCCCTCAAACTCCTAATTATAGGCTTCCTGAGGGAGGAAGAAATAATTTCTAAGAAAAAAGCAAGTCCTTAACAATATTTTATTAGGACATGGTCTGTCCCACATTCCTGCCCTGCTCCCTCAGCACAAACCAACACGCAGCACAAAGGCTGCCTTTTGGTTTCCTGGGGCCGCGTCTGAGCCCACGCTTGCCTGCGGGGAAGGCAGGCGTGAATTCTTGCTGCTCTGGCCTCAGTTCATTGATGTTTCCTTAGTTAACTGATATAACAAAAGCACCATCAGAAGGCTCCAGTAATTGGGACATACCCCACTTTTGGGTGTTTGCATTAAAAATGCATTCAAATAAACAAGAATTTTTCAAAAGTGATAAAAACCTTAGCTACTGGGTTTTTGTTGTTGTTTATCTGAAAGCCCACTTGAAGTTTTGGAAGCTTGTGATGTGCCACAGGTCTCACATTGAACATTTTCCTTGAAAAAGTCCTCAAGTCCTGTAATCAAGAAGCTACTTAATTCCCTTCTATCACGCCTCCCAGTTAGTAATGTGGTTAGGAAGTCTTATTAGGGAACAGCAGCACATGCACGAGCTCGGCTTGCAAGGACTACAACACTGCAAGCCAACCAACACCAGCCCTTGACACGCTGGAGGCAGAAGCAACTGTGTCACACCTTGTGCACTATCTGATGTGGAAATTCCTGCATCTTAACTGCACCTGGGTTCCATCTCAAAAAATCTCAACTCCTTTTAGCTTCATTAAAAAAAAAAAAATCCCCAAACCATCCCCCAAACTCCTCACTTGAAAAGTCTGTGTTTAGGTCTTGAAATTACAGACAAGCTGGCAAGCTAGATCCTCAAAGGCACCAGCACCAGAAACCAGAGTGACTTTGCTCCACCAAGTGTATTTTAATATTTGGGGTGTGGCTGTTGATCTGTGAAGGTCTGGCACTGGCTCTGGGGACTGAAGCTGTCTCCCCACAGCACTGGCAAACCAGAAGAAAACTACCTCAAGCATTGCCTCCTCCACATTTACTGGTGTCACCCCGCAGTGCACAGTTCCAGGACCAAAGGTTCTAGATAAACCACAGCAGCACAGCAGCACCATCTCGATTGCTTGTTCATCGAACATCAAATGCCCTCTAGTCTCTCAACAGCTGAACATGTTTCTTAGCTGCAGCAAGCAACTGCAGACAATTGCTTAGTCTTGGCTCCTGTCCTTTCCTCTAACCCCAATGCCATTCCTTCCACTAGCCCCAGTCCTTACAAAGGTCTGTGGTTTCATTATTCTGATTTCTGCCTCATGCTGCCTTCCCCTTGCCCAGCTCACCTTCCCCTCCTGGCAAACCTGCTCCAATCTGTCCCAACTCTACACAGCCCTCATTGCAGGCAGCAGTTTTCTATGAGGATTTGGGGAGTTGCAGAGTGAGTTCTTTCTCATCATGTCCTTTTCAATCATGCCTGTTTGATATGACCATCAGCCAGACTCCCAGCCCTTTCCACCCAAATCTCAGCTTCTCTGGTTCTTGAGTTGAGCTCATGTTAAAAATGTCCAAACCCCATTCCCACTCTAACCACGGGGCATAGCAGATCACAATCCTTTCCCTGACATGAAAGCAGATTTAATGCACTAGCTCACAAGAAGTCAGTGTATTCTCCCAAGAGCTGCAATATCATCCCCAAGTCATTGCAGACATTTTCTTCAGCTGTTACGTGCCTACTTCCGTTTGCTGTTCAAGCAAGCAAGCAGTGGTGGAATATGAATGGAAAAGGTTCTGCTGGCTCACAGAAAATGTAGTGGCTCTTTTATCAGCCTCTTGACACAGTGCTTCAAGAAAAACCCCAGCAAATTTCAGATGTGCACATAATTTATCCTGCAGTTTTGGAAATGAAAGCAGAGTTGAGCAAGTTTCCCAGATGGCTGAACTCTGGTCTGTAAAGCCAGAACAATTTCCCAGCCATAACAGGAGCAGGATGGGTTTGCTCTTTTAGTCTTATCAGCACCACAGAACTAACACTAGTGGGAAGAGAATCCAGATCTGTGGCTCCCTAAATCTTCTTCCCATACAAATACTTGCTTGTTCAGGACAAGAATTAAGCCTGAGACAGAGAGAGGTGCATGCACTTGCTAGACTGCTGCCAAATGCTGCTACAAGCTTGACAGACACCAACAAGTTCACAAAGGGTGCGATTTCTAAGTCCAACTTATCCATCAGTAATTTCAGCCCTAAGCAATCCTTATACACTCACTCCAGAGTTTGACTGCACAGAATTTGGAGAACCCTGGGATGCCCCAGAGAGGAGTGATTTGTGGGGATCTCTCTCTGTCTAGTTATAACCTGTAAGTCAGAAAAATCAAAGTTAATATTAACGCAGGCAAACTAAAACCCACTCATATGTCCACTGGAGAGAGTGACAGGAAAGTGATTGCAATGCCAATTCAGCAGAATTTTCCAGAACGAAGCTATTTTTAAAGACATTGGCAGGAATGCATTTTCCCAGTTTACAACTGTTCATGCAACTGAATTGTATTTTATATTCCCTAGTGGGAAAAAAATTCAAACAAACCCAGCAGCTTGAAAGTCTTGCTCTCTTTTCCTCAAGATGTTGGTAAAACATCTTCCAAATTTGAGATAGAAGGGGAAAGCACAAATACAGAAAACCCACAACTGTCAAACCCCCAGTCCAAAGCACACAGCTCCCTGGCATTATTTTGTAGCAGAAGTTGTGCAAAATTCCAAGTGGCAAACCACAAAAGTTGCCTCATATAATGAGCCTTATGATCCATACAAATACATATTATTTTAGTGCAGCCCCTCCTCCACACAGCAGCACCACAACAGCGCTACACTGGATCAAATGAAGCATAAAATGGGTGTCGTCACCATCCATTTTTAGATCCCTCGCATGACATCCATTGGCTTTTTCCTGGAAGAGCAGGCAATACTAATTGTGTCTATCGCTCTACTGCTAACACAGATAGTGCTGCCCTTAACTGCAGCCCCCAGAACACACAGGAGTGCACAGAAATCAAACCAATGGAAGTTTATCGGGAAAACAGGTTGCTCTTCTCTAACTTCAGCTGCAAACATCACAATCAGTTTTTCCTGTGCCTTGCTCAACTACAGAGGTGCTATTTTTTTAACATATTTACACCTTCTAACACAGGTTGTTGTCCACAACTTCAATTTTACTCTTTAGTCAGTTTTTGGAGTGCACAGTATGATCTATTTCAGGGCCATTTTGATCACCACCACAGAAATCTCAAAGATGAAAGTGACACCAGCACTGAATAATTCTTGGCGAATTTCCATCTTCCCTCTCAAAACCTCTCTCCTGCAGAAGAGATTGTTTGATGACAGGCAAAACCTTGAAAAACTGCATGGTGGGTGTTCTTTCATCCAGCACCCCTTTTTGCCTTCCCCAGATCCACAGCAAACAGCCACCCAAGCACTCTGAAAAGTGGACATAAACCTGGCTATTTTAACCATCAATTGTACCTTAATGTACTGAGAATAAACACTTTAACTTGTATTTTCATTTTTAGAGGGACTTCTTCAACCTCCTCCCTTACACATTCTCCCTCCCTTGATTCAAAACAAAGAAGAAATCATCTTAAAGCCACTAAAATACTTGTCTGGTTAACCAGCAGAGGAACCAGGAACCCAAGAAATATCTGGAACTCATTGGAAAGACAGGGAACAGGGAATATTCAAGTCAACAGTATTCTCATTATTCTTTCTGCAACAGTCCTTGCTGGGCAGGGTTTGTTTGCACTGAGGTTTGTATTAGAAACACACACTTAAGCTAAATTACACAAATTCCACAAACCTATGCTGAAAATAATAAACAGAGTGAAAAGTGCCCATGCCCAGCACTCAAGAGCCAGAACAGGTGCCTCTGGATGGCAGACTGCCATGATGGTCATACTCAAAAAACTGTTCAAAGAAGTGATCCTCCTTCCCCCCCTCTTCCCCATATAGTCCCCCCTTTCCATGAAAACATCTCAAAGAAAATCCTTATAGGCAAAATCATATCCTGTCCCATGTCTGGGAAATAAATCCCATGTGCCTACAAAACCTACAGTACAAAGTGGTTGTTCAGGGGTGACAATCCACAAGACCCCTTCTTCTGCAGCCTGTGGCAGGAGCTCATGCTCTCCATAGCCACTCCTGATCCTGGCATGGGAGCACCCAGCACGCTGCATGACCAGCGGTGGCTGTGCCCAGCAGCCACTGCTGCTCCTCGGGTATGGGCCAGAAGGGCAGTGGCTGAAGAAGCTGCACATTTCATGGGCTGTCCCCAACACAGGTCACCTCTACAACAGCCACCTATTTAGGTCTGATGTAGGTAATGCACAATTCACTTATATATTGAGCAAGGGGGTAAATATGCCTGGAAATGCATTACTTCCATGGTTCCTGGAAATACTTTGTGGCTGTGCATTACAGAGCAACATCATTCATGGCAAAAGCTGCCTAACAGGAAATTGCCCCAGGAAGCTTTTCAAACCCCATACATTCTACTGTCACACTAAACTTCCAAGCTTCACTGCCCTAAGGACAACAGCTTAGCACACCTCCTACACCAATAACCTACCCTGTTACTCCCAGTGAGACAAACCATAGTGGCAACAACTTGCTAGGCCTGAAAGCAGCACTACAGACACACTTGTGCTCAGCCCCTCACTCTCAATGGTCACACAGTGAGCACACACCTCTCCAGCTTGCAGGAACCCCCCAGCCATACCCTTCCTTTCCTCCCTACCAAGATGCCAAATTCTCCTCCTGAATGAACATCCCCAGCTCACTCTTCCACAATGTCCAACAGCATTAAGAAATCCTTTTCCAAATGCTCTTCCTGGAGATGTTCTTACTGGAAATGCACAATTACAAAAGGAGTTCTGGGATCTTAACTGTACTAGTGTGACTAATCTTTGAAAGAAGTATTTCAAAATATTTCTTCGAAATACACCGAAACATATATTCAAATCATTTTGGTTTGGTTTTTTTTTAAGTGAGCTACAGGAGAAAAAGGACATGAAGTCACACAGACACATGCAGCACACACCCTGCAGTTGGACAGACCTAGTTTTGACTGTAGCATGCAGAAATAAATCAGTTTGTACCCAAAGAGATATGGGCTTGTGTGACTAATCTCTGCTAAGAAAACTAGGCATTCATACCCAAATTTTAAAGATTATATGTTGTAGCTGTACAGCTACACTAGAAACAGGAGACTGCACCTGTACCACAACAGAGCCAGTAACTGAACTAATGCTGAAAGAGTAAAATCACCTCCTTCAGGATCTCCCATTAAGATCCAAACAAACAGGTATTTTTGCAATAATCAAGGAAACAGGACAAAGTGTATTTGAAGGCAGAAGTCAGCAGGATACAAAGAGGCCTTTCTGAAAATAATGCCGAGTATTCTCTCAGATTTTAAATGAAAACAAGTGACCCATCATCCATTTCTACACAGTTATAACATGTTTCTGCCCAACATATCTTCCTACTGATAACTTATTACATCTTCATGTTTCTCTGCTCTATTAAAAAAAAAGCCAACCAACCAACCAAAAAAATCACCTGACATGCTCATTTGGATTTTTCAGCTTCTTGTGTCTCCTCTTAAGAGCTACAGTAATGTAATTTACATGCCCTAAAAATTGAGCTACTTTTAAAACTTAACTTTTCAAACAGCTCAGGGAAGATGTCTGTCATCCTTTCATTTCCAAGCAGCAGTTTGTGTAGATTTTAGCACAATCAATTCATGTCTATGTCATGTTTCATTTTCATGCTTCATTTTACAAGCCCACTAATCAGACTAATGAGGTTGAATGTGAAGAAATCCCTTTGTTTCAAGCTGAACAGCCTCTGAAACCATGGTTATAATGGTCTTTCTTTGCTTATTCATTTCCTGTTTGCAAGTAATAGCAAAAAAAAAAAAAAAAAAAAAAAGGCATTATAGAGTTTTTCTGCTAAACCCTAAAGGCAGAAAGCCATCTTAGTACAACATCCCCTGTAATTTACAGGAGCTCAGGCTGTATGTTCCTGTAAGGGAGTCACAGTGCCTTTTCCTTTGTGAGCATGCTTAAATGAAAGTAAAATCTTATTAACTGCTTTGGTAGGGTCACAAATATGCTTTATGTGTTCCAAAGCGGGGGCTTGAGGTGGTCCAGTGAGCAAATGCCTGTCTGCAGGCAGCACGGAATTTGTGCTGTGCTGAGCACACTCCCACATGGAGTCATGGATTCCCCACATGCCTGTGTACAACATGTCTAGGACCTGCCTGGGGACTGGGAGCTTCCTGGCTCCTTGGCCCATCTAAACCATCAACCACACATATACAGATAATCCATGGCATGAGACAGAAGCCAGAGGTGAGGAATGGAAATTCCTACTCAGAGAACCCACCAGCGCTCCTTGGAGCTTTTTGTCACATTCCAATAGGAACACAGACAGATGCACCTAGAGACTTACAAGGGAATACTCCTAATTATGGGACATTGCCACAAAAGGCAACACTGCCTACCCTCCAACAGCTCTAAAAAATTTGAAAAAATCTCCAAACAATCATTCTGAGGTGGGGTTTGTTTTTTTTAACATCACACACAAGCAAGGCTTGCTTCTGATCCTCTAAATGCCTAAGGAGCTGCCCAGACCACCTGCTGAAAAAGTGACAAGTATATTGCAGAGTTACGGGATCACAGAGCATTCCACCAAGGTTACTATGAGTGTCACTAAACCTGCTCAGAATGAATATATAAGGTTCAGCTGTGGTTCAGAGTTCTCTGAAAGAAGCTGGATATACCTGTAAAGGGGCATGGAAACAGAGAGAGGGCAAGTTTCTCTTTTTAGCCTGTAGCATGATGACAGCACAAGCAGCCCAGTGCCATGGCTTACATCTGAGGATGATCCCAGTCCTAGTCAAAGCACAATACCTATAGACAAATTCAGGCAATCCATTTCCTCCTAAAGCTCTAAGTCAAAAACAGAAGCACACTCCTGCTACAATACATCCCAGGGCATGACAGAAGCTTTAAGTCCGTCACAGATCACCAAGAACATCAGTAGGGCTTCCTTTTTTTAAGGGAATTAGCTGTACCAATTACTAACCCTCCTGTTCCCAGCCAGATCATAGAGAAGGGATGAAGATGTCAGAAGACAGATTTATGATTGCACAGCAGGGGCCAGAACTGTCTCTGTATGGTCTCTGCCTGGTTAACCTCCAGCACTTTCCTTGAGGAGAGGAAGAACACCACTGGTGAGAAGACAAAAAAGGCTTTTCACCTCCTGCTCTTTCCCACTCCTGGAGCAAAAATACCAATCACATAGCACCATCCTCCTCCGTATCAGGTGGAGCCTGGCTGCAGAAACAAATGTGGAAGAACTGGAGCAGAGTCCATGGTGGGTTACAGCACCAGTCTGACGGTGCTACCCCCACAGCATGTGTGCATGACTATTGGCCAGAGCCTGCAATTGCCCCGAGTAACCAGACATCTGAAAGTGTTTTTGCTTTCCACCTTCACAGGAAACAAACCTGAGCCTTCAGCAGTAGTACCTTGGCAGGAAAATAACTGAGAGCTGACGGATCTGAAGAATTCTGTGCAGAAAAAGCATTTTAGCTTTCAACTATCTCAAATGATCCTCTGATGTTTAATTAGAAATAATTAAAGAGCAAACAAAAAGCCTGAATCCTTTCATGAATACTTCATAGGTATATGCTAGTTATTTCAAACAGGAGCTCAGTTCTAGGGTGGCAGACTCCCTTTGCACAGAAGCCGAAGAAAAGCAAACTGATCTGTTAAAGAAGTAGAGCAAAAAGGTGTCCGATTTCTTCCAAAACAGTGGTATTTTTTGTCAACAAACTGGTTAGGAAGCTTAAACAAGACGCCTGACTAATGACAGACAGTGATCCCCCACAATCAGCCTCAAGACACAAGTGTTATTAAAAATCAACATGTAGCTTTACTGAAGTCTTTAAACACTGTACTGCCTCCCAGACATGGGAAAAGAATAAAACTGCCTGAGCAGCTAGGGTTTGGCATAGAAAAAGAGTGTTAATTAAGGAGTTGGGTTATTCCCAAACCGTGCTGTTTAAGAAGCCCCATTATACCTGCTGCACAATAGGTGGGATCCATTTTCTTTCAGCAGTGCTTATGTCAGATGTTAATTGAAGACCATATCACATGCAAGAAATACTCCCCTAAGACAAACTACCTTCTGCTGAAAAGATACCAGTCATGTTGCTGGGAGCACTGCAAGGTAAGCTCACTGAGTACATGGCTGAAGAGCAGGAGATACGGCACCACACACTCAAGCAGCTTTAAAGCTGGAAGACGGAATATTGTTTAGAGCCATTAGAGACACGGGAAGAGCAATGGAAAAGGATGATGGTACTCCTCACACCAAGGGAGCACAGCCTCTACCATCCTACTACACCTCCTGACTTCTCTCTGGTTTTTGGCACAATCTGTGTTTTGCCAACCTGAAGAATGTCCCTTCTGTGCTGCCAGATGCTGTTCCCACACTGAGCAGAGCAGGAGAGAGTCACCACCTCGTGAGCATCCCCAGGCACACTCATCCTCCCACGGGGGCACGGGGGGAGGACAGGACAGAGTCCCACAGCTTTGGCGCAGCTGTAAGGGCAGCAAGCCACAGGCCACTGGTGAAGCGGCAGACACGTCGCCTCTCCAGCAGATGTGGCAGCCTGCGGAGACCTTCCTGTGCGAGGACGCAGCTGGCACGGGGGCTGCCCCCACATCCTGCCCCCACCACTCCAGCTGCACAGCCCAGCTGGGCACTGCTCCGGCCAGGGGGGACCGGCACACGCTGGCACGGGAGGGATGGCGGGCACAACAGAGAGAGCCAAAAAGCAGCATGGAGAGAGTGGAGAAGTGAACAACAGCACCCTCTCCACAACATTGCACCTTTTCTTAGAAAGCCTGTGCCTCAGAAAGCCACAGGGGCTCACCGTCCCCCTCCACGGCCACAAGAGCCTCTTGGGTGCACCAAAAGTCACCAGGGCAAGTGGCAAAAGCATCAGTTTCAGCAGCAGGACTGAGAAATGGTGACCAGGCCAAGCAATCTCCAACGGCAGCTTTTGCTTTATTTTTGCATCAGGTCTGCAGACCTTCTGAGGGTGCAGAGGAAGGCCCTGAAGGTTGGTCTTGAGGCTACATTCAGAAACTGAGAGGGTGTGCTGCATGGGGAAGGCTGCTGACTGTGGGAAGGAAGGAGGCTCTGCAGCCACACTGGGAGGCACCCGAGGTGTGGAAGGATGATGGGGCTGTCACCCTGTCTTCCTTGCCTCACTGGTCCCTTCAGATTTGAAGATCTCTGGTGCAGGGATTTTTCTCTCCATGCTGGTTTTCTAAGTACCTCCAAGAATGGTATCTTGAAGGCATTTGTGGCTCTACAGAAATTTCCATAGATATAAATTATACTAAGCAAGAAACAGGAATTTTAGTCATGGGATGGCAATGTAGAGCAGGTATTTAAATCAGCCTTCACCTCTAAGCACTTACCACTCACCAGTAATGGTGTGCACTTCTTTTTTGGCTCAGCAATGCATTATATCCATATTACGTATGAATCCCTTAGGCAATTTTTGGTTACCTCTTCATGCCCAGCCCATCTTCCCTTGCATTTACAAAACCAGCATTTCACACAAAACAATCCATAAGTCTGCTGACTAGTGCACTTCCAAACTAGAGAGAAAGCATCACAGCTTCACCCTCTTCCCCTGTGTTCCCAAGGGCATAGCACTCTTCCTGTGTGATGGACAGCCTTTCTGTCTACAGCATTGGTGTCACTGTAGCTAAGCAATTACTAACAGCTAAGCTCCCAAATCCTTATCAAAGAGTGACAGGGCTGAGTCCCTCAGCATCAGTCAATATATATTAATTTAAGCCACACAAACTGCAGCCTGATGCACTGACCACCCTGGACACAATGAGGTCCAAGGCAGCCAGCAGACACCCCACCCATTGCCCCAGGCAAGATAACAGACCTGTGAAGTTAAAATGCTGAATTTTGTCTAGAATCCCAATCTTGCAGATGTTCCTTCACCATCTCCCAGCCCAGCTGCTGTTCTTGCAGTTTCTACATACTCTGGAGGAACCACGATACCTTTCTGAAGGAAGTTCAGCTGCACAAAGCGAGCAAAGACAAACAAAACTAAGTAACAGTGCCTCAACTCCATTTCAAAACTAACAACCACACGTAGCTTGGACAAGCAAAACCATTTGCAGAACAAATGATAGTCTACAGCTCACCAGCAGGGAAGGTCACATTGTTATAGTTATTTTTCATGTGGAACCCTTCCCATCTCATTTGCTTTTCCCTTCCATGTCTTCAGATAGTGCAGTCTGATGTCAGCACGGAGACTTTCAAAATTTAACCAAAGCACTCGAAAGACTGAAAGACTGTTTCACTGATTTAAACATAGGACATCAACCTTAAAACCATCCTGAATTGTTATCCAGCTTAGGAAAGCAAGAAATAAGAGATACTGTACTACCACAGGGTTTTCAGCTACAGCTTTTCAATAAATTTTACATTTTATTTCACTTTTTTTCAATATTTTCTGCAGAGAAATTGTTGAGAAATACTACAGAATATCATGAAGGGTACAGACTTGAAAACAAAAGAAAAATAAACACCGAAACTCCCAGATTACCATCTCTTCCCTCAATTGCTTTAGATCAAAAAGAACATGTTTAAAGGCAGAATACTTATGAAGTGGGAAATATACAGAGTAATATGCTTTAGTGATTATAACTGGAGGTGAGGGGGGGTGAGGGAAGACAGCTTCCCCCTTTCATCCCACATACTTCAGGCAAGATTGTGGATCTGAAAAAGGTTACACAGCCCAAAACTGGTTACATTTTGGGGAAGAGAACAACACAAATACGAAACAGACCCATATAGTTTAACAACAATAATGGAACATCACAATGTTATCTCATTTTTTCTTGGAGTTTTTCATAACATGTTCTCACCCATCCACCCTTCATATTTATTCCAGGGAAGCACACAGCAATAGCGTGTATTTTACTCTACAATCTTTCCTCCATATAAAAACATTTTTTGTTAAAGTGCTCTTACTCATTCTTCCTGGAAACATTAACATCAGCTGATCTGATCAGGGACAAAATCTCCCTAATGGTTAGACAGTGTTTATACTTACAATTTAAAAAAAAAACTCACAACAGACTAAGCCCTCTGGGATGAGTAAGCAGAAAAGAACATCTAGACCAGTGCAACCATGCTATATGTTTCTTCAGTAAAACAACTGTGCAACACTGAGCCGAAAAGTCAAACTCTATGCCCTTCCAGTAAGCACTGGGAAAAAAGACCTTATTTTTCTACACAGCTTGCTTTTTAACAATTGTCGTTTGAAGGGCAGCAAACCACAGGCAAATGAACTTGATCATCCCCCAAGGATCCCTGAAATAGTTTAGCCCTGATAAAGAGTTCTTAACGGGCTCTTCCCAGAAGCACGCATATTTTTTCACAAGCATTTACCTAAGAAAAGTGAAGCAATGAAGGACACAAATGCCGATTTATGTAAGCCCATTCATGTGCAAACATGCGCATAAATACCAAAGGCTGAAACTGTGGGATCTTATTCGAGGGTACTTAGAGTGCAAACGTCTGACTTCGTACAAACAAGATCTTAACACCTGAGGTTCTGCTGACTGGAACGTAAAACTCCCATGGTGAGAAATCTTGGTCACGATGACATGCAGCTGTTGTCAATATTTGGCTTCTAAAGGGATCAAGTGTTTTGCATATAGAAATGTTGCCAATTTACTCAAATAAATCTCAGAAATGCGGAAAGGTAAATTATATTGAATTTAGTTACAGATACACGACATTATTCATAAAGCTTGTCTACTTTCAGCTTTATATATGTAAAAACACTTTAACACCTTTTTTTTCTTTGTCTCTGCTACTCGGTTTTCCTAGACTGCACTGAAAAGATGCATTTCACTGACAGAGGGAAAGGTTTACCCTTCTCAGGGATGACAAAACCCAAATGGACTCTGGTCTGGAGACTGAATTATCTGTGCAAATTTATGACTGAGACAATACGGCCTTTTGAGCAAGCTTAGAGATGCAAAACCATCTTATTCAGAACATTTTCAGTCATAGTATGAAATGCAAAGAAAACAAAACCTCATTACATCTTGCTATCCACAAAGACAAGTTTTTAAAACTCACTTCTGAATGCATGGGAGAGAACAGAGGACTAAAGTCCCTTCAAAACATTTCCCTGCATGGCTTACTTATCTACGGGAAATTCATAAACCCCTCATTGTGATAACAAGTATGATCATCATTGCAACTGCTCCCACAATTGCCAAGATGCCTGGGCTGTTTATGAAGGAGAATCAGGAATTACAGAAGTGTGTGAGGGTTCAAGAAATGTTAGACCCAAGATTATTATACCTTTCCCCTCCACTGTGCCAGTGGTAAAGTACCTGTGACCTAACATTAAAACCTTTTTATTTCTTTTCCTCAACAACACTTGCTAGCAAAGAAATCTCAAGTCCCTGAATTTCGAGTACCTGTGATGAAAGAAAAGCCTCTAGGTCATATTCCCACAATCCAGAGCTAGACTATTTGAAACATATCCATATGCCACTCCTAATAGTGATTTTGATGAGCTGAAATCACTGACTTATGATGCCCAGGAGGTATTTTTCTACCCTCTACAGAGCCATTAGCATCATTTTCAAGATTCTCCATTACCCACTACTGATAGACCTTTCTATCACCACAGCATATTGTTGCAACTCACATTCAGTCCAATTTCCCCTCAATTTTATGCCCTTGTTCCCTAGAAGGATGCCAAGAATCACTGCACCATAACATGAAGCAACTAACTTTGCCAACAGGTCGACAGCAGCTGCTTCTGAACATCTGGCTTACCTGTTGCCAGGAGCATAATTATCACCTATAATGCTTAACTTCCTGAGACGTTGGCAAGAATTACAATTTCTGGTAAGTTTTTTTACCTATATAATGGACAGCAATTATCAGAGAGAAACTAGAGTCTAGAAAAATTCCTCCCTTCTAGACCTAGGTGGCAAAACCTGTCATCTCAAGATATGACTTAATGTGCATTTTGGTCACAGTATTTAAAAAAACCCAAACCACCAAACATCATTCTTTCAGTACCAATCTTTCTCCTGGTTCATTCTATTGGTAAGAACAAGAAACAGATTATTACAGAGGGCTACTCAAAGCCACCTCTGAAATGTCCTGAGAAAGGGCCTACCTTTAACTGGTAGTATGTACAAAGGCCTGATAAAACACACAGTCATAAGGAAAAAGAAAGATTAAGATCCCTGGACTAGCTAATTTATTGCTGATTTTTCCTATTGGGTTTCACACTCTCGTCCTTTGCATACCAGAACAAAACCTCTCTGCCATCTCGAATTTTTCACACTCCACATGGGTTTAACTTTGATAGTCCCATGGGTTTTTAGCACATACTAGTCCCAATATTCCTCCTGAAATCAGAATCAGGGCTTCTCCTGTCTGGAACACGAGAGAGTGAACTGTTCCCAGCATTTGATATAGCTTAGATCATTTCCTCATCTGAAAGCAAATTTATGACAGAGAGAGAAGCTGAGAAGGGAAAGGAGTAAATGAACTTCTAATACTGCTAAGAAGAAGCAGCTAAGAAGCTGCTGGATAGGCAAAAACCTCATGTTACATTATTTAACATTTATTGGCAAATAAGGAAGGTAGAAATTATTCCCCTCTTTCACATACCTTTCTATCCAGTAGGAATATTTCTGTAGAAGTTCTTCCCATCTTTTCTGAACATGTACACTTCTTTGTCAAAAGTGATCCTATCATCAAGCTCAAACATCACTCACAGTTCATGGCCAAAGGCTTGCCTGTCTTGAATTCACAGGTACCTTGTCTCCATAAACCATCTTTGTTTTTATTCATTAGGTTATCTACATAATTTGTTACTGGGAGACAAAAGGATGTAAAGGTATTGCCAGGGCTATTCTTTTACCTTTTTCCCACTCCCCCAAACCAACTCTCTCCTACGTATCCTATGAAAAATGCACAGTTGAGACCTACTAGCCAAATTTTAAAACTGTATTCTTTCTTGCTAAGTATGACCATTAACTTCCTTTCTTGAATTCAGGGTTTTTTTCAAAGTTGAAGTATTCACCTCCTGTGTTTTTGGTTATTTTCAAGATTTTTCAAGCTTGAATTCACAGACTTTAACTATTAGTTTCCTAGGAATGGGAAGTGAGCACGCCCAAGAGTAACCTCCTTTACTCCTTTGCCCATTGGGGATTCTCATACCTTACAAACTGTTTCAACACTATAAACCACTTGAATTAGTCTTGCTATTCTTCTTTGTTTATTGATCCAAGAATGTCTTCATATGCAATGTCTTTTATAAGTGTTGACAAACAGCTGTGGAGACTTCATTAGTAATCCTATCTGCTTTGTCATAAATGGAAAAATTGCACAAAGAGTTATTCAGTTCTGGCCAAAATAGCATTCAAGTGATTTTGAATTTTATTTAATTCACAGCTAAAATATAAGCTGAAATATAAAATGTAGCAATGCAGACTCCTTCTTCTGAGAATGAAATTCATCCCTTACACCAACGTGTAGCTCCAAGGTAGCAAGAGGAAATTACATGGCCTGTCTTTGCTTTTCCCTTTAGCTTTTCAGGGATTAAAGTGAAAATAACCATTGGTTGTTACTGAGTAAGATAAAGTATTTAGAGACAAAAGTGCTCTGTGTAATATTTCTCATTATAAAGTGCACAACTGTTCTCCCACCTTCAATATTCACAGCAAGTGTTTAAGTGTTTAAATGAATTTGAAGAGTGAATAGTTAAAGTCTTCTCCCACTTGCAGCTGTCAGTGTGGAATAAGAAAAATACTTCTCAAGCTGTTTTTATTGTGCAAATCTACAGGACACAGGTGAATACCTATGAGACCTGTTATTGATTTAAACACAAAATAAGTGTGGATGTGAAAAGCACACCCAGATTCCAGTTTACAGTCAACTTGTGTAACCTCTTTCTAAGTCAGGTATTTCAGAGTGTTCTATCTCTTTACCTATCTAGTGTTTTTCTGGTTATTTCCAGACACAGAGCCAATCTCATGGAAATTCAGTATTTTAGACAAGAAACAACTTTTTTCCCCATAAGATAAATATTTTACTGGACAATGCCAATAAAATAGCAGCTCTACAAGACCAAGAACATCAGATACTGATCTTGTAAATCTATGGCTTTCAGTTCTGCCTCTAATTATGGAATAGCATGGATTCAGTAGAGCAAAAAGGCATTTTCTTGTGTCAACAGGACCATAGCAATGTTCACATACTTTTTGTGCTTTGGTTTAGTATCTTATGATATATCTGTTGCTTTTAGGATTCATGTCTCAATCCTGATTCACATTCAGTGAACCGGGTGAACTCGATTCATGCCTATGCAGATGGCCACATTCAGGCTCATTGGCACATCTCACACACCTGAAAGATCACCTGCCCCATGCCTCTAGGCTCACATGTGTTGCTGAACCAAGCTGTATTGTGCACCACGTAACAAAATATCTTCCCTTTTCCAGGGGGCCAAATATATTATCTGCCCTTCACTGTTCATATTGACTTTTGTGTATTAGCACAGCACCTCTGGTAGCAAGCAACAACAGGGACCTCAGCTCCAGGCAATCCAGACTTCCTGCACTGTGTTCAGGCAGGCAAGAACACAACAGGGAGGTTCTGGTTTTTAACCTCTGCTCTACCTCCACAGTGCTGCAGCCATGGCAGAGAGATGTACACACCTCCAAACACAGTGGTGCCTTGCAGCAGACTGAACCACAGATGCATCTGTGCCTTCCCCAACCCTCCAAGTGCTTCCTTTTCTCAAGAAGAAAGACTAATACCACTGGTGGGAAGATCCAAGCTGGGGAGGAAAGGAGAAGTATGAAAGCTGTATATTCAGGGAATGCTGTTCAGGGCTGAGTTTCTTGGTGAGAAGAGCAGGAATGACAGATTGAGACAGGGGAGGAGAGAGTGATAGAGAGAACATAGCAGGTGATAAGGAGTGCTGAGATCTGCTGTATCACTGGAGTGTACTCCAATTCCACATGGAAAGTGCAATCTCTTTTTCTTCTAAATTGAATCCTGTATTTCTGTTACATTTGCCAGCAACCTGCATGCAAACTGACAAAGTTTATACCAAGTCCTGCATTTGATGGAGGTTTGTACTGGAGAGACAGGAATAGACACTCAAAGGCATCGACAGGCTACTCAAGTGCTTCCAGGAAAACACAGCAGAGATATTGACTCAACAATAACAGCTCTGCACAGGCTTCCTGTGAATCCTCACACATGGACATGTATTTAGAAACTAAAGGCTCTAGTTCAGCCCACTGCAATTGATATATACATGCTCTGTAATTTCCATATCTTGTATCAACAGGTCTTTTGGCAAAGCTGCCTTGAAAGGTGCAGTGCGATTGCCACAGATTAGTGCTTTTTGCTATAGGCAACATCAAGGCCTCCCTCAAGCAATCAACAAGAACTTTGTATCTCTGGGATGTAAGGTTTCCTCACTGACGTACAGAATAAATGACACTGTGCAAAATGAGCAACAGTAGGATGCTGGTTTAAAGCTGATACAGGAGCAAAAAGCAATGTTGAAACACAAAAAAAATGTAGTCTTTTTGCTCTCTTCAAGACTTGTCACTAACTAAAAAAAGGTGGCTTCCTCCTTTCTGGGGAACAAATTTGATGTTGCTGCATCTGTTGTGGCTTTATTCAACACTGTGCTGAGCAGCAGAGAGCTGTGTACCTTTTGCAATGCAAATACTTTTTTACACGTCTCAGTTGCCTGGATCTGCCCCATTTCCAGCTCATGATATAATATTCCAATGCCTCTGGGTCCACCCTTACTTTCCGCTAACAAAAAAACCCCCCATCATCATTGATGTAAGATTTAACTCAAAATGCTGTTTGTTTTTGCCTTTTCTAAAATGTAGAGCCTTGCAGAATACTTTTCTCCAGTCACGTATGGTAATGCACATGAGACCATAGCTGAATAAGCTGCAATAGTATTAAGTCACCCTTCTGCCCACTTCTCTCTACAGTTTCTCCTACAGCTACACAATTAAAATGTATGTAACCAGGAGTGGGTGGTGCTTTGCAGCTTCAAGCAGACACACAAAGTATGGTGAATCCAGAGAAGCAAATACACTACTCTAATCTCCAAGGAACAATCAGAAGATACAGCTGGTTAGAGTATGATGCTAATAACACCAGGTTGTGGGTTTGATCCCCAAAAAGGCCATTCATTTAAGATTCAGTGATCCTTGGGGGTCCCTTCCAACTAGGAATATTCTGTGACACTCCACCTTAGACATGTTTTTCACCTTAACACAAGTATCACATTGGAAAAGTGGTTAAATACACTGTCATCTTAAAAATAATCAGGTAGACAAATCAAGTTCATACAAATGAGAACATTTAAGCAACAAAAGGAAGGAATAATTAAGAGCACAAGAGTGATTGCTTACTAAAACAGTAATAAAAATTTTATTCTTGCGAAAGCAGTTGTATAATAAAGGGCTGGGTTATCCAACACACAGAGGAGTTCCTGACATGTCAGTGGGTGACAAATCAGGCAGGAAGAACCAGAGACTACTTGACTACAAGGCAGGAGTTTCTCATATCCTCCTTATCTTTTAAGCTATCTTGCCAGTCAATGAGGATGTGCTCTAAAGCCAAACAGTCTAAGTGATGTGTTGAAGCCTGAGAAGAAATTTGTAGCAGAACAAGTTGAACTCAATCCCTTAATGATTGGGTCATCACTGCTTACCAACACCTGCAATATAAAGATCTTTATGTGGCAGTTTAAAGAGGAAGACCAGTTAGTGGATGAAGAGAGGTTAGTTGCATACTGCAGCATTACTGTGCATGGGATTTTACACCAAAGGAAATGGTCTATAATGAAAGATCCCAAGAGTTTTGTTGCATTACAGAAGTAGGGTTCACACACTCCCACCTTGCAAGTAAGAAGCCTCAATCAGAAGCACGAAAATCTACAGATTTGTCACTTAAGTCTAGATCTCATATTTTCTAAGTAATTTCACCTCATGATCAACTTTCCACTGTAATACCAAAAGAAACAGGTTGGTTACAATTCTAAGGGAAATGCCCATCAACTTCTACTCCTGTACAGCTTTAAAGGTGTGGAGAGCAGCACAGGCTGACTAATGAAGTGAGGCGTTTGAACTGCAACTGCAGATTTCAGTCCTGAGATCAAGGGTACACTGCAGGCCAGTTCAGGTATTAGCAGGCAAAGGCCAGACAGGGATTAATTCACCTCACCGTGTCAGAATGCATCTTGGAAAATAAAAATCTTACTCTTCACGTCGTCTTGCTCCACTGGGGATGAGGGAAGACGAGCACGGTAAGAAGCCTTCTAACCAGATGATTCACTTATTTTTTTCCATTTGTAGGACAGAATCCCGTGTCACCTTGTTTGCTGCTGGAAGACTATCCCTGCCACACAGGCTTGGTGGACCTATCCTCCGAGAGCATTGCCTTTGCTATAGGCAGGCAGATGTTCTTCCTGTCCTGGAAAGAATAGGCACTGGAGAATGCTGCTGGGATTTTTCCCTAAACATCCTTAGGAAGTACACTTCAAACAGAAATGTTGCTACGCTAAGTACCAGATGTAGCTAAGTGCTACACAAACATGTTTTAATGATTCCAAATTAGGTAGAGTGGCAGGATGGCAAAAACCAACTCTAGGGCAATTTATATCATCTTAAAGTAATGACTGGGGGAGGGAAACTAAGAGTAAAATGGTAACATGCACTTCGAACATTCAACCAGCAAGCACAACAACATCAAGGGCGCAAAATACTTTGGAACCCAGCTAAGGATGAATCACCAGGATTCCTCTGCCTACAGAAGTCTGCGATACAGAAAGTTAACAGATTTTACTCAGTTCATACAGAGCTTTGACATGGGCTATATGTATTTCCATATCAAGACTGTAGACCTGATAGACTGGGTAGTACAGAAGAGGGCCCCTCCGCATAATTACTGGAATCTACCCCAAAGATTTTTTTGTGTGTGCTCTCTCTTTACAGTGAGAAAGAAAAGTCCTAGCCCTAGAAACCAAACCCAAATGGTACCTTACATAAGACCACTAGCTTCATATTTTCCGCAATATATTTTCAAGAGCTTTATTTTTGCAATACATAGAAAGTATTTGAAAAGCTGTGACCTGAAAGAGCACAGAAGTTCATAGCAATGCTGACATCTGCTTAACCTCACACCTCTATTTCTGTTCCTACTACAGCTATGACTGTCACTGATTTTAATCAGTGTCACAACCTTTCGTATTAGCTCTAGAACACAGAAACATAGAACAGGGAGGGGAGGAAGAAAAAATATGGCAAAAAGTTTTACTTTCTGTATTTAATTATCAGCATGACCTGTCTTTAACCCAAACACTATGGTTAATAGGTTTCCTGTAGCCATCATGTGATTAGCAGTTCTTGCACCTGTTGGCGTATTTAGGCATATATTTTTGAGTTAACAGCCAGTGTCCCTTTCTAAAGAAGCCATGACTACATTTTAAATTGCTTAAGTCAACTTCCTCAAGCAACCACAAAACAAGATGTTCTCGTGGGAAAAAAAGAAAAAAGAAAAATGTGCTAGACATCAGTTTTCAGGTCAGAAAACCTCAACTAAACCCACCAATTATTTTATCAGAAGAAGGGAAAAGCAATTAGAAGCTACCTGGTCAAAATAGAGAATAAGAAATACAGAGTGGGATAATAGGGTCACAGGTGGAAAAATACCTTTATCTGTGTTTTATCTTCACTTTGAAGTGCTGTTGCTTTACCCTGATTATCGTAGATAGCAAGTTCTCTGAGGGCAAACATTGTAGTGTTCCTGTACAACCGCTCAGAATGATATAACTAATTCCTGTTTGGGGAAAGAACAGAAGGCTTCTGGCACGGGGCACCTCACAGAGTTGCTCTAACAACTCTCGTGTGTTTGCACTTGGAAAATAATATCACCAAAAAAATACATGTTGGGGGTTTTTGGTTTGTTGGATTTTTTTTAGAAACAACAGAGTAATTTACCATACTCCTCCTTCCCCTTGTGCCTCAAAGCATTGTTATTAAAAGAGCTTTTGACTTCCACGTTATGTTTCAGGATCAAATTTTGTGATCATTGTTTATGTTACTTCCCAAGTAACACATTTTGATTTCATCCTCATCTCCACTCATTCCTTTCTCAGACCTCCTTGATGGGGCAGAGCTGGATTTTCACTCCCTGCCCAAGCAGCACACCCACCTCCTTTCCCACCAAAGGTGTAGGGGAATGAGTGCGTCTGGGGTGGGTCTCACCCAAAGGCTTTGTACGTACTTTGTATATAGTATCACCACACAGGTCCTCCCTGGTTACCAGCAGTCACTGTCACTGCGTGACTGCATTTGTTTGGGACCATTGGTACAAGGACACAGAAACAGCTTCATTTAGGTGTCTTCCACTGGTACTCGCTCATGGTTTCATATACAGGAAAGAATGGAAAAGATACTCTAATACCAAATACCACGACACTGGCACTACCAGTTCAACTGTATTTGTGGGTTGCATAAAATACAATCCTTTGGAATAGTTAAGGCTGTGTGTTTATATTTTTTCCTCTTTTTTTTTTTTTTGTTTTCATGGACAAGACCCAAGATACTGACTGTCATTATCAGATTCTGGCTTGCAGTCAACTGATCCCTTTGTATGTCCACACCAAGCTTTTGCACGAGCTCTGACTGGGCACAGCCCTCAGCTCTGGCTGCTCAAATTGAAGCAAGGACTTCTTCATAAAAGGCTGCTCTGTGCTAAACACGCCACCACTGCCCAGCATCACATGGAAAAGAAAGAAACAAATTGTGAGTCTTTCTTCCAGCTCACTTTTTTATTTGGAAAAGAAGCCATTTCTGCAACAGCTAAGGGTGAAAAGCAACTTTTTATCAGGTCTGACTTTTGCCCAGGCCAACAAGGAGGTTAGTAGGTTGTAGAAGAATTTGTTAACTAGATGATACAGAAGTGAAAGAGGGAATCTGCATGTTTCACCTTGCTACAGAGAACAGCCTGACAAATAACTAGAAGAATAAGTAACCTAACCCACCACAAGGACAAACCTGGGAGTTTGTTGCCATCATCATCAGATAAAGTCCTTCAATTTTTGTGCAGAAATTGTGTTAACCTTCATAAATGCCTCCTATCTCATCTCCCCATGATGCCATACCCTTCCATATATCATTACTGCCTGTATAACATGCTAGTGACAACCAAGATGTGGTTATGCTGCCCCAGGGTTTATTGCTTGATTTCTGTTTTTGAAGTTGCTGTATCTGCTCTGAGTACTAATTATGGTTTTGTACTTATGGTTTGAAGAATGATGTTTAAAAAAAGTAGCGAGCAAGAGCAGAATTGCTAATACAGAAAAGTAGGTATGCTGGTTTGCCTTAGGTTTTGCCATATAGTTTTGGCAAGGGTGAAACATGTATTTCCCAGGCACTAGGCACATTGGGTAGCCATGACAGCTACAGATCTGGGGTTTCCTGCTTACTCACATTTTTTCCCTTAGCCATTTAAGAAGTTGAAAAGAAAACCCCAGGGGTGTTAGGTTATGTGATAAAAATTCATTTGCACACACCCAAATAAGCTGAGACAGATGGTGGCAGGAGGGGAAGCCCAAATAATACCCAGCCCTGGCTAGTCAAAGGGGTCAAGAGCTCACCACAGCCTGATCTTCACAATCCTAGAGGAGTACAGAGGCACCAGGGCAGGAACCCAAATCAAGAAGAAAAGACTCTACCAAGACCCTTTCTGGGGCTGTCCCAGCAGGGCTTCAGGCCCAGTGTCCAGGCAGGAAACCCATCAAGATGGGTTATCACTAGAATGCCTTTTGGATGGAGGGGGGTTGCTGCCCAGGGGTATAGGACACATTGTGGAATTTGGGGGCAGAGCAATTTGGGATTGCACAAGACTTTTACAGGATGTTAGCGAAGGCACCAGAGGTGGAGAAAGGAATGGACTTAGGCAATTTGGGATGAACAGATGTGTGGGAAATTGAGAGATAAAGGAATAGAAAAGACTGGTCACACGTAACCCGTTGTCTCTTCGGTACACTTGCCTGGCTGCAGCCACCCTGACTTCTTATCAAATTAATTTCTAACTTTTATGCTGGGTGAGGGATTCTATTCATTATGCATATGTGCGTGTACAGGGATCTGAGTGCAGCTAGTGGAGTCAGATCCTGGGTTAGAGTGTCCATGTATCCATGGAGTGAGCACAGGTGTGCAGGGGAGCATGCAAGTGCAAGCAAGGCCTGAGCTGAACTAGCTGGTGAGTGAGGAAGTGAACCAGTCTGGGAGCCACGGGTGTCTCTAGGGGCAGGAATACAAGGGATTCAGCCACTGAAAACCAGGGCAAAAAATGCATATGCTTTTTCCCCACCCCTCAGTAGAGGACCTCTGCCCTGCTCAGCCGGAAAAGGGAGCAGCATGCAGCCTTTACTAATGCTTGGGAATACATTATTAGCCTCACTGATGGCTGGGCCTGGGAATGCAGCTGCCTCACCTATCTCGAGCTACTGGTGATGTATTTTCCCCTAACATAGTACTCTTTTCTGGATTATTATGACTTGCATGTATATGCCAAATTGTTGTCACTACCCCATACCACAGGTGTGTTTTGTAAAATACTCTAATCATCAAGTGGGACCTATATGAAACAAATTATTGTTTCAGCATCTTGCCTTTTCAAGTTCACTCTGACTTTTTAAAAAATACACAATGGCTACTATATTAATAATTCTCTGGAACTTAGATCAAGGCGATTCAACTGGGGAAAAGAAGAGTCATGAGAGAAAGAACCATTATTCACAGGAAAGAGTAAATGTGTTTGCTGTTCACACCAAATCCCTGACTTGGGATCATGAAGGATCTCCATATCTCTTCATGTATCCACTATCACACATTGAGGGCCATAGCCCTTAATAGAGATGGCCATAGGTCTCCTTCAGCAAAGAAGAGAAGTAGACTTTCAATACTGAAAGCAGGCAGAGAAGACTCTGCCTGAAGAGTGTGCAGGCTATATAAACAGGAAAGGAAACACAGGCAGGGAGAGGCTGAGTGCCTTTCCCCAGGTCATGCACCAGAACCTTGACAGAGCCAGAAATAGCACTCTGGCTTCCTGAGCCCCCTGCATCCCACGGCACACCTGGTCTCCCACACAGTTAGCCTGCAGACATCAGTCTCGGCCAGAGACACCCTTCCAGACATCAGTGCATCTGGAGAACAGAGCAGCAGCAGCCTCACAGGAGCAGAATCTTTACTCTTTTCAGGAACTGAGGTTTTAGGAGAAAGCATTGGGACGGGACATATTACACAACAATGATGGTATTTTAATATTCTTAACTCCAAATCAGTTGTCTATCCTTTCCTGGATAGCATTTAAAGGACTTGTTCTTCATTGTAAACTCATAGTTTCTCCACCCACGTAAGAGGCTATTTTTAATCACTGGACAACATCACCACAGAGTCTAGTTGTATCTCTGCTAAAAAAAGCTCCCATTTTAAGCACTAATAAACCAAAAATTATAGCACAAGAAGAAATCACTCTACTGGACAAACATCAAACACAATACACAGCATTATTGTTTGCCTTTCCCTGCGAACAGTGGAGACATTTCACCCTGGAAGTCATTCTTAGTTAAGCAACTGAAATACTCATTCTCCTCATATTCCATGTGATAACAACTGCATTGTCTGAAATGAATGCTGGGGTCCCAGGCCTGTTTACCCACAAGCAAAATTCAGCAGGTGAGAATGAGATCCATATTTGTTCTTCTCGGCCCTCTTCTACCAGATGCAGGGCAGTGCTTGGGTTTATCAAGTAACTCAGAAAATCAGAGCACAGGCAGTGGTGTCTCACTCAAGAGCAGCGTCTGCGTCATTCCCAGCCAGCAGTGTGCTCTGCTTCACACCCCCAGGACTATCTGGCTCTGTTAATGCAATAAGTAGGTGTTTTGGTTTCAGTTTTCTCATTTCTACTGTAGCAGAAGGATTTGGGGGAGGGTTTGAATTGTCACCTAGGGAAATTGTGTATGAAATTTGTTCCTGAGCCTCTGGGCTTCTTTCTCTTCCACAGGGAGCATACCTCAGCTAAACAAAATGGCCCCTCCCTCTCTTCCAGGTTTGAGCTAATTACACATCCATATTATTCAGCACCCACAGGTTGCTACCTCTCTTTGCAGTAATAACAGTCATTCAAGAACCAAAAAATGTAACATTCACAACTGCACCCTGCCTCGGTGCATGCAGCCATGCATCACCATCACCCCCACACCAGTGTTACTGGGAATATGTCCTGCCTCATGCCATCTTGTGCTATTCTGCTTCTGCCCCTGCCTCCACCCTGTACCTTTCCACCCTGTGGCTGAAGCAAATCTGCCTGTAAAGCCTCCAAGCCCCAAGGAGCAGGCTGCTGTCACCTGCTTCCCATGGCATTTCAGCTCCATTACCCTGGAGGTTTAATTGTCAAAGCTGAGTTCTCCTAGGCATGTAGCAGGAGTTGCACAGCCTAGGCAGGCTATCACCTCCCCAGGAGAGTGGGGCAGGGGGAGAGGACAGCAAAACACAGCTCAGTGCCCAGCTGCAGCCTTGCACCAGGCAAGGGAGAAGGGCACCAGGCAAGGGAGCACGGCACCAGGCATGCTGGGCAGGCTGTGGCCTGGGGAGGAGCAGGGAAAAGGCTCCTCTTATCCTATCTCTGTTTTGAGGTGTGTTACTCCCACTTGGCAAAGTCTTGCCATTCTTCTCGAACACCAGGCTACTCAGGGGCTGAAGAAGGAAGGGCCAAACACTTTGATGATGCACATAGGGCCTGGAGTAAACCAAAGTGAATTAATAATGCTACACCTGGGCACTGAGTGCACACGCAGCCTATTACTCGGAGGCTGCGAGCCAAATGCCATTAACCTCCGAGGCAGATCATTATTAGACCATAACACCCAACCTGTCATGTATCATTGTTTCATTAACACAGTTCTGGAAAGCCTCTAATAAAGTCAAGGAAACTGTTGCCTCAAAATTAGCAGAGATTACAAGATTTTCCACATGGATACTGAAGAGAAGAAAAGGAAGTTTATTACAATAATTTTAAGGGCATTAGAGATAACTGTGATAATTTTGCTTCTGATCTAAAGCCCACTGAAGGCAGTAAACAGGCTCCTATCCTTTCCTTCTGAAACAGTGATTTTATTATTATAAATATGATTCTCCCCCACTCATTTCTTAAATTAAATTAGAGGTTACCCAGCCCAGAAGAAAACTGTAATGCATATGCCAAAATATTTGCATGGCTGACAAGCTCTGTCTTTGACTCTTCATGAAAGGCATATAATTGTGTTTAATGCAATTTATTTGTCATTAAAGAAATAAGCTTTGATCCAAACATCTTTGCAACAGAGATCCAAAGAAACTAAGACTCCAGGTCTATTTTAAAGCAATGTGCATTTAACATTCATTCCTTTCCTTATCTGATTAGGAAATTTATTCCCTAGTAGATTATAAAAATATAATAACAACAACAAAAGGTTATACTTATGTAAGTTTATTAATGCCTTATAACTTATGTATGAGCTAGTTTACTGCTGGACTATTTATTGTTTTAAGAAGGGTCATTCTCATCCAACTTGCACAAAAAAATCTTCAGAACAAACATTATTGACCATTCCACCACCAGCAAGTTTGGGATAGCACCTAACCAAGTAGGTTTCCAGTGTTTCAATAGATCTCCCAGTGTCAGCTGGCAAAAACCCCTGGAAATTTAACTGGGGAAAGAACAAAAGTGAGAGTTTTGAAAAACTTTAATTGAAACACTTTTATGAATTATTTTAATGACAGTGTCAGCTTGTCTGCATTTAAGTACCTCTGCAGCATGTGCAGGGCCAGTGTGGTCATGGTACTTCTGTCCACAGGGCAGGAACAAGCTACTGGTTTAGACGTCTTTTGTTTGCATGTTTCTTTTTTTTCTTTTTTTTTTTTTTTTGTCAATCCAGATATGAGAAAAGTAAATGCTCCAGAATGTGATCAGTTAAAAAAATATAAAAACAACAACAACAACAACAACAAAAAAAAAACAAACACAAAAAAACCAAACAAAAAACCAAACCACCCCCCAAAAAAACCAAAAAACCAAACCAAACAACCAAAAATTACAAACATCAAAAAAAAAGGAAATAAAAAAAGAAGAAAGAAGCAAACCCCTCTATAATAGAAAAAAACTGAGGTTTTTTTTCCTCTGCCAAATGCCTCCAGAAAACTTTCTGTGGGAGTTAAAGTACTCATCTCCCAGAAGCTGGCCCCTAGTGAGAAACTGCGGTGTGCCAAGCCAAAAGGGGAAAGGGTAAAAAAATGGAAGCAATTTCTGCATCGATTGTGAAATAATCCAGATCATCTAATTTCCTTCCACATCTGTGAAATATTTATTTGAAAGGAGAAAAGTTTCCTAGAAGTCATGATTGCCTAAAGACAAAGAAAACCTTTAAAGACTTGACTTTCGAACTGGTTCTTATCCATATGAAATTTAGTTATTACGGTGTCTAAAAATCACTGACACACACAGCAGATGGGCCCATCTTTTGGCCACATCAGTCTCTGCAGCCTGGGTTAATCTGTTTCTGACACTGGCAAATACCAGATGATGGGGCAAAAAAGCAAGACTAGTGCAAGCACGTGGTGACACCTCACGAGATTACTCTGCCAGGATCAGCACAATTCACTGGTCTCCTGTGAGACTCCTTAATCTCACATTCCTGAATCCATGTGAAGTTTCAGTACCTCTAGCCTCTGCACAACTGCTTCAATGACATTACAAACCACATCCCCTTGCTTTAAACCCCAAACCCCCTAAGATTTTTCAGATTCCCTGGATTTCCGATTATAAGCAGCAGCAAGAAAATTCCTTTTCATCTTCTCCTTCCTTGTGGCATCAAAAGACTCTTGTCCATCCTTTCTCAGTAGCTTCTTTCCCAAGAAAGGAAATTCCAAGCCTATCTGCTGTACAGAAGCTGTTTGGTGCCTTTGACAATTACTGTTTCAGTGATCTGAATCTGCTCTAGCTCTGACCTACCTTCCCTGACGTGGATCAGATGCCCTTAGATGTTTTCTGTGCTATTGGTTTTTGACTACTTATCCTATTTTGTGAAGCCTTAATGCAGTCAACAGTGGAACCAAAGGCCCTTCCAAAGATCAGTAGTGAGGAAAGCTGGCTTTTACACTCATCACTTCCTCAGGGTCTGGCAAACAAATGCATTCTTAAAAACAAACTAATATTACACTCCCAAATTCCCTCTGCACCAGAAAAAAAAAAAATCCAGGAATTCCAAGTCACAGAATTTTTGAGTGAGGCTGAGTCAGATTTGTTAACCAATTAATTTATTTTTTAAAGAGAAGACAATCCTAAAACAGGCCAAATGATATAAACAGATTACTTAAATTTCTAATGGTGCCGTGCTAGTTTGAATTATTATTATGAAGATCCTTTTAATCCAACCAAACCAACAAAGGAATTGTCCTGCTGTAAAGACAAAGCTACTTTAAAGTGCCAGCGCAGTAGAAAGCTCAGTCCCAGTGAAACTTTCTCTGGAATACACTTGTTAGTTTAACCCTACTTTTAAAAGGACCTAAAATATAATGTCAGGCTCCTGAGTGCAAAAGATCCTTTCTGGAAAGCCTGTTTTCCCATATTTTTTAAAGGAATAACCAGCACATGCCTTGGAGTGTCCCAAGAAGTAAACTTGGGTTTCTGTCCCCAAATGGAAGGACAGAATTATCTGCTTCTGCAGACATTTTCCATTCTGTTCCCTAGGCTCACTGAGCTCTTCAGTTGTGTGTAAGGATGTGATGGGGGTGGGAAGTGGAAACACCAGAGTATGAAATGCATTCCCTCTGGTCCCATAATGACCACTGGCTGGATCTTGCAGGAGGATCCACAGGTTTGTTACTGCTGTCAGACCCAGCAGTGGTTCAGGAAAAACTGTTCTCATGGAGAAGTAGAGCCCAGGCTGGCAAGCAAGTAAATACAGCTCCACTAGAAACACATCAGTAACCAAAGAGTCCCAGCTCCACAGGGTCTGAATTACAACACAGGGACAGTTTCAAGTCCTTCAGATCTCACCCCTAGTCAAGTGAACACTGAATAACCCAGGAAGCTTTCCTTACAACTGGAAAGTACAGGTCCAGGCCTTTGGCATGTTCTTTAGGGAATAGCTGTAGCTGTGATGACATTCTAAAAAGCTGTGGAAGCCCAGCCACAGATGAAGAGATGAAGCATTCATAGCATGCATTCTAATAATTATTGTTTACACAGCTTAGGAAAAAAAAACCTAACTAAACCTAACTAAAACTAATTCCTTTTCGTGTGGGAATCTGCTCTGGTTTAACTCAAAGGTCATTTTTAAGTCTGTGTGCATTTACAGTGCTAGACAAATATTTGTCAAATATACAGGCTGCTGCTCTCGTTTGAAAGATAAAGGTTATGGGGAGGAGGGGAAAAGCCCAGCCAATGCAGAACATTGAACTGGATGAACCTTAAGGAAGAGCATCCATCTGCCAGCGAGAGACACATTCCTGCTAGCAGAGACTGCCACCTTTTGGGGAACTGCTTCAGAGGCCAAGCAAAGAGGGTGCTCCACCTTTCCCATAAATTTCCAAGCTTGGTTCTGCATTTGCGTGTAAGTCAGAGTCAAATGGCCTTAATTTCTTAACTTCCAGTAGAACTACAAAAGAATATTTCCAAGAGGATCACTAAGCTCTGCTAGGTTTTTCCTTTGTTTCTAAAAAAGCAAGGTATATTTTGTTCAGTCTGTTCATCTCTGCTACTAATATTTATGAATCTCAAAATTACGAATGATTCATAACATTCAAGCTTGCAAATCTCAATCGAATTTCATGGAAGGGGAAATACCTCAGATCCCCAAATCCCAACTCGCTCCCTGAGAATTAGCAGCTGAGAAAATGAGGCACATTCTGATTCATGCTTCATTTGGGAACAGCAAAGGAGGAAGTTAGCTAGGACTCTTCTTGGCTGGGAACAGCCAGCCAGCCAGCCTGGACATGGCTCTCCAATAGCCACTGCAAATACTCTTTTTAACCCCAGTGCTGATCCCAGACACACAAACACAGGGGTCATTACACTAGGTAAGCAAGAAGTAAAAGAGATCACAGATCAGTTGGGTTAAAACGTCATTGACTCTGCTACTCTTTTAGTGATTGACTTCTTCATGCACAGGGACAGAGCCCACAGGGAGAAAACAGAATACTTTCCACTCTTCACATGTGTTTTTATGGGTGCTTTTGGAGCGTGCATGAGACATCATTGTTAAAGACACTGCCTTAGGATTTTTGGATATGTTTTACCTTCAGTCTGACATCACAAGAGGTCACTGGGTTAAAAAAAAAAAAGCCAATAATGAAAAAAAAATGCTGTTGTTAAGGAAAATAATCTTACTACATCTTTGAAGCAGAAAATCCAGTAATTTCTGCTGTCCTTAGAGTCTCTTGACAGAAAGGCTTTGGGTTTTTTCCCTTTGAAAATAAACATCTGTCCAGTTCCAATCCCAATTTGACAGAAGCCTCAGGGATATTAGGTTCTTGTAAGAGTCCTGACAATATGTAGGGAAAGGAAAGAGCCTGAATACCTCATAGAGGGACAGACTGCAGCCACAGCTAAGCAAAACCATTAGATACCAGAGGCTGTGCAGGAAACAAGGTGTCACATTTTATCTCACAGCACAATCTGTAGCTGTGCTCCACTCAAATCCCTCTCCTGACCTGTCTTTTTCTATTTTTATAAAAAACAGTCTTTGCACTGACACTGCCTCTCCCCCACTTGCCCCCTCAAACAGGGACTGCTGCAGACTCAAATCACAGCAGAAATCTTCTGTACAGTCCCTGGGGGCAGTAATGCCAAGGAGTACATTTCACAGGAGTCTGCCCTCCAACTAAACTACCTTCCAACCCTGTGAAATGCTCTCTTCTATCACCATTCTCCATTCAGGAGAAAGAAAGAACATTGCCTTTCAGGAGGTCAGAAGCGCCCATGTGATATCCTTGTACTATGAAAGGGAATAAGGCACAATACTGTCATCTGCTGTGTCTCCCAGAGCAATCTTTCCCAGCTGCTGTCCCTACTAGCCTGCTACCTTCTTGTCCTCTCCATCCTGCTCCTTGTCCCTAAGCTGAAGAGGGTATTGGAGGAAAAAGAACTTTGATTCAACTCCACCAGCCCCAGAATGTCAGTGAAGCGGGAGCTAAAAGACACCCTGCTCTTCCTGTGAAGATGGTTGTCCTCTCCAGCAAGAAAGGGAAGGCAAGAGAAAAAGTTTAAATCCCTGTCTCACATGAAATATGCTGAGAGCTCACTGGTTAGAAGCCACAATCCCCAGATCTGGAAACATCAGAACACAAGATATCTCCGTATAAATCACTACAAGCTGTCCTAGTCTTCAAAATGCAGTGAGATATGTTAAATGCTACCAAAAACTGAGTGGCTACTTATTTCCATCTTCTGTGCTGAAATACCATAGCAGCTACAAGCAACTGAACCCTACATAATTCATAGCCCAAGCCAAATTTTGCAGCAGCTATTCTAGATTGTGTCCAATCAGAAAAACACTTGTTCCAATTTTGATGTTAGCCAGGGTTCAGAACAACTGAACTTAAAAGATTTGTTCCACCACAGCTGAAAGTTTAAAGCATCCTAGGGAAGTGTGCTCTTAAAACTCCTGATAGTAGAGTGGCTGCTTATTCAGCACCTCTGAATTAAGGTTTGAGGCCAAAATTATTTTCCACCCCCTGCAGGCTCTGGAAGGAACATGCTCCCACCACCACGGGAAAATGTTCTCAGACATCCACTTGTGGGGGTAAAAGAAAAATAAAAATTGGGCATTTTCTTGTCTCAGTAGACAGAGGAATTGTTCATTGCACAGGAAGAATACAGAAGATAACTTATTTCATCCTTGAAAAGCTAGTCTTGTCATAGACAGACATTCAGAATACTCTTTTTTAAGCTGGATATCATTGAAGGCTACTGTGATTTTGGTGAGCCATCCAGTGTTAATCAATTAATTTCCTTGTTCTTCTGTGAAAAGATAAAGCATTTTCTCCATTGGAGTTACTGTAGCAAAACCAACAACAGACACCAACCCAGTGAGCTGAAGAATGTTGTTGGGAATATGTGACAGCTTAAGGCTTAAGTGAACCTTTGTTCAGCAAAGAAACAAGATCTGGGGTAACCCCAAATTTCCAGTATTAAGAAGTGCCAAATAAGGTGACCACAGACAAACAAAAAAATCTAATTTAGCCCCTTGAAGTCTGCAACCTGAAGGCAGGTAGGCTCACTCTGAGAAGATACCTCTGAAAACAACAGAAGTGAAAACAATTGGAGCTGTTGTGGCCTCCTTGAGCTGCCTTCAGCACTGTTGGGATTGCCTCCCTTCTGCAAGCCTGACTGTCTTCTGCCTGTTTGTTTACTCTCAATGTCAATTGGTTTGGTTTGGTCAGGAACATGGCTAAGAGCCTCTCTCCTGGCCTCAGGATATCCCATGAAACTGGGCAAAAGTCAGGCTTCGGGGGAGTATTGTAAAGTAAAATAGATATGCTCCTAAGCCAGCAGAAACATTCAAATTTATCTTCTCCCTAAAACAAATAAAAAGCTACTCACTGAAATCTGTCAAGCTAGGCTTTAACAGCAGGATAACAGACTGTTCTCAACCATACCAAGTTTGTGTCATGTTAATCAGCTGGGAAAATTATTTTTTAAAACTTTGACAGACGAATAAAATAAGTATTTTCTGTTTTAGGCACCAGAATGAGGGTGGATAAACAGGTCTAGACTAACTTGTCAATCTAGATAAATTTAAATAAATACTTCAGCATTATTTTAGCTAGAGAAAACTTTTAGTCCTTATACCTTCTTATTACCCTGGTCATATTACTAAAAGGATGTTACTTGAAACATTTAAGTAGAATGCAGTTCAAAATCATCATACATGATCAGCTAGAAGATTTAGGACACTGCATGTTAACACAGAGCAAGATATTCTATGGCATTTACATCTTATGACATTGAAATCCCTCCCAAAATTCAGCAAGGTTTGATCGTCTACATCCATTTGGCTCCTTGGAACTCTACCCTTGCTAGAATCAAAACAAATGCTTTGAAAAGTTGATTTATTTCTAATCTTCCATCAGTTTCCCTTGCTTCTAAAGGAAAAGGAAAAAAAAAGAAAAAAACACCAAAGAAAGTTGTCTACCCGGAGCTGAATGTAGCAGAAAGTATTTTGAATTATTTCAAAACTTTCTAGTGATTTCTCCAGAAGGAGAACCAAGCCCCTATGCTGGTAGGAAAAAAGAAAAAAAAAAAAGAAAAAAAAAAAAATAACTTCNAAAAAAAAAAAAAAAAAAAAAAAAAAAAAAAGGAGGATGTAAAAGCAACTGATGGCGTCCAAGAGAGGGCAGTCTCACACTAGGGATGATTCACAGAAAGCATTGCTGTTACACCTGTTCTCTGCCACATTTTAATGTATGTATCCAAAAGCTCGATGTTTAAATACCACCATCCATCAAAAAATCTTGGGCATGAGTCAAAACTTACAAGTTGGCCTGCTGCAATTTTCAAAGGGGAGGGAGATATTTCCCTTTTACAGATGCTGTAACATAAGGAACAGTGCTCATCTTTAAACACACAATTTTATAGAAGCCAACTCACTTTGTTTCCAAGTTCACCAGCAGCAAAGTCATAGTGAGATACAATCACACAGATTCTGCAAGCTCAAATACCAGCAGAGCAAAAATGATTAGCTAAAAATTTGCAATTTATGTAACATTTCCCCTCAAAGACAAAGGTTCTCTGAGGCTTTTTTGTTTGGTTGGTTTCAAGTCATTAGGAGCTAGCTAGACTATGCCAGCCTTAGTGTCCATTTTTCTTTCTGAGCACAGGCCTGACTACCTAAACAACGAGGGAGAGAAAACTACACAAGACTAGAGCCTTCTCTACTTTTCTTCAAAGTCATAATGTCAGCCCCCAGATAGAGTCCAGTATCTTCTTTCTTGCCAGTGAACAGACTAGCTTCTAGAAAGATGCAAGCCTTCCCACTAATTTGCACCACTTCAAACACCTCCAAAGCTTTAGACCCCTCCTTTTAATACTGATGCCTCCAGCCAAAGCACCAAGTGACTGATGGTGGTCTCCAGGCCCTGGGGAGACACCACATTTCGGGTGATTACACTCAGAAGACAAAAGTATTATTTCCTGGTTGGAAAGAACCCAAGTTATATAAGCCATTTACCTCTACTGACACCAGTGTTGAAGGCAGAGCCACCAGCTGACATGAAGGAAGCAGCACCCAGAGCTCTGGGCACCAGGGGTGGTGGTGCTTGTGGTGGAGCCATGCAGAGCAGCAGTGCACTGGGGACAGATACAGGCTGCCCTCAGGAGCACTGGAGAAGTGCTTACCAAACTAGGGATGGAGGAACAGCTGTGAGCATGGCACTACTTCAGATTATTTAAGTAACAAGATCCTGATTAATGTCTGTGAACCTCCTGCTAAGGCCCTCAGTCCGGCTGCACACCATCACACTTAACACCTGTCGCCCTGCAGGTTCACCAGATAGAAACTGGAGTCCAGTGAATTTTGTTCCTTCAACCAGAATCACCCTCATCATCCCAGAGATGCACCTTGTAGTTTTTCTCTCTCGCTCCCTAAAGCATTCCCATCTTTGTTCATGCTGGTGACACTTCAATGAAGTCCCATTTCACTAATTTCACTGAGGTGGTTAAAAAAGTCACACACACGTGTTTTCTCCAGTAAGGTAAGGTTTTCTCCCATGTGGATATCAGGAGTTTAAGACAGCAGTGAAACTTTCAGGTGGAGAATGCAAGAAAAAAAAAAAAAAAAAAAAAAAAAAAAAAAANAAAAAAAAGAAGAAGAGGGGACATATCTTAATGAAAATTGAACTTATTTAGTGTGATTTCAAGGCTGCATAAGAAAACAAACAAGGACGTATTTTCTTGCTTCCCTCACTCAGATACTAAAAAATCCTCCAAACAAACACTCCTTTGCCACAGCAAACTCCAGCTTTGCTGCAACAGAACAGCATCATGGGAAACACGAAACCACTTTTATCCAAGTGCCCAGTAAGCAGACTTGAAAAGTTTTATGTCTGAAACGAGACTTTTACAGCTACAATACACCATTGGCCTTTACAGTGGTAATCCTCTTGAGTGTTTTTACAAGCCAGAGGAGATAAACTAGCTACCACTGAGGTTAACAGAATGATTTTCACTGGTTTCAGCAAAAGCTAGCCTCAGTGCTGCCATCTCATCCTCTACATGGTAAGGTCCTTGGACAAAAGCATCAAGGCAGGACTTTAAAATTCTCTATGCAGCAATAAAGTAACAACATATCTCAGGATATCATGGTTTTTAAGAAGCCAAATCTCCATTTTAGTAACACACACCCAAAGTTGGGTATTTCGGGTCACTTTAAAGGATTTGAGTCCATGAAGTGCCAAGCATGCTTCATACAAGTAGGGAATCCCAGAAGTGTAGAGTTAATTACCCTAACCACAGCACTACAGACACCTTATTTTTTAGAGAAAAGCCAAGAACACTGGTGTTTATGCAGACATGGTGCATTTCTGTAGAAAAGTAGTATCTCACTTTTAAACATGCAACCCATGTCAAAGCCAGCCCTTTTACAATCAAGCACAGACAAAGAGATCATTCAGAAACCTTGCTGTAATTTAGGTTAAATGGATCTTGGGAAAGAAAATGGAAGATGATAGAGAGCACAAGGATTTAAGGTGTGAGGCTCTTTGAAGGAGCCTGAGTCCAGACCAGGCTATGATCAGTGGCATCCCAGGTTCAAACACTTAACCCAATCAGGCCTCAGTTCCCACCACCAAGAGGAAGCCACCTGCATACACAAACCCACACTTTTTACACCTTAATATTGTACTTTGGAGAGTCATCCTCAGAGCTGTAATGCAAATGGGAACCTAGCTCATTCTGTAAGACCTACAAAGAAGTTTATATAGCTGAAGGCAGCAGGCAGACCTAAGATATTTTTCTCCAGCAGCAGCTTATGTTAATCCAAAAAGTGGTCTCAGAAGACCTGAAAGCCTCTTCTCCTCACTCCCCCCAAACACAGAGTACACATATTACACCTAAAAGCTGGCTCCTTATGACTACTAACAAGCATTGTACTGGCCTTTAAGCCAGTCCCAAATGGACTTGGAGCAAAAGCTTCCAATCAAGACCACCAGCAACTCTTTATTCAACTAGCAGAACTGCACCAAACTGCCACAGACAAATTGCTCCATAAAACCAGTGGGGCAGGAGGAGTCCTACCACCTGCCTTTACTGACACCTTCTTTCCTCACCTGTTCCTACCATGCTCTGGGTGACAAGGAGCACACCTGAGCACCCAGGCACTGCTGAGCACCTGGGAAACTGCTGCAGCTTGGCAGAAATAGTTTTTTCTCATCCTATTTCACCTCACTCCTCATAACAGCGACTTGCAAATCATTCTTAGCAAATTAGTACAGGTTTTCTATCTGAGCAACACTTTTGGGATTGCATTGGTGACAATAAATTAACATTACATTTATTTTTGACATGAAATTAACATTACACACTTCAGAACACGAAAATCCACCCATAGCATCCTCCTTCCTCTCACACAAGAGTTGGATTCACTCACCCGTGCATAGTACTGAAGTTCTCCAAAGTTGCTTTGTGCCTCGCTGCCCTGGCCAGCCGGCGCCTTCCCTCCGACGGTCACTCCCGATGCTCTCAGCCAGCAGCCCCTGAGAGGCACAGCCTGCCCGGCCCTGCCCTGCCCTGCCCTAGGAGCGGGGCGGGGCTCCCGCCGCGCCGGTGGTGGGGCAGTCCCGGAGCACCGGGGGCTCGCTGGCAAAGCAGGGGAGCTGCTGGCAGGATCGGGGTGGTGTCCCGCTTTCCCGGCTCCCGTGGCGCCTTGCTGGCAGGCGGGAGCCAAGGCTCCGGCTGGCGCACCAGCCGCCGTCAGCCGGGGCTCGCCCGGCCGGCCGAGTTCTGCCGCGCTGGGGCTGAGCACTGCGGGCCATCTCCTGGAACGATCTTCCTTTCTGCTGCACTGCCCTTGTCCTCGTCCCCTTTCCTTAGCCTTCCACTGCGGAACTAAAAAAAAACAGGAAGGTTTTGATCGGGTTTGTTAAGCCTGTGTAGAGGTGGGAGCTCACCTCCGGCTCCAGACATCCGTCCAAGCTCTAAATTCACCAATTCACTGAGAGTCTGTGCAAACTTCTGGCAACGAACCCTGAAGCTTTCTAAAGCCCCCTCCAGCTTTGAGTTTAGAGATATTTCTGGCTAGAGGGCCCTAGAACGAAGTTGCTAAATTCGAAACAAGTTTCAGTTAACTAGTGAGTAAGTGCCCTCCTTCTGCTTCCAAATTTGCCCTTTGATTTGCTGCAGCCTATGGGAGAATGCCACATAAAAGATGTGAATTGTAGCCTTGACTGAATTAACAAACTCTTTGTTTTGCCAAGGTCAGCAATTCCCAACTTGGGCACTAATAAATCACAAATTAGCTGCCAAAAATGTGGGAATTATTATTATTATTATTCATGCATTTGGGGCTCTTCATGTGGCTTATGAAATTTTAGGTACAACCCTGAAGGTTAAAAAGTTTTTTTTAACTGCTGTGGTTCTCTTGAAATCAAACCAGCTGTAAAATACTGCCCACGTTTAGGCTTAAAATAGCTGAAACCACCGTTTCCTGTGGTTTCACATGAAACATACACTTGGTGATGAGTGTGCCTACTGTTGTAAAATAAGGGCACGGGGCATGGCCAGGCAGCTTGGAAGGGGTGTTTGTCAGCCCAGTGAAGGGTAAAATCTGATCACAGCTCAGAAGCACCTGAAGAAGTTACGGAGGACCTTGGATTTTTCTGTCCTTTGCTGTATTGCTACTTCTCGTGACTTTATCAACAATTATTTTCAACAGCTTTTTGAGCTGCAGGTCCCAGAAGCTAGGCAGCTACACAGAAATTGACACTTAAGAAAAATAGTCTAGCTGTCATCATTGTGGAAATAACTTTAGCATGGGTATCCACAATGGCTCAGAGAGAACCTGTCAGGGAAAGGCTAACCTCTTCTGATGCTTGATTTTATGATTTGGGGATATATTTAAGACTATTTAGTGTTACTTCCTGTGTGCAGTAACTAAAATGCAAGAGATTAATTCTTCCCCTCCCCATAAATTAGCACTGAATGAGTGTTAAAAATAATGCTTTTGTGCAAACTCTCTGGTCTGAAACTTTCAGCAGTCTCACATCTTTGACTGTGAATTTGAATTAATATTAGATGCAGATGGATATAATCTCTCTTGTTGATGAAAACCCAGGAGTTACCAGCAATGAAAATAAGTATTCGAAGTTGCTCATGGTATTATAAATCATATTTCTATACAGGTTATGTAGAGGAAATGTCAGATTCAGCAGAAGGATTAGCTTTTCCACCCAGTTGTCTGGGTGACATTCTATTGATTTCAATGCAAGAAGAACACAGATTTGAAAGCCGCTTATTTCCAGGTCTTACTTTTAAGTAATTAAAAAAAATAAAGTCAAATCACTGCCTCCCACAGAAATACTAAAGCAGTGAGAAGGCTTCAAGTGGTTTTCCTGTTTAAAACACAATGCAAAGAGAATGAAGACTGAGACAAAGCTCAGTTAAATAAAAGACAATAAGGCATGTGTATGAGGACATATAGATAACTATGCTCTGATCCTAACAATGCTGGAAGGTTGCTAAGATTGTACTTACTTTAACCTGACATACCATATGGTAGATGACTCTTTACCTTTCCTCAGCTGGAAATAGACACTACTGAATGACTACAGCTGTATGAAAAGGGTCCAGTCATGCTCTCACTAACAAAATACTTCTTATTTGGGCTGTATTTGGCATCTTTCCTTATCAGTATGGAAACCTCAGAAATAACACTACTTCAGCTACAAGGAATGCCTGCAGTCCCAGTACTTGCTGGTGTGTAGGTGATAGACACCAAGTGTAACTGCAGAGGATGGCATGGCAGAGGACAGTGCTTCTGTCCCAGGGCACAGACAGCCCTGATGCAATGCAAGGTGCCTGCCCAGCACAAGGGAATGAACACACAGCAGAATGTTAAATTCTCCTGAGCACCTCCTTTCAGGCTAATAACTCAACTCTGAAACCTCTCTGTGATAATTTTTTTAAAGGTAAGCCCAAGTCATTGTGTTAATCTAAGCAGATAAAATAGAACACATTCTAAAATGATTTTTTATTGTGCATAACTTTATTTGGATAGATAAATGCCCTTGCATGATGCCAAAAATGTTAATGAGACAGCATGAAGTCAAATGATGTCACTCAGTCATATTTTTCTTGAGGAAATCAGTTCATTTTCTATAATTAGGCCACTGTGTGTATAATAGCTGAAATCCTCTGTGTCTAATTGGTGTAGTGAGGAAAAAATAATTAAAAAGCTGAAAAAGAAGGGCAAAGAGAAACATTTTTTCTTATTTTTGTAATAATGCTAAAGCATCTTCAAGGATGTTCTGGAACAGAATGGGGATATCTATGTGCTGACAAAGATGGAGGTTAAGGAAAGGAGTAACTGAGAATAAAGTAGGCACATACTTGTAAAGCATACTGGACCATATAGGAAAGTGGCTAGGGGCTTAATTCTCATTTATGTTCATCATGTTCCTTGCCTAGATATGAATTTAAAAACTGATAATTGAATATGGGCCTGTAGGTAAATCTTCCAAAAATCTCGTCTGTAGGCTTTTATAGAGAGAATTTGTCAAAAATCGCTGTGTACTTGTACAGCACTCCCTGTGGAGCTGGCTAGGGGCTACCAGGAAGTAAGAACAGTGTATCACACTTCTTTAAAATGTAACATAATCAATATCCTTCTGTAGCTCAAACAAGGAAATCTTTCATGGAAATCTACCTTAGGTTTCTTACTGCCTCCAGTGTAGTCAGAGCACAACTTGTAGGCTGTGTCTAGTCATTAGCTAGAAGCCAGTCCCATCCTTTTAACTGACTAGAGCCAGACTGGCATTTCAGCATATGAACTGAAAGTCAAAGCCCTTGTTCCCAGGTTTATAGTACTTGCTGCAATTCATAGAAGTGAGTGTAAGATATAGATTTAATATCTGAGAAAATATTTGGGTAAATAAGTCAACCAAATGGTTTGTTACTGAGTTTGAGGAAGAGGAGCAGAAGAGAAAGAAAGTAAAGCAAGTTACTATGATGGCTAACTGATGTGCAAGGACAGGGTAGGCAGCAGGCAACAGACTCTTCACAGCTTTTCCATACAGAAAATGTGAAACCAGCTGTCCCAGTTCAAGGGCCAGGACACAACCACCACAGAGATTCTGCCCTTGGCTGACTTCATGACTGGTGTGTTGCCACAACAAACTGATGCTTGTTGTTGGCAAGGTCACGTTCTGTCACATTTCTGTCTTGACCCCTGGGGCAGAATCCAGGCTCCTTGAGGGGGACAGAGTTTACCACCTCTGTCACAGATTGTCCTACTCAGTCACTGTTTTCTCCCTTATAAATACATTGTGGTGGATATATGTGTTGTGGTGAAGCTTTCTGCCAGAATGTGTGTGCTCCCAGAATGTCCTTGTGCACAAGCAACTTAGCTTTTTCTGGGAGGCAGGTTTATTGGATCAGATAAAGCAACATGAAAATGGCTATCCCATTTCAGTGTTCCTGAACAGTTTCTCATCAAGGTGTTGCACTGAATCTCACAGATATAATTAGCCCAGGAATCTCTGTGCTGTTCTCTATTCCCTACTGTGGACAAGCCAGCATTTCAGTTTCCCAGCTATGAACTGGAATTCCTTGCAGAGACTGGTCACAAGTTCACAGTGACTTTGTGATACAGTAAAAGATGTCCCTGTAGTAAGGTAACATGAGGCCTTTAACAGTCTTACAAAAGACTTCCTTCTTTGTTATTCAGGCTTAGGGAGACAAAGTTCTTCTACTGTTAGTCTATATAAAGCACCTTTCAGAAAATGATCCATCAATTACATATTATAACATATAAATAAACACAGGACCTCCGTTGCTTTTTGCCCTGTTCATCTATCATACACTAGTGCAAAGCAAGTATATTTGCTCAGTAGGTGATGTGTGGAGAGCTGGATGACAGATACAGTGAAGATAAGAAAGACTAATGGAGTTACTGAGACCACTTCCTGTTGAATCATTTATCAAGTGTTTTGTCAGTTTACAGCTTTTTCAAATCCCAAAGCACACTGAAGACAGAATGAGACACAGTTCTCTAGAATTCCGTCATTAGTGCTAGCTGAATATATTAGTTTTTAATTGCTTTTGCTGCCTGTGATCCAATTACATAGTTAAACACAGGTTCTAGTTATCGAATAATCAGTAAAAGAGCAAGAAAGGAGGGTACATGTGTATTTGCATATTTACCTTATGCTTTCCATATGTGTATTTTCTAAGAAGACACTGAAATGGAGCTGTGGCAGTCTCTTTGCTCTTATTAGTTAGCCTCCCTGAATTCCTTATGGAGAATGCACATATCATAATGCCTTAAATGCTTTCTAATTATGCATTTGTTGAGCAAGTCTCAAGACATCCTTATGAATTTCTTTCCCCATAAATCTTCAAGAACTGCAAAAAGGATTTTCATCTCTGTCCAGGGATCAAACCTTGTAGTGCAGTCAGGAAATCAATTTGGTTTTGCCAAATGACTTAATTGGCAAGTGGGAGGCATAGGATACTGTTGGCAGACATAACAGTAAACCTCCTACAGTAAATAGGTACTAACAAAATCACTCATTCTCCATGTACCCAAGACCTTTCCATTTCAAACATGATCTTGTGCTTGATTTACTGTTTTAAAATATGTCTTCATATTCAAACTAGAGAATAAGCTAATGTCATTTTCTTCTTGCACCCAAAGAAGAGGAGGCTGCTACTTCCATTTTCAAATTATGATCTCTATTGCTCTGTTTTGCTTTCCTTTTCTCTCTTCAAAGTTGCTGTCACTCTGCCAGCAGAGCTGAAGCTAACACATAGCAGGACAATATGCTGTTGCCTTAATTTGTGCTGCAGTTATTGTCAATCTCTACTTTCATTTCCTTTTTTATATAAATTTTCCATAGTTGCAAGGGCGCAGTAGGGTACATAACAGCTGGGATAAGTGCATATGTTTAGGGAGTTGGAGATGTTCATGCCTGAGTAGGAAGTGTCTCTTCACTATGTACTTCAATATCTCAAGATAATTTCTCTGTAAAGCCTAGTGCATCTCACATGAGCATCCACGCAGAAGGCCAAATTTAGAGTAGGATGTCAGTAATAAGAGATTGTGAGTAGGTGCAAAGAATTCCAAAGGAATTCCAGGAGTTGAATTTTTGGTAGTCAGGCACTGAAAAATTCCTACATAATATTTAATAAATGGGCAAGTCAGCAAATGGTGTTGTATGTAGACACCAGCTGTTTCAGACCACTCAGCTTAGGCAACCTTCCAATACACTGGATCAAAATGCTGTTTTTTGGAAAAATGGGATAGGGCTGTCAAAATATTTCCTTAGACTGCAGCTTTTAGGCTGCTGAAGTAGCCAGGTAGTCTTCCTTAAACACCTCTTAGGAAACAAATGATTACCTGCTCTGCAGGACACACACAATTGCAATAGATTTTTATGCAGTTGGGTTAATTTGTGGTTAACAAATTAATCAATAACATTAATTAATGGTATGGTAGGAGGAGTTATCTCCTCTTTCCATATGGGGAATTGAGTCACTGGCTAAAACAAATGACATACCCAGGCCTAATCTTTAGTCTTAGACCTTACCTGTGCAACTATCCTTCTTTGATCACATTTTCTCCTTCCAACTGCAGCAGTAGATAAAATAAAATTCCTCTTAGAAAGGAAACAAGCATCACAATTCTCCTATGTGCACTGCTTTTTAAAAGCAGACATGAAGTTCCTGATGCACAGAGGCATTAATACCAGGAAGAACTGTGTGTATAGGAAAATGCTGAGTAGATGCAATAACTACATGCACAATCATTCGTTGGGATCACACTGCATGCACTGGACAGTCAATCTATGTATACTGGCAACATCAACAGGACTTCCAGGATGCCAGATATTTAGAAATTCCAGACAAATGCCAAGCTCTTCTTTTGGTCAGGCAAAACTTGCATGCAAGAACACAGTACATGGTTCAGTAAAACTGAAATACACATAACCCTTATCAAATATAAAGGCCAGAAAATGGCCATAACCAACACTACCAAACCCTTTAAAGGCTAAGATGCCTCCTCTATGCAGTTTTTGATCAATCCCCATGAACTTTTGAAAATTATCCAAACCAATGTTGCTTCACTGTTCCGTTTAGTGAATTTTGATGATCACTCAGAATACACATTTGAGTTTCCTGAAGATAAGCACAAATGTATGTATATACACCCTGGCTGTATGTACTAGATAACAAAGACAATACTACTTAAAATATACTGAGAGAAAGTCATCTAATTTTAGCATGAAACACATTCTTTTGTTTTTTCTACATATTATCTAATGAACTCAGGATCTGTTCCTTTGCCAGCACTGGGATACTTCACTTCCATAGCTGATTTGTTACGGTTTTCTTTCTTTGTGCACCAAGGAAAGACCTCTTGAATTTTATACAAACAGTGCAAAACTATTTTCCTGTAAAATCTAATTACCACATACAAACCTACTTACATGTCTACATATATGATTATTTTAAGATGTTTGTATGCCATGAAGGACACAACAGGAGATACATATAGTGCTATGACCCATTAGGGAAAATTAATTCTCTGAGTGATGGTTTGATTGAATGATATTGGTGTTTTAGTAATCTATGAAGATATTAAAACCCTCCAGGCATCAGATTATCATCTAAACTAGTTTAGCAAACCTCATTTTCTTCCATGGCATTCTGCTGTTTTTCATCATCAGAGAATTTCACTTAGAATATTTCACAACAATTCTGAGGCACTATAGATAAAGCAGTGTTCTTCTGCCTAAAAAAAAGACAACATACCCAAATCCAGGTAACTTCTTGTATCAGTAGTTTATGGAATGACAGCATTTTTTCATTATGCCTATATTTTGGAGCTTCCTTAATTTCACACTTTACTCTGTACTCATTACAATTCTAACTACACTTCAGAAAAGCTAATTTGAAGCCTGGGACAAACCCCACTCACTTTGGTGAAAAGGTGCAGTGTGCTTTCTCTCATGGCAGGTATTGGAACAATGCTGTCAAGAGAGCTGAAAGATGAGAGTAGAAGGCTGTGGATGTTGTGTCTGCCTTGTCTGAGAAAGCAAAGAAAGCCAATATGTGTCAACAGCCAGGCAAAAGCCTCACCAGTTTGTTTTTCCTAAAATTTTATACTAAATCCTGCAGTTATCCAAGGTAATATTAGAAATTGCCTCTGAAAAAACCACTGAATTATTTGCAAAACCTGAGCTACATTTGCTGCTGGTTTCACTGCAGTCAGTGTATCTATCACTAAAGCATTAACAAAATTTTTGCATCCAAGTGTATTGCTCCATGTTCTAAGCCCAAAGTTTTGTTTAGGTTCTGGATCACTGAAAGATTCTGTGCCAAGAAAAGGCCAACCCTGAAAGATGAACACATCCTTTCTTCTGTTGGCTGTGGGCCAACACTATAGAAATTATTTCTCTTGTTGCTTACACCTACAGGAGTTTCACAGCTGCCTGCAGCTCTGTTGGAATATAAGATCCCTTCAGAGAATGACAACTGACAAAATGTCATTTCTTCCTGTGTAAATGTTGGCTGGGGGATGCTTCACATTTGAGGTACTTTCTATTTTACTCTCTAGAACAAAAGCTTATTGCATGTGTTATAGGCATAGAAGCTGGCAAATCTCTCTCTCTTTTTTTTTTTTTTTTAATATTCAGGATATCTATGTTCTGATGAAATAACTCACTAAAATCAGTGTTTAGAAAACAGCATATACAATGTAGCTACTTGAGAAGCCATCTCCAGTGTTCTGAGAACAGTGTGGTACCAGACATGATGTTAGCAATAGATCCTGCTCAAGCCTGAGACACCATCACAGGGCTGACACCAGGCTTTATTTGGATACCTGCTCTTATTATCCTCCTACTCTGGGAACTGGCTTACGATGACAGCTGCACTTGGAAGTACCCCCACACTAATACTACTCACATTAAATGTCAGCCTAGTTACTCAGCCTGCTCTAGCTCATACTACGTGGTCAGAACTGTCTCAGGATGACATTAACATTTGAGATGTGTTTCTCAGTTATCAGCAATCCTTCTCCCAAAAAAATAGTTTTATTACTTTAAAGAGAAAAAAAAATTCCATACCAAGATACCAAGACTACAACATCCCTTTATATTTAGATATGAAATACTGTGAACATTCTCCATTTTTTCTCTTTTTTTCTAATATATATTTATATACACATCTGACATTTCTATAAGCTTCTGGGGTGGTGCTTTCCTCTTTATGACTAACTTTACTGAACACTAATATGTCTGTTTTGATACACATATGTCCCTTCTCCCAGAACATTACTATATAAACCAAGTCAGATGATTCAGTTAAAAGCCAAATTGTTCCTGGCACAGCCCTGCTTCTGTAAATGCAGCACATTACTTATTTATCTAGCTGATTTATTTTTTTGAAAACAAAGCAGAATTCCAATAAGAGCAATGGAAGCACAACAGTACTTCTCAGTCCACTGGGTGGAAATTGATAATTCAGGACACACAGATAAAGCGCAGTTTGGGGGACGATGCTTGGCATTTTAGAGAAGCAAGGCAAAAAAGGAAGGCATGAAAATCTATGTAGGACAAAGATACAAAAGAAGAAACAAGTCTAATACTTGGACTGAATAAAGAAAGCAAGTTAACAAATAGCTTTAAATGGCACTTGCTCCCAAAAAACAAAGCAAATTAATATCACGAAGACTCAGCTCCCTCATGGAGAAGACCCAGAAACAAAGAACAACAGATGACTCAGAGAGGAGCAAAAGAGCAATGAAATATTAACTGAACATAGACACTCTTGATGTGAAAGGCAGTCTCTGTCTTCAGTCTGCATTTGTGTGTATTGCATGGAGAGGAAGCCAGCACTGCACCATCCCATGGCACGCATCCCCTTGGCAGACTGTAACCCTGCTAACATCATGTCTCACAGCTCCCTTTACTTGCCTCATTCTCCTGGCAAGTTAGACAGGTCCTAGAGAACACCTGCCTTTTGGAGATTTTAATTTACTGGAAAATTTAACAAGCAATACAACATTAGCCACCCATGGCTCTAGATCTTCATACTTACTCCTTAGTATAACTCCTACCAGCACAACTCATCTTTATCATTGAAGCTATCAGCCTCCTGTTTCCTTACATATTTTCTGCCTCCTAAAATCCCTAGAGAAACTTCATAAGCATCTCCCTTTTTCAAGAAGCAGACCACAGAGTTTCCCCTTCAGTAGTTCTCTGAGGCAACTAACAGATGTTCTTCTAATGCTGACTGGGAGGTCTCTACCTGGTAAGCACCTGGCCCCCATTCCTCAGCATCTCTGCTGCTGCCCCAAGCAGCCATCTCTTTAAAAGGCAACATCATGCAATTGTGGGATAGTGCAGAGGGGAAGGTTGTAACATAACAAACACAGCCTAAGCCAAGGAATGGTGCTGGCCACCCAACACAGTCAAGCCTGCCTTACCACCTGTTTAAAAAACAATACTTAGAAGCAATGACAACCTTATATAATGAAGAAGAAGAGTGCTGTATGACCCCAAAGTGACCTGCTGCAGTTGTCATTCCTGCTGCCAGATAAACTACTGTGGCAACATAATAACAGCAAAGAAAATGCATCAGTCTGTAAGGCTTGGCAAACCATTCTGGAGTGAGTCCAGGAATGACAAATGGGTTTGTACAGCCAGATGTAGCAGCATGAAGTGACTAGGCTGTATGGTCAAAGACATAACAAACTTCAGGGAAGTATCCATCACCAATACAGTTATAAACAGTTGTTTTGTTGGGAAATGGAGCACACACTGACACTGAAAACTGTCATGATCTGTGTCTCCAATTAAATAACAACTAGGCAGCTTTGGAGTAGATATGGATATGTAACTCGACAGGAACAGCCTGTAGGAGACTTTCCTCCATTACTGGGCTTGCTGCAAAAGCACTCTACATTGAAAAGTTCTGGTGCTCTGTGTGTGCGTGTCTAATTACAGCCTGTATTGACTAGATGGCCACATAACATATTATCACTATCCAGAAACAAGCAAGAGCATCGCTAACTTACTCTTGGACACAATTTACCCCCCCTTGCCCCACCACCATTGGTGAAGCTAAAGGAGCAGTGTCTCATCTAGATCATGAAAAGGAAACCCAGAAATAACCAGTCATGGTGAGAGAGCAGAGAACATCTGCTGCAGCCCTGCACTGCATGGCCACAAACTCATGTTGCAATTTGTGTTTGCAGAGAAGCTGAACAGAGTCAGCGATATGCCTTAATGGGGGAGGAGAGTCAGTGGCGTACTAGGCTGCACTAGTGAAAGTGCAGACAGCAGGTCAAGGGAGGTGCTTATTCTCTGTGTTCAGGACTTTTGAGACGACATCCAGAGTACTGTACCCAGTCTGAGCTCCCCAGGGCACAAAAAGACACTTTCAAACGGAAGGAGGTCAATGGAGGTATCCTAACATGACTCGAGAACTGCAGTGCATAAACGAGAGACCTGTGTTTGTTCAGCCTACAGGAGAAATGTCTGTGCAGGTACCTACCTGCTATATTAACTACCGGATGGGTGGTGGTAGAAGACCAAGCCAGATCCTTCTCAGAGACACACTGGAAAGGGCTGGAAGGCGTGGAGCACAAGTCACATCCAGGGAAATTCAGGTCAATTCTAGCAAAACTTCACTGTGAGAACAGTCTGGGACTGGTTCTGGTGCCCAGAGGGGCCAAGCAGTCCTTGTGATCCTGGGCTCACAGCCACTTTCAGGTGGAAAAAACAATTTCCAACTCCTTATGTGGGGAAGCATTGAGCTGATCTGAACATTAGCCATCACTCTATGAAGGGAGTTACCTTCAGCCCACCAATTAATAACAGCTTGTTTCTGTGTATGCCAGTGGCTGCTTCACTTGCAGTGCGAGTGGAGGAACTCAGGCTGTGCTGGGAGCTGCACTTCTGGCTCAGGATGTGGGAGGATGTGGGTTGCTGGTGTGTGATGAGAAGGAGAGAAGTATGAAATTTGATTTGGTGGTGCAAGTTCACATATTGCACTGAGAAGATAATTTGTAGGAGTGAAGAATACAGTAGGTTATAAAAGAGGGATTTAATTTTCTGTGTACATGCCTTTTCTCTCATGGTAGGAGTAAAACACCCAGAAACTCAGTGTTTCAGGAGCCATATTTTAAAATCTAATGTTTTTTTTTCAATCACCAGTCATGGAGAAAGAGGAGGAAGAAAGTACATTTATGTTTTTGTGAAAATCAAAAAACCTAAAGACTATTCTGAAAATATTATAAAAATGGTTTTTATCAATAGCGTTGGAGCCATCAACAATACATGCTTTCTTTTGTGTAAACCATGGTATTCTCCAGAGGTCAGCTAACTGGGAGTAAGTCTTTTGCACCCATGAGAGCTCTTGATTTTAGCACCATTTTGGTGATAAATGCCTGTTTAGATCATAGACATATGATGTGTTAGCATCATGCTTGAGCTTTCAGAAAGTAGAGATGAGGTTAAAGGTTTCAAGTCAATACATAGCAGCACAATGATATATAATAGTTACATTGTATGACCATCAGGTTCTCTGCTAGCACTTGTAAGAGGAAACAAAAAAAGAAAATAGAAGGAAGAGATTTTGAAGCAGAGTTTCACACCCAATATCTGAAGGAAAGTGTAAGAGAAAAGAAATGACGCTCAAAAGAAAATAGCTATAAAAGAGAAAAGAACCTGCGCCAGCTTTTAAGAATGGATGATGGATTCTCTATTAGCTCAAGTAAGCTCATTGCTATGAACAGTGTCAGAGCCTTTCAGCCTTTATCTGTATAGTCTGATATTTTTCAAAAAGGGGTAAAGCAATGTGAATAGGTCATTGGATTTACCTGTAGGTACCCCACTAAGGTAATATATGGAAAAATATGTCTAAATGAACACTTGTCAAAGCTGATTAAAAAGCTTTTGCTGCCAAGCAATCTGAAAGAACATCTTTGAAGCATGAATTTACAGACTATTATGGAGGATGTGGTGAGAGTCAGAAACAAAAAACCCAAACCACCTATATGTAAAAGGTGATTGAGAAGGAAATGGAGAAGTCATGTCAATAGTCAGCCCATAAATCAGTAAGCAAGGATAGGAAAAGAAAGGCTGGGCAAGACACAGAAGGAAGTATCATCCCCAGCTTAGTTGTGAAATGATTCTGCATTTTGCTAACATATCCTTCCTTCAGAAATTACTCTTCAGAATCATCTTAGCCTGTTTTAAATTAGATCAGGAAATATGCCAATAGTGCAAACACACTCACAGACAAAGCCAAAACACTCCCTGGAAAGCTCAAGTAGATTAGGTAGATTATTAAAGTATGATGAACGTATGATGAGGTCTGCCCTGAAGAAGGAAGGTTAAAATTTCAGAAGAAAAAAAATTAAAACTAAAAAATATATTCAGACTGCTGAGAATAATTCACTTCATGAATGACTTCAGTTTTTCACCTATGTCCTAAGGGAAGTTATCCCATCAAAGTGATCACCTGACATGGACTGTTCAAGTCCTTACACCATTATATTCTCAGATCCTCATCCCCCCTTGCTTGACAGGGCACCAAAACTCTAATTCCTGTGGACATGGGCCTATTATGTGTATGTCTACTTTGCACAAAAGAGGACCATAAAAGCTGCCTTTCACTATGACAATCCTAACATCTGCTAGAACAGTGATTAGACTGTTCACTTGGAGATGTGTGGACATCTAAATTGGTATCTCCACTCCAAATCAGATGAAGGATTCAAATAAATCCAGATTCTACATTTCAGTTTTCTGAAGAATGAAATGAAACCCGCAGCAAATGTGAATCCTACAAGGAGAGAAAAAAGCTGTCTATGAAGAAACAAAAAAAGTCTATTCTTCCACTTAGCATTTTCAGATGGTTATCCTGAACGTCAGGATACTGATCAGCAACTTTTGAATTCCACTGAGCTACTGTCAAATGCTACAGTTCCTAAGTTTTTGCCTGGTGAGTCTGGTTGCTGGTTATATTCACATTTCTATTCTATGCACATTGTGATGGTGCTACTGAGTACAGATAAGCACTTTCATCTGCTCTTCTGCAATAGCTTTGACACTAATTTTGTTCTTCTTTTTAATGTTTAATTTCTTCTGGAGATCCATGAAGTTATCCAACAATGAGTACATCTGTCAAAGCCCAAGCTTTTATAGTTTCCCTTGTGGAAAACAACAGGCTTTGAGTAGTTTGAACACCCTCATGAGTCCTTTCTATCACTTCTGTGTACTTAGCAGTGTAGATTTGTGCTCTTCCAGGATTTCTTTTTGCCCAATGTCTATTACAAAAGAAAATTGCCTGCCTGACAGGTATTTTCCTGTCTCAGTTCCTTTGAAGAACAGTTCTCGTAATTATTCCTTCAGTCTCAGTTCCTAAAGTCTGTTTCATTTCATATGCTACAAAAGAAGCACAGATCATCTTTTCTTGTTTTGATGTCCTCAGTTGTCTTTGATTAAAACTGTTCATAAGAAATGGAGAATCTAGGATGGGGCAGAATAACCAGATATTTCAAAAGTACATTTGTGCTTAGCTGATCAGTTCACAGGGAGGAGAGAAATGGCATGAAGGAACCAATATCTTAGAAACACATTGTGGAACTCTCAAAGATAGATGGTGAATGTCTGTCTAATGGTGACATTTCAGGGTTTGCTGCAGGCCTGTTATTATACTCTAAGATTAAAGCTTCTTCCCAGTTTTCTGTCTCCTTCTCCTCTCATCTTTTCTTATGGAAGTTCTTGTCCAGGTTTTCTGCACCTGCTAAACAAAGAGATCTTCAGACAACATCCACCAGCTTACTTCAACTGACATCAATTTGAAAGGGCACAGAATTAGGCAAGATTACACATGATGATAACGGTATCCAACAGTCCTTTCTTTAAAACTTTATATGCAGGTCTAACTAGAAACCTCCAGTCCTGAAAACAAGAAGAAAGACTTTAAAAGTTTAGCCAACATGATTCAGGGCCCAGAACACAGAAGGGGATGCAAAGCAGAAGAGTCCATGTGATATAACAGGACTCAGAAGTGAGGCAAGATTCAAAAAATGAGGTGAGACAGTAACAGTCTCATTTTCTCTAGCTTTTTTTTCTGCTTATAAGCACAAGTGACCTTTGCTTTGAGAAAAGAAAGACAAGCATGCCATAGTCATCCTGACAAACGTTTGTACAACCACTTAGAGCTCAGTCCCACATTGCTGCTGCTCTGGCATTTGGCACAGATGACAGGGGAAGACGTTTCAAGCAAGGGAAGGGACACAAGCCTCTTAAACTGATAAATAACTTTGTGAAAATGACAGCCAATAAACTAGTTAACATTGACAAACTTTACATCATTCACCTTAGAGATGCTAAAATATCAAGAAAAATGAAAAAAATACTTCAGTCTCATTCTCAGTTTGCTTTACTGGATCCCCTCTGCTTTTTTTTAACCTCGATGTCAGGAATCTGGGTCTTCAGTTAAGTTATCCTCATCCTGGTCAGTTACAGAATGGATAAAAGACAAAGTGGCAGAGAAACCAGGAGAAGCTCATTTCTCACTCCTCAGCATGGCTTCCTCCTGACAAGCAGAGACTCCCTTTACCCTCTAGCCCAGGAGAACTGCAGGAAGTTTCCTGTTACTCACCACTGTCTTCAGCTCTGAGATCTGACTAAAGAAAGCAAATCCATCTTTCCCCTCCTTGCCCAAAACTTCACAGATGCCTGAAGTCTCATCAGTGTCCTCCAACAGGCAGCTTCTTCTGCAATTTCCTTTCCAGCTAACATGCTGTGTGGTACCTTGAATATACTGTCACATTCTCTGTAAGGAGGAGAGGCCCACAGCCCATTGTCTCTGACACTCCCTCTGGAGCATTTACACACAGCCACTCATCTTTCTGGAATTCCTTGCTGTAACTGCCTGCCTGGAGTATATAGCCCCAAATCTCTTTGGTTAGAGGAGTATATCAGCAAGGCATGGCAGAGGTTGGAACCTACATTACAGAGGTCACTTTTTTCCTGAGGCAAGGGAATACTCATTCAGTCAGCTCAAAAATACTCTGTGACTGAATAAATTCTGAAGAAACTGAAGAGGAGATTAGAGGACCAAATCCCAGGCAAGGGAAAACAAGCAGTTGTGATGGTTAATAGACACAAGGACAGCTCATAGGAAAAGAATAATGAGACATGGAGCATGATGTAACAGAAACAGGCCAGATGGCGGTACAGCTGTGGGGAAACTCAGCTAGCTCTGAAATGAGTCTTCAGTTATTCAGACTGCTGACTGCAGACCCAAGCCACTGACTGCAAAACAAGCTCCGGTTGTCTCAAGCAAGTGGCAGTTTGTTAACAATTACCCAATTGAGAGCAAAGTGTAGCAGGTGATAGTATGAAATCTGCTACGGCACGTCAGATGAAGAGCCATACAAGAATGTCCACAGCCTCTCTTTCTTTCTGTGACACAGATTTAGAGACATTTTAGAAAGTAGAAATATAACTTACACCATAAGAAACTCAAAAGTTAATAACTTTGTTTGGTACTAGATTATCCAGTTGACATCAGTTCCAGGAAATCTTTTGAGGTCATACAATACCTGCATGGATGACTCAGTGTGAAAACAGGAAAATGAATACATAAATAGTTTGAAAAATGTAATAGTATGGAACTTCTGTGATATCCGTGAATACTTCTAATCTACCAGTGATTAAAGCCACAAAGGAAAACCTTAATACTAGTCTAGGTCAGTTCTCATGTGAATCAAAGTAATTCTTCAGAGACACCAGAGCTCTTAAATTACTAACTTTCATGCTAGAATTTAGCAGCCACCTGCTACCCAATATACAGCATGATGCAGTTCTTACAGTAAGAGAAGTTAAATGGAGCAGTGTTTCAGTTTTAGAACAGTGTGCTGTATGTCCCAGAAGTCTCTTCTGGGGGAGTGGGCTACAGAACCAAATACCAGTCTCCAAAGGAGTGAAAAATAAGAAGTAGCAATGATTTCAAGTAACTTTGCATACAAGTTTCTAGAAACTGTGCAAATTCTCCTACTGCCTGAAAGGAGGTTGTAGTGAGGTGGGAGTTAGTCTCCCAAGTTACAAGCAATAGGACAAGAGAAAATGGATATGAGATGTGCCACGGGAAGTTTAGATTGGTATTAGGAAAAAATTCTTCGCCAAAAGGGTTGTCAAGGATTTGAACAGGCTGCCCAGAGAGGTGGATAAGTCCCCATCACTGGAGGTGTTTAAAAGACATATGAATGAGACACTCAGGGACATGGCTTAGTGGTAAACTTGGCAATGCTGGGTTAATGGTTGGAGTCAATAATCATAGAGGTCTTTGACAACCTAAATGATTCTATGATTCTATGATTTAACTCATCCTCTGGGATTTAAAGAAAAAAATTGCAGCTGATTTAAAAATAGACAGAATGTTGCTGTTTCTGCCTCTGGTACTGGAGAAGAACTTCATACACAGGAAAGGCAGAGTTCAGTGCCAGAATATTCAGAGACATTTAATATTCATCATCAAACACCAGCTGAATGGTTTCCCTAAGTAATGCCATTAGCCTGCAATTCATTGACATTCTCCCATGCAGTTCAAATGGTTTTCAGTGGATCATCACAAGTGTCACTGACAAGTGCTTGCCCTTGACATATTCAGGGCTGAATGTCATTCAGATGGGAGGTCAACTGTCCACCGCTGTAGCAATGAGAAGTGCTGGAGAAGGCAGAAAGAATGTGCTGGTTTTCCCCACCTGATTAAATCCTCCTACATGTATCTTCTATTTTTGGTCTTTTTGCCTTGCAACCTATTGAAATATCACAGGACATTTATGTGTCCCAAAAGCAGATTGCTTTGTTATTTGCACTGCTTCATCATCACTCTCCTTATCTACACAGAAAAGGAACTGCTGTTCTTTTTCATTGAGAAGCATCAGCTGTTTGTTATTGTGTTGACTCTGTTATACATAATTTTAAAATCTCTGTAATTACTTGCTATTAGTTCTTCCTCTCCAATATCATCTTTCAGTGAAATTTCTGCTTGTAATTCACAATGTTCAGATGTAAGGATGAACGACACCTTATGAGGAGGATTAGCCATATGATATGAGCTGTATGTGTTTTTTTCTGGTATTTCTCTTCTGGAGAACTCATTCTGTCCTTCAGATGGCCTATAAGCCCTGTAAAATTTTTCACCAATAATGAACTGTTTTTTTACAAAAAAACCCCAAACAACTAATTGAGTATGGTATAAGAATGGATGAAGTGAATATCTATCACAACATTTTATCAGTTTCTTGGGAGCTAGCAAACTGTCTTCCCTGATGCTATGTGCAATACTATCTTAAATACCCCAAGCAAGACCCATCTGACTTTACCATGAGAGGTTTTTCTAGAGTACAACAGCTACTGCCAGCAACATCTGACATGGTGCATTTCTCTCTCCATAATTCTATGTTTTCTTTCAATGGGTTACTACTTCAAAAGGAAGCCACCACCAAGGAGAAAGGGACCCATTACTTTTTAAAAGTAATGGCATGATCTTGTGCTGTGCTCCCTTGAAACAACGCTGACCAGTTATATCAGTTACATTAAAGAGATTTCTGTCAGACTGCTAAGCAAGGGGAAAAAATTAACAAAAGAACAGGGGAGCAAAGAATAGATATGGGAAGAAAATACTAGAAAAGACCTGTTTAAGGGAAGACTGAAGTTCCCAGGTAAAGTCTTAGCATACTGCTGGGATCACCAGAGCATGGCATGGTTATTCAGAGAGATGAACCAGTTCACTGAGACACTCTCCGTTAATTTTGTACTGATTAGAGCCAACTGAAGGGTATAAAAGGGATTACAAGGCATGGCTGCACACAATATCTGAGAACAAAACTGAGGAAGTCAGTTCTAGTCCCATCTTTGTAATTCAGCTTGAATTAGACAAAATCCCCACTGTGATCCTAGAAACCATTTAGAAAGAGAACATTCATGTCTCTCTCCAGTAATAAATCATAGTGCTCATTTTTAAAAGTTCTCTACGAGCCTCAGCTTGGCATGACTGTAAACTATTTAGATTATGCAAGCTTCGACTTTGCCTCAAAATGAGCAAGCAAAAAGAAGAAACGTATATCAAAACCTCATTTCCCACTTCTAAACTCAATTTGGTAAATAGAACCAGCCATAAATCCTGCAAATGTTCTTGACTGGTTCTTTTCCATTAAACTTTATCACCCATGCAAGCCTGGGTTATCAAGCTCTCTCACACACGCACTAATAAAGAGCAAGAACTTTTACAGCCGCTAGAATGTGAATTAGGAATGTTATGTTTGATTTAGAGTTTGATGCAGAAGAAACAGATTTTACATCTGCATTACTGGCTCGATGCTGTTGCTTTGCAGCTAGGTTGGCATTTTTCACTTCAGGGAGAAGAAAGTTACTGCCATACTGCAGTTTCAGTCCACTAATTTTCTATTGCAAGGAGACACCTAGACACCCACTGTTCAATAGTATCACCCCCTTTCACCATAAATTGTCTCACTCACTCCCCTTGTGGAAGTCTTTGTGGCTTATAAACTCTTTACAACCTTTTTCTCTTTCCAACACCTCCATGAATTTCTGGTCTATCCAACTGTTTGCTGTTTACAAAACCCCCTCTCATGAGGATAAAGATAAATATTTCATAATCTCTCTTAAAAACCTAGAAGAAAAGGGAATTATAGGCATGGTTTCTTGGACAGACTTTGATCTCCACACACATACTGTCTTTTGAAATATAAACCAAATCAAGCTCAAACAAATTACTTACTTTATTGAAAGAATAGCCTCAATTTCAATATAAGGCCTAAAGATTACTGATTGTGCTGAAGATCTAGGTCTTTCAGGATCTGAAATCCAGAAGAACTTCTTAACAGGTGTAAGAAGTAACTCTAGCTGATCTACAGGACCACGGAGGGCAATGAGGAAGTTTTACCTTTAGTTAAAGAGTGAAGAGATATACTGCCAATTTTAGCTATGGCTTATCTCCATCTCTTAGTCGCTTTTATGAATGTCACACAGACTTCTCATGGCATAATTCCACTGATGAGGGTTTGTTTTATAATCTCACTGTGTTCTGACACAGAAACTGTGATCAAAGCTATCCCAATGGAAAGCTTCATACCTGCATGCACTTCTCAGTGTGCACAATAACCACACTACTATCTACCATTAAAAACAGATACCAGTCCTATGGCCCCTAAATTACAGCTGAAACACAATTTGCAGTGGAACAAAGGATAGGCATCTTGTGCCAAGCAGCAAGCAGTAGCAAGAATTCCTAGGTATTTTGAAGATCAAAAAATTCTGGGGACACAGTAAAGAACACTGACGAAAGCTTACTCATTTTGCTGTAATAGAAAGCCAAAGGTGTTTCTGGGCAAACACCTTCCTGTTGTCAAACACCTTAGCTATTAGATTAATTTCTTGTGTGGTGAGATGTATGGAGACTCCTTCCTTTCTCTTTGTAGAGTGAAAGCTGGAAAGGGCCTGACCAGCCTTAAGCCAATGGATTTCTGTAAGCATCTTGGCAACTCAGACAAGAATGTCAACTGTTTGGAAATAAAAGTTAGAACATGAAATATGATTGCCACTGGAGAAAACCAGAAACTCACCAATTTAATCTCTCCAAGCAGGTCTTACTGGAGTGCATTGTTAACATGCCCTAAAGTATTGATGAACTGTGACAGCTTTACAATTCTTTCCCAAACACAAAACATTGTGCAGCCATTCCGTCTGAGCTCTGAGATGACTATTTGCAAAATATTCTTCTGTTAAAGTCTAAATTTAGATTCTACAATACACAGCAGGAACAGGGCCAGGGTTAGGCACAGGCCTTTCTATTTTCTTCAGATCTGGGGGCAGAAAGGATCCGGTCTGGCCTCTGGCATGATTTAAAGCAACTTTCTGTCTTCCTACAATCAGCCTGCTTCACTGAGCCAGTGGCCTTTGTGGAATTGTATCTTGTCCTACTTCCTTACTCTAAGGGATATCACCTTTGTGGGTGAATAAGGTTGATTATATTCCTTCAACAGAGCACAATTTAAAAAAATTTTTTTAGGGATCACTGTTAATTATCCATGCAGACTGATGGCAGCTGAAGCAGACCCAAAAGTCAGGTCCTACACACATTATTAAGGATTCCTTTCAGGACAGGAAACCAGCTCGTTACTCTTCCATTGTTAATTCATTTTCTTGGGTGATGAAATGAGCTAAATGGCAGGTGCTGGCATGTGTAGTGGAAGTGTGTATAGGAACAGGAAAAGTGGATGAAAGATGCTACAATAAAGAAGAAATTAAAAGAGGCAGCAGTGCCATGAGGACAGGAAAGAATTAAGCAGCAGATTTAGGGTGACAGGCATGATGATGCTATAAAAAAAGAGGAAACAACATGCAGTTCAGCATGCATAAATTATGCATAACCATAAAATGAGAATTGAAACAGCCACCACTAGAATGCCTATGAGGTGAAGCATTTCCTATGGGATACTGTGGTAACAAAGCAGGAAAAGTAAGTGGCAACCATTTTTAAATACTTTTCCCCATTTCAAGTCAACTGAAAGTTTTTGTATTTTCTAGATGCCGCTTTTTTTGAGACTGTACTTGGTAAATAGGGAAACTGTTTATCTGTGTAAAAAGTCCATGTAACCGTGACTTACTAAATGTGTCTGATACAAAATCCATTCTGGAACATATTTTATATATCGAGACACACTAGAAACATCCTTATTGGGCTCAAGATGCCTCCTTGGGCTCAGCAGAATACGGGGCCTCCTAGGTGAAAAAACAGCTGCTCTAATGTGAAAATTCTGTGCGTTTCCTAAGAATTTTGGGAACAGTAAGGAGAGACTTTCAAGCCACGACTCCGCTTTCCCGGTAAAACGTGAAGATCAGTTTTTCTGCTCCCAATGGCGGGAGAAGAGGGCAGGGGGTGTCGTCGGATGGAGAGGCCGAGCCCCGGGCTGGGGGGCAGGACGGTAGCACCTCACACGTGCAGGCGCTGCACCGACAGCAGCGCCGGAAGACGGAAGGTGCCGGCGGCCCGAGNCCGGCCCCTCCGCCCGGCCCCTCGGCCGCGGCCCCGCGCACGCAGCCCGGCCGGGGCCGGGAGGCGCGGTCCGTACGCGAGGAGGTGCGCATCGCTCAGGGAGCAGTGCTGGCCTGCTGAGGCTGAGGTCAAGGAACTGGGATGAGTCCCAAGTCTGTACATTTTAGGGATGAAGAATCACAGTTTATGCTAGAGACTGGGGATTCATCAGTTCGGAAGTGACTGAGAAGGAGGGATCCGGGCTATGGGCTGCTATGGTTGCAGCTGTGGGAAAAAGGATACTGTGTCCAGTTCTGGACTCCTCAGGATAAGAGAGACATGGAGCTCCCGGAGAGGGTCCAGCAGAGGGCCACAAGGATGATGAGGTATCGGGAGTATCTCTTATGAGGAGAGACTGGGAGCTGGGCCTGTTTAGTGAAGAGAAGACTAAGCAGGGATCTTTTAAGTCTATATAAATATCTCAAAGGCATGTGCCAAAAGGATGGTGCCGGACTCTTTTTGTGGTGCCCAGCAACTGGATGAGTAGCAGTGGCTATAAACTAAACCACAGGAAGTTCCATCTCAACCTGAGGAAGAATTTCTTTATATTGAGGGTGTCAAAGCACTGGTACAGTCTGGCCAGGGAGACTGTGAAGTCTCCTTCTCTGGAGACATTCAAAATCCACCTGGATGTGTTCCTGTGTAACCTGCTCTAGGTGACCCTGCCTTGGCAGGGTCATTGGACTAGATGATCTCCAGAGATCCCTTCAAACTCTAACAATTCTCTGATTCTGTGAAATGTGATCCTAGATATTCCCAGTATGTAATGCCACAGCAGAAGTGTGAATATGCAGTAACTGAGATGCTACCTGCAACTCTGGTTAAGTCATGTGATTCTGGTCACTCACATTCAAATACAGGTGAACTGGAACTTGCATACTTGCTGAGAAGATTTAAAAGCAAGATAAGGAGTATGGAAGCTTTTGCAAAGCAAAAGGAGAGGGAAGATAGTGAATAGTTAGCTAGCTAGAGCTCTGTTCATTCATGACAAATTATATATATATATTTGCAGTAGCAGGGGAACTGGACTTGAGCAGGGTGTCATTTCTAATCTTCAGATAGATGGGCCAGGAGTGCCTAGATACCTCAGTAATAAATCATGCAAATAAGTAAAAACATGAACAGTAATGACATTCCTAATGTACTTACACAGGGGCCTCCAACAGCTGTGCAAACAGCTGAATGCCAGATACGTACCTATAACTCAGCATAAAGCTAAGCAGGTATTATTGGCTTCATGTTGAGCTGGGAACACTGACATAGAAGAGAGAGGCTGAGTATCTGTTATGAGTTTTATTCCACAGGTTTTCTTTTCAGTAACCACAAAGCTCCATTGGGCTGAACTAGCAACACACGCTCTGGAGTTCACCCATGTGAAAAGCTTTCCTAGAACAACAAGAAAGGGGTCTATACCTGCCTGCTCTAGGAACCATGCACTGCTTAAGAGGGGATGAGGGCCCTGTCAGTTTCTCAGGAGTGGCCTATATTGTACTGTAATACTGTATTCTTTATATCCTGGGGAGAACAGAAAATAATCAGAAGCTTCTCTGTCAATTAAAGAGCCTTGAAGTGGCTCTATATTTTGCTTGGGCACATCACAATAATGGAACAGTGTTCCTCCTGAGTGAAAGAACCATGTAATTGAAAAAGAAAATGTAAGAGACAGAACTGAAAGAAACCACAGTGACCCTAAATTCTCTTCTTACCACAGTAAATGCAAGACTTCATTTACATTCAACCAGCAACAAAAATCACTTTGCATCAGCCATTCTTCACTGGCCCATACTTCCCAGATACTCGTCCATGCTCTCAGCACAAGCCTGTAACTACAGGCAATCTAGTGAAAAAACACAGACTTTCCTTTGCTAAACTTGGCCCATAAAGAAAACACAAACCAAAACCAACCAGCTAGCAAAACTCAGTGACAGGCTTTTAGGAATTCATCAAAGGAAAAGTGTTGGTCTACCTGTGTAGGCACTGCCCTCATAACAAAGGCCAGCTCTCAAAATACACATCTGCAGTAGGGAAAAAGGCAAAGTCTCTCCCTGCTCTCACACAGTCCTTCATGTCCCACACCCCAACCCAGTGGTCTCAGGCAAAGCTAAAACACAAATCTTTTCATCTAAAAACCAACATTCTCCCATTATACCTTAATTGTGGGCTGAAAAAAAAAATGAAGAGAGCAAATAATGCATCAGTCTAAAATAAGTTCTCTGCTGTTTTCACTTTTCCCCCACAGGTTATATTTCTGTTCCTTGAATACCCAGCTTCTTCCCTGAAGCATTAGAAGAGCCCAGCAGAGCCCCAGCACTTTAACTTTCTAGGACTTCGGATACCCACAACACTCCACTTAGTGGAACCTTCCTCCATGATGCTGGGAGTCTGAACCAGTTCTCCCATTGATTTGCTACAGGGTTTGTACAAGTGAATTCCTTTTTGTCAGTTTTCTCCACTGGAAAAATAATGGTTTGCACTGGAAAAATAATGGTTTGTTTTAATCTCATGATGTTTTAGTGTCTCCTGAGTCATGAAAGGCTGTCAGTCAGCCAGAGACAAGACATTTCCCAAGGAATGGCATCTGTTTACATGAGTTTTATTACAGGTGAGTTATTGGACAGCTTGAGCCCATAATTTTTAATCGTATCTCCTTTTGTGTCTGCAAACAAATCTCCACACTTCCTTTTCCTGGGAAATGAAATTAAATAAATTGTTTTAAATGGCTTTAAGCAATCTGTTTCCTACAGCAGACATCATTTTTCCTTTCTATGAGCCATTCTTCATGACACAGCACATACAGCAGAAAAAAAATCTGGTCTGGACTCTGTAGCATTGCTGTTGAGTCACTTACACCATTGCTAGCAGCCACCAAATGAAATGGTTGTGGAAACCTTCTCCTGGTTCTGTATAAATGATGCCAAATGCAAAGCACTGGAGCATTGTATATTATATCCTTTCTACATGTTCTAGCTTCACATTTTGCCAGATACAGTATAATTTTGCCACATTTCTAGGCAGTAGTCATGTTTGTATTTATGCCTGCATCAAACAATTCTATAAACTCATGTGAGGCCAAAGCTTGTCCTAAATAACTAAGAATGACAAGTAGGAAAACTTATTTATTTCAAATTTATGAATGCTGGATAAAGCTATAAAATTGCTGTACCATGGAAAAGTTAATATTATAGTGAATCAGCAATTTTCTACCACAGCTGGTATCATATAACTCCCTGAAATGGGAAAAATCTCTAAGTGAGTCACTGCCATTAATAGTCTTACATTTAGAAAGGACTGAAGAACTGTCTTAGAAAAAATGTATGACTTGTCCTTGCACCCAGTGGCCTGTAAGAGCTGGAGATGTGTCATGGAAAAATCCCAGAAAAGAAAAAGGAACAAAGAGCAGGAAGTGGCTTTTGAAAACAAAGATGTTAAGAGTTCAAGGAACTCAAAGGAGCACACTTTGGCCAAGGGAAGTCCTTTGACCATTGTACAAGGAGAAGGAAAGACACCTTTTTCTGAGAGAAGGAGATGGGGTTTGGAGTATACACAGACAGTAAGTGGCAGCCTCACTTTTGGGAGGGAAGAGACAGGAGAGAAAAACATGAAGCTGAGCAGATTCTTCATCTCACAAAGTACATGTGTGAAAAAGATGAGGCACAAGAATATGGTGCTTATGGAGAGATGCAGGATCTCAGAATGTCTGCAGTGAAACCTTTCCACAGAAACTAAAAGGCATGTGTCTCCCTCATTGGTGGAACTGGGCTTTTTACCCAAGGAATCTGAAAAGATATGGATCTTTGGTTTGCTGTTGTTTTAATTTCAAGAGCTTCTTTCTTCTGTCTTCCAGTTTCCTGCATATTCAATCTCATTGTATTAGGATGACTGTTCTAAATTACCTGGTCTTGGCCAATGGTCCCACTTCCAAAGTACTCTCCAGACAGAGTAGCATTAGTGCCAAGCTACAGTCATCACAATTTGTCTGTTCATAACCACCTACTCTGGCTGCATCTCCCTACAGAAAGCAAAAGAAGTGCCAGGCTGTGATAGGAACCCAGACAACAACGTAAAATGGTAATAGGGGCCGGAGAATCTTCACATTAACCTTTGAGCTGATGATTTCCAGTTGTGAGTGTGCACTGAAGCAGAACAGAGCACAATTTACTAGTCTGTTTCTTCAGCATTGACATGGAGCTGCAATGACCATAGGTACACCCTTTAGCAGTGGAAACTTCCATCTTCTCTTCCCCTTGTGAGTAAAACTGAGCAAGCAGGAGGGCGAATGGCCCTGCTTTGGCTCCCCGGTGCAACCCTCAGCCCCAGTGAAGACTTGCCAAGCATCATCTCAAGTTTTTGGTGCTGATACACTAAAGACTGGCAGGCAGTTCAGTGCCCTGTTCTCTAAGCAGTGGCAATGGGAAGGAAGAAGAGGCACTACTGGTTGCTTACTTTTTATGGACTGGCAGGGCTGTACCCTTTGTTAGTGGTCAGAGGGATAAGAGTATTTCAAAGCTTATGGGGAAAAGTGGTATCAGAGACTTATAGGTGGGGAACAAGAAAACAGTGGTGCAGCTGCCCTTAGTTTTTCATTATCTCCACACTGGCATTAGATGTAAAGAGAAATCATGAGAACTGAGCCATCAAATAAAAATGCTCATAGATGTAAATTAAAGCACATTTAATCACAGGTGAAAATTGTGCTTATTAACTGACCAAAGAGTATTGATGCCTAAGCATTTCTTGTGTAAGAGCAGTAAAGTCCCAAAGTGTTTGATTAAAGAAGGAATGTTTGCCAATAACAACAGACACAAAAACTGAAGTCAAAACACAATGTTTTCAGACATGAGGGCAATGTTAAACCATTACTTAAAATTGGCAACAGCTATTTCTTAAGGACCCTGTCTCTTGGTGACATTACTCATTAGTTCAGTCTTGCGCTGTTGACTCATTCAGACCCTAAACAGGGAGAAGCTTACATGCTTCTCTTTTCAGCTATGAAATGTAAACATTTTATGAAGGCAGAAATTGTGGTTAACATGCTACATGCATGAAAATACATTAAAAGTCTCATGACTTAGCTGAAAGTAGCTGACAGGAAGCAGAAGAAAATGGGAGCTCCCCCAAGGCATTAAATATCTCTCTCTATGCTTCTGTATACAACTTATTCAGGCATGAGGTCTCAGAAGAAAATGCCAAGTGATGCCTCTTCACAGTTCAGCAGAAAGCCTAGTAGTAAGAGAGAAAACCTGTAACCCAGTAACAGAGACCTCACCTGAGAGATGGGGAATCAGCCTGATTTAGAGAAGGGACAAGTTGTGTCTTCCATCTCTTAGGTGAGTGTCCTAATCCATAGGCAATAGATGATTCTAGGATTGGAGTTTCTCCTTCTGTAGCAACTTCTGTTGTGAATCAGAGAGTAAATACGGCATTGAGAAAGGCAGAAGGAATCTGGCCTTACAGCTAGCTGACAAGAGTGGTCTTCTAGGAGGTCTGAGACTCATGAGACTCTGGCCTTCTGGACTCAGGCTGCAATCTTGCATAAAGCTCTCTTGTAAGCCGGTTGAGTACTGTAGCTACCATGCCAAGATTTACCAGATCCACCTGGAACATTCTTGTCCTGTCCTATTAATATTGCAATATTGCAACAGGGGATTTGGTTCATCTGCACCTGCATCCTAATGGGCTGTTTTCACTCTGACCTAGTTACTAGACCTAAAACTTTGATTGTCTAGGTCAAGCTCAGATGCATGCAAAGTTGGAAAGTCTAAGAAAGCTATTAAAAAAAAAAAAAGAAACCTTTGCTTTCTGGAAATTTTGTGGTTTCATTTGGTACAAAATGAAGAAATACCTTCAAGACTTCAGAACTTTTAATGGCCTGGGAAAATTATTTCTTTAGAGTTGTAGTACTGTTGTAGACAACTGTAACAGAAATGCTAAGAGTGGTATGAATGCGAATTGAGTGTGGAAGCTCTGGAACGGACCCACCAGCCATTCTCCATGCCACCATCTTCCTAGGGCAAGTCAGGAACACTCCAGAATCTCTGTGTCATTACTGCAGTGAATTAAGCCTGCTAAACCTAGGACTCTGATCCAGGTATGCCTGCATACACCCATTTTTTGGTCATCTCTGGCACATTCATCTCCTCCTTTGCCTTGGAAAAACATTCTGGCCTAGTTTGGCCAGAAAATTTGTGCATCCATTTTCTATGCTGTCCCTCAGAATTCCAAAAGCAAAAGCTTAGTTGCTTGACTGTAGTGAATCTAAAAGAAGACAACTCCAACAATCCCATGGATGATTGAGTACTGTCTTAGTGCAAGTGTTACATAAATGAATGACGTTGTCAGTCCTAACTCTTTGTCATGCACAACAACCAGCAGATGGAGCTTATCTACCAGCACGGGAAGAACCAAAGAGTCTTGATTCCAGCATTTTTTGGATGGTAAATAGCAGCAAGTCACACTGATGATAAATGTGTTGTACTGTACCTTACAGTGCACATCTTAATGTACAGCAGTGGCCTTGGTTGGGTCATTTTGTCAGTCCAAACTCAATTTGAGAGATAACCCCTTGTGTCATGGATCTCAAGGTCCCCAATCCAACTGGAAGAATGAATGACAAGATTATGTACCTTAAAATGTCCTTATTTACACACTCAACAAAAAATCTGTAAGAAATCCTTCCTTCTTTTTCCACCTCAAAACTTGCTGAGTGCAAAGCAGAACCCCAGACTTAGGAATTAAGCTACACCAATTCCCCTATTACCTAGAGTCCATGGATATAAATCTTTTCCATCTGGAGTGGTCTCACAATATAATTTTTATGACTGTGGCCCACCCTTTCCAGAGTCCTGTTTCCCTTGAATTGCTAGGCAGTGCTCTGGAGTGAGGGTAAAACCAAGCCCTGTGGCCGAGGGGAGTAAGGAAGCCTCCATGCAGGGAAGATGTGTGCTAGCCCCGCAGGGCAGAGCAGGGCAGGGCAGGGCAGCGCCTTCCCAGAAGGAACACTTAGAAGCTGCTTCAAAAGTCTGGGGGCTGACCTGTGCCTTAGATACTGCTGCTCTGCATCACTGCTCTTAAACCAGACCAAGATGACTCAGCACGTCCTGGTGCTCTAGAACAGCAACCCCAAACCGTGTGTGGTGTATTTTTCTGCAGTTGCCTCACAGCAGCAGCCAATGGTGAAGACTGCAGTGTAAGATAACTAACAGGCAGGGCTCTGAGCCTTCACTCTTAGAGTACATGGGCTCCTTATACGAACCTTTATAAGGACATTCAGATGCAGCATCCACATATGTTCATTTCTAAAACTGAACCCGACTCATAGCTCATTTGTCTCAAAATACAGTCAGGTAACAGTATGTTTTTTGGATCACCACTTTTTTTTTTTAAAACAAAAGGTTAAGTCATTTTAACTACAGACTTTGTGCATGTGTGAGTGTGAAATGTGTACATGGGCTAAAACTTATGAGTATTTATGTGCAAAATTTAAAATAAAGTGTTTTTTAAATGAAGTGGTTTCTCCATCTTATCATGATTTTCTGGCTTTCAGGAAACCTTTTCTTTTAAAGTTTTCTAATTCCATTCAAAAAGGAACTTGTATAAGAAAATACATTAAAAAAAGAAAATGCAAAACAATTAGCACATTTCAACCATCTCATCCAAGAACGCTGCAGATTTTACTTGAGCATTTCCTGTCTTGAAATGTGTTTTGGCATTATCACACAAAGGTAAGTAATCTGCTGAGAGTACTTTCTGCTCCCAGGGCCGCTCTGAGTTATGAAGAGCTGGTTTAGGAATGACACATTGGCTTTTCTCCAGCTCCAGCATCCAGGGAAGATCAGGAGCCCAGCTGGTAGTTGCTAAGCTCAGGGTAGTCTCTGCTTCCTTCACAGCACCTTAGGAGGGGCAACACAAATGACCCCAGCCCTGGGGAGGCTCCAGCTCACACTAAGCATTGTTCCAGCCCCTGCAGAATTCCAGAGTGTGACCCCAAAGGTAACCAGACAATTTTGCTCCCCTGCCTGCAGTGCACAAACTGAATAACAATGTAAAACCCTTTAGGTCTCTCTTCAGCACTAGGATATAGATGCCAAATTACTTCAGTTGCCTTTTTTTTTTTTCACTGTGAAAATGGGATATACAAATCAAATCTGGTACTGCTGGCTCTTAAAGATTCTGTTGTAAGTCACAGCCACAAGTCAGGTGATTACACAGTAAACACTTTCTTTTCAGGTTTCCAGCTCTCATAGTTATGAAGACTCCAGAACAAGAAGCCAGATGACAATTTTAAAAGCTCTAAGGCTCTTATATCCTTAAAAAGAAAAAATCTCATGATTGTTGAATATTTAGCATAGGTGGGGAAATCACTGATTTTGTAGCACTAAATATGGTGGGTGCAGTCCTCAATAGAGTGGGGCACAAGCAGCCTCATAGGAGCAACCAGGACAGTGAAGGACAGCACAGACAGCAGAGGTACTGACACTTTGTAGATTTTGCAGCCCCTGTGACAGGTTAGGCACTTGCTTACAGAGGGTTTTGAGAGTGGCAATATCACATCCAGCTCAGAGCAACAGCAAGTCTGTGGAGAACTTCATCTTTGCTCACCTAAAGTTCAGTGGCTGGCTAGTTGGTATCCAGGCAAAGTTTGCCTGATGTATCAAAGAGTGTACAGCTTGCTCGACTGATGTATCAACTACAAGATTTTCTAATGACTTTCAAACATGGTGCCTCATTTTCTAAAATAAAGCAGCTTCTAAAGTTTTGGTTAGAAACAGTTTAAAACTTTTAAATTTCAAGCCTTCATCTTTGAATAGGCAATGGAGAAATATTCCTTACTTTGTACTCATTCACTACATGAGTACTGAAACAGAAACTCCTGAGGACTAGAAGTATAGTCTTAGAGGTCAGTCAGTTTCTACCTTACATACAGGTATTCACTGGGCATATCATCAGCTAGTATATCCCAAGGGACACTCCTGAAACTGGCATGGTAACAGACTGTCCTTGATTTTCATGGTTTTGTTCTCTGAGGTTTTTCTCCCTCTGGCATATAGCTTTCAAATTTAAACTTACCTACTAAAATTTAACCAAGGAAAGGTTTTGGTTACTTTGAGGGTCTCAGTTGCTGCCAGTCACTAAAGTTAGAATTACACGAGAACAAACATCTATTAGAGAAATCCTCTCCTTTCTCTAAAGAATGGCATTTTCTCTAAACATGCTTTGTTTTGAATCCTTTAAAGGTTTCCATTATTTCAAAACAAACAAAAAAAATCCTTGAATTGCAAACAAAACAAATGAAAATTGTCAAAATTACCCTTTGGAAGAAATGTGCATCTTTCTTTTCATGTGATTATGTGAGTGCTCACTGTCAAGGACTAGGAGTTCCTCAGCCAGGCAGTGCTCAAAGCAATCAGATCCTTGTAGGCATCACAGTAGGCTTTAGCAGCTGCATTGTTTAGTCACTGCAAAAGAAATATTAAATGTGTGGGAGATGGTGTTGTGTGGAAAACCACATTGGCCATGAAAGGCCAATGTCCACAAAGGAGATAAAGGAGCCCTGCAAGAATCAACTTTAATCAAATAAAGGAAGAGAGGCCGCTAGGCCATACCCCTGTGGGGTCTCTCTCAAGTTTTTGGAGGATGAAGCCTCTTTTTATCCTAAATTCCTAACCTCATGTTGCCCTCCTCCCTTTCCCATTGGCTGAGGTACAGGGAAGGTACAGCCACCAACCACATATTCCCCATTAATATGTATCCCCGCTCATCGTGCATTATATGACCACTAAAATTTGTTTTAATCCTACCTTGGGCAGAGAAGTTAATATTCATTAAGTCTCTTAAGGCTGCACATTTTCCTCCCATAGTTCAGAAGTTCAGCCTGTGCTCAGCCCTGCAACAAACTTGTACGCTTGATTTTCATAAAGACCCCCACATCCATTCTTCAAGAACCTGATAGGTTCTTTCAGATCAAGTCACTTGTGAAGACAGGAATACCCAGTTCTCCTGTCAGTGTCCTAATGACTCCCTACTCCATGCTTTGTCACAAGAGGAAGGAGATGATCCTGGCATCTCAAAAGCTGTTGCAATTTTTCTTTGATTGAGGTGTAGATACTTTCTTGGAAAATTGTGCCAAAAGGAGCTGTAACTCTCTTCCATCTTTGTTAATGGCCATACACAAATTACCGATTGTGTTTCTGTAGCTTGCCTTCAGAGACACTTTTTGCTGTGACTAAAAGTAGTTGATGTAGTTTAGATGGGAAAAAAGATAGTGGCATTGATATGATTTTGGCTTGATGTGGTATCTCTAGATCAGGTTTTAAAATCTGTGCCTGAGGTTCTTCAGTAACCTGAAGAGGATGAGAGATTTCAGAAACAGAGATTTCAGGACAGATGCTTTGTCCTCTTGGTTAGCATGAGTTAGTGAGATGCTTCATGGCAGAGTGCTTTGCAGCTGAAGTTTCATTACTCTGAGCATTAAAATCTCTTTAGAACTTTCCTCTGCCAGCAGAAGTCATGACAATATTTTCTTGTACGTTGAAATCTTTGCTGTTCATCTGCTGATTCTCTATTATCAGAACATATGTAGTGGTGGTAATCATCTCCAAAAAATCATTATGGTTTGACTTAATTTGCTGGGATTCTTCACTGTTAGTTGTCTCCTGCCAAGGATTTTTACATTTATTTAGAGGACAGGTTTTCATACCTGCCAGGTGAGATGAACTCTATCTGCCTCTGGCTGCCCATATCTGAGGTTGCTGATGTTCAGCAGCTGCTCTTTTTTAGTGTCTAAAGATGCCTGAGAAATCACAGTCAGGTAGTCCTTGCCTCAGAGAGCTTATGGAGCAGAAACTTTAGAGAGAAGATTTTTTTCCCTGTTCCTGCTGACTGACAGAGTTTGGCTGACATGATACCCTGCTGTGATACAGGCAGAGGGGAGCAAGAAGCATAAAGCACATATGTGGCTCTAGCATGTGCAACTTCTTTATTGTGGGCAACCGCAAGAGTGGCCCTGCCCTTCAGCACTGAGTGAGGCAGGACATTCACTGTTAACCACTTTTGTGCCTATCAACAGCTGGGGTGTGAGAAACAGAAGATGGAATGGAAGGCATGGACACAAAGACGAGGTAAAGAACAAAGTGAACTGCTGCAGAGCAGCAGCATCTTATGAAGTACCTCTGCACTCTCAGGGACACAGAGTGGCCTATTTATGTTATATAATGTGCACAGTACATCTAGGAAGTGACACTGCTGAAGTTTCCACTACAGGGACATTGTAGTTACCACTATTTTACCATCACATATATACTCATAAAACCCAGAAGTATGGATGCCTTATAATTTACTAATACTGCTTCTTGGTCAAGTTTGACAACTGTGTTAGGATGAGGGCCTAGGAATCCTGATGTTTCTGTCAGGGAGAAAATCTGCTCACACACAAGTGAAGCCACCTGCCTTTTGTGAAATTTCAGTGCAAACCCCAGTTTGTAAATTGTGTAGTTGAATTTACGCAAGATGCCAACTCAACCTTGATGTGCTGCTCTGTGACATTTGCCTTGCTCATCATGTTTTTTCAAGTCACAGTGGGGAACACTGAGAACACTGCAGCAAAAGGAAATAATGTCAGGAAAACTGTCTGGGTTTTTGAAGGAACCCAGTGAAGTATTAGGGAAATACTGGGAATATAATGACTTTTCTGTCCTTTGGTATGATTAAGCACATAAATGCTCTGGGTTTAAGGGCACATTGGTAACTCAGATATTCTGGTATTTGAAGCTGTAGGATATATGTCAGTTTAAATCCAGATAGCCAGGGATTAGTATCAAGGCTTATTTTAATACAGAAGCCACACAGGATTAAAGGAACTGCTTGCTTTTCTTCTCCTATAGAGAGGGTGAAAATAACTCCTGAATAGCTCAAGATTTATGCATCATTTAAGTCCTGTTCTGATGCTGCTAAGTAGAGCATTGTGATGTATCTCTGCATAAAGGTGACCTTAGCACAGCAGGACTACCCCAAGGTGTTTATCTGGCCCCTGCCAGGACATGTGAGAGAAGTGAAACTCTTCTTAAGGGCAGATTTACAGCATCAGCAAAAACCTGATTGAACCAAGATTTCCCCAAGGGTTTTCTGGCAAAACCCTCAACATAAGTATTTTATTTAAATATTTATTGAATTCTGTACTGTGTCTCATAAAAGATATTTGTATCATTTAAATGTCTTCCACATGACTACTTTTGAATCCTGCTTCTAATCTAACCCTTTAAAACAAGGTTTTCTTATTTTAAATTAAATCTCTAAATTTGAGTTATACAGTTTATTGCTGATTTATATTGTGAATCATTGGCTTTCTACAGTTTTCCAAAATAAGACCCAGGCTGCCAGAGACTGGCATGATGGAGTTTCTGCTGGAGCCTACCTGCCAGCAGATGTACAACAGTCTTCCATGGACACATGAGGTTAAACTCCCTTTAAGGTCAAGAGCACTGTTCCCCTGTGTTATTGAAACAAAATCTCAGCTTCAAAGAGTTTAAATCATATCTATCAATTACAATGCTCTAGTCTGACTTCTTCCAAAGGACTACCCAAAGAAAGTAACCCAGGAATTCCTATTTAAAATCCAGAGCTCTCCTTTGAAAAGTAGGCAGGCTTCTAGGAAGATACCCTTTCCTGTCACAGAGACTATGAACAACAGGGAATTCAGTACACCCAAGAGTCCTTCACTGTTAAAATCATGCAGATACATGCATGAGTAAGAGTTTCAGATATTCATAACATGCTAGATGTCTCACTTCTAATTTTTTGGAGTCTTTCTTCCTACCTTTCCATGAGGTTTATTCCCAATCTTTGCATACACAAAGGCAAGCTCCTCTGATTATTTTTTTTTTTACCCCATAGGGAAACTGTATTTTGAGCAGCAATCATGACACTGAAAAAAGGCACAGAATCTAGAAGCTCTGGATTGCTGGGACTCCTGGGACTTTGTGGGAGCAGAAAAAGCTATGAATGACACACGGCTGTGAATGACAATGTGGGACATTCAAGCTACCCTTCCAGTTACTGCTGCTTTCTACTTCTATGGGTCCAGAAAACCTAGAGTCTGTGGGGAAGCAAGCAGGAAGGAAAATACCACAAACGTTCAATTCCCAGCCTTTTGTATCAGCACAGAAAACAGTCACAGACTAGCTCCTGACACAAGAAAGCAGGATCAGTGCACCACTATCAGTCTGAGGGACAGATAAATGCCACACTTAAATATTCATAGAAGAGTTGTAATGATTTAGCTAAAAATATTGCATCACACTTCTTTAGTTCAATCAGTGCAGCAGTGTGTGTATGTACATACTCTGTACTAGTCTGAGGGAAACTTCACCCTCAAGCAAGGTTTAAAGGGAACACACAGTAAAACTGGTGCAATATCATCCTCCTAATGAAACTGATACATTTCCTCTGTGTAATGAACTGGTTTTTAGACTCCACTGCCTTGTCTGCACCATCATTTATACCAACAACAGAAGGGTACCTTACCAAGTCAGCTGGGGGGATACTTCTTATCAGATCAAAAATTCTCAAGGCAAAATCAAGGCTAATCTAATAATGACCTAATGTCCTTCCTGTTAGGTTTTTTATTTATAAAGCAATCCAGGAAATGGCAGGGACTATAGGTCAGTATGATTGATCTCCATAAACCTATGAGTATGGGGGTAATTGCTTATTTGCCGTGTGTGTTTCCATCAGGTTTCATAGCTAAGCAAATTCCTCAGTGTAAATAATCTTGTCAAATGACACAGGGACAAATTCTGTCTAGCCTGTGCTTTATATGCAAGGTGCCAGCAATTCTAGGATTCTGTATCTGTGGATCCCAGTGAAATTAAACCTTGTTCAGGTGTCCACATGACTACTACCATCTTACTAAGTACAGTGAAGGTCCTTGCTGCATCCTCCTGTATAACAGTGCTGGAGTAACTCTGGGATGCTGCAGCACCCTGGTGTCCTGCCTACTGGAACAGATGACTCCTACTCAGCTCAGTAAGCTACAGTCCTCAAAGGCTGTCAGCCTGAAGAGCCAGAGAGGACCCAGAGGATGCAGTATTTCACAGATTCACCCCTGGAAAACAGCAGGGATCAAGCTCCAGCTGTGACGAACACACACACATAATGTGCCAGCTCTGCCACTGCCCTGCAATTCACTGTTTGGGAGGTGTTAAGCTGTGGAAAACAAAAGGCAGGAGGAGGTGAAAATTGGTTGAAGGCCTATTTTCATTTCTTTTGCTAGATGGTCTGACAAACATACAATGCCAGAAAGGTCTAGTTCCTGGCCTTTGCTCCTTCAAGACCTCCCATCTGAGACACGGGCAGCGTGGAGGAGTATGTGCTCCACAAATAACCAGCTTGCTGTGACTAAGCAGAGATCTTACTTGTCTAAGATCTCCCCTGCTTGAGTAGCCCCAATAGCCTGTAGACAATGGAGTGCAAATTCTTGCCTTGCTGTCTCTCTCTAGCCCCAGGAACAGAGGGAGTCCAATGCATCTGCAAGTTTTGAGGTAATCAGAGGCCACAGTGCCACGCACAGACACATGAGAGGAGCTGGGATCTGTCACAGTCCATTTGGTTGTCAGCTCTATTCTGATACCTACAAGAAACATTATCCCTTGCTTTGTAAGAATGAGCTTATTTGCTCAAGATTTGTATTTGAGGCATGACTCTAACGCTGTCTGTCTTAGTTATTCAGCAGGAAATCCGCAGTCTCTCACTGAAATTATAGAAAGTCCCATATTTGCTCTGCATATGTTATGTAAGAGTTACTATTCTGGGCTATGCTAAATTTAAAAGAGAAATCTATCAGGGACTCCTACAGCAACTTGGGCATTGAAATGTTCAGGAGGATCTCCTTCTTTGATTAGGCAGATTGTGAGCAGAAAAGCAGAGTCTGAAGCTTAATTTATGTTCAAGTCAAAAGAGAAAATTGTAAAGCCCTAGGCAAATTGTCAATGATACTATAATTTAATTTACCCCCAGAATAAAATTTCAGTTACACTGACACACAACATTTATAAGGGGGCATATCCTGAGGCCCCTCAGCAATAGAATAAATTCCTTTCCTAGACTGGTTAGGGAGAGTCGGGTGTGTAAGTGATACAAACCATGGATGGCCTACACTCAAGCCATGTAGGCTTAATAGAACCTTGTGAAAATAGTATCTTTCCACTCCTGAATGTTCATGGTTTAGGTGGGGCTCACACACAGACCTTGTACTGCTTTACCTCCTAGAAGTAAATCAACCTATCAGCATTTTACTAAAAAGCAACAATAATTCGATATCTACTTAATTTACCAGTGCTAAGCAAATTAATTGGGGAAAAAATATAAACACTAAGAGCTAGATGTTCAAATGTTTACTGGCACCTAAGTGTATGGCATATGTAGAAACCGAGATGTTTTGATCAATGTTTGTAACATACTGAATATACGCTGTCTCTGAAAACTTTTCATTCAGTGACATAGGACAGCAGACTGTACACAGGCTTGAATAACTCTTTTTGGAAAGCTTTAGCAAGAAGGCGGACAAAGTGAGACTCCCCGAAGGATGATGTTGTGACAAACAGGTCAATACCTAAAACCATGACTGATCCCACTCTGCTCTCTATCCTCCTCCAGGCAGTCTCATTCAGTTCAAACCCAGCTCCAAAGACTATCTGTGTAAGGCTCCAGAAGGTGCACGGGCTTTCTGTCCAGCGCTCCCTGGGGTGCTCGGTGCCTCCCAGAGGGGTAAGCCCATCGCAGGGCTGACCAGGGGAGGCCAGCCCGCTCCGCCAGCACCAGGGTGACACTGCCGACTGCCACAGCATCTGGGGAGTGATGGAGCTGCTCAACAGGTTGTTTTTCCCAAATACTCGCTTTCAATTCAACATTTTACCAGAAAACACCCTGTCACGGGCCGGGCGAGGTGAAAGAAAGGCAACTGAGTATTTTAAATCTCAGTGACATGGGGGAGTAAAGTGCAGGCTCACCGTGAACAGGAATGGTGCATATTTATCACTGTGGTTTTTCAGATGTTCGGCAACCGGTGCGTTGTAGCGTGAGCAGCAGTTCTTTGCTGCTGATGTGGTTTCCACCGGGAAGGTGCCTTCCGATAAATTCGGAAGGAGCCGGGGCTCACTGACACACCCGAAAATCCCCATCTCCACCCAGCATAGGGAGGCACCACAGGTGGGCTTCTGAAACTGCTGCTGCTCGCTCGCTGTGCCGAGAACCAGGCGGCCCTACAACACTTTGAAATGTTTGTATTTCTCTCCATAACAAGAAGGTCTGCGGCATCCTCAGACGGTGCTGCGTCCCTCCCGCCCGGCTCCCGCCACCAGCCCTCAGGGGCCACAAGATGGCGCCGTGCGCGGCTCCCAACATGGCGGCGGCGGAGCGGCGCTGGCGGCGGAGCGCTGTGGCCGGCGCTGCTCGTGTTCCTGAGGGGAAACCCGGAGCCTCGGCTGTGACAGCCCTGCCCTCGGCCTCAAGTGCGATGAAGGACAGACACTGAGCTTGCTGGGGATGAAGGCTCAGCCACCCAAGCACACTCCAAAGGATTAGAAGACCCTTGCTCATGGGCAAGTAGTAATACCTAACGTAAGTGTAACACACACACGCAGACCTCTTCTTGTCCCCAGATTACCAGCTTTTAATTTTATTTCCTTTAAGAAACTAAGTAATTATACAAAGATGTTCAGCAAAGTCTTGTAACAGGTCAGCAACAAAGCGGGGCACGAGCAGCAGGGCGCTGAGCTGCTGGTCCTTCTGGAAATGCTCCTTCTTCAGCTGGGATAATCAAAATAACCACTGCTGTATGCAGCCAGAACTTCTCAAGCAAAGACCTTCGTGGAAATGCAACCCAAATGTGACTGAAATCCCTTGTGTATCAAAAGCAGATAAGTCCCAGCCAGTTGTGGTGTGCTGTCAACATTAACATGGCTAAGTGGGCTATTATGGCTCCAAAGAATTACTGCTCTTGATAGGTGAGAATAATCGAGCCACAGTTCAGTCAAACACCAGGCTAAAGAAAAGAAGGCTTAGAGGCAAGTAGTTATACAGAAAATTCTTACTTTTTATCCTTTGGAAAATTATGAAGGTGTATGGAAAAGTTTCAGGTGTGTAGTCCATTAATAGCTGCAAAATGCAGCTGCATTAGTGAGAACACTCTATACAAAAATCTCTGCACTTTTAGAACACTTCCCATTGGAATAACTTGTAATGGGGATCAGTGCCAAAGCTGAGATTTTAATTCAGGGTTTTTACCTCTCAGCCAGTCTCAACTTTGGTTCCTTTGTAACAGTGCTATGATAGAAAATATCCCCATGGAGCCAATTTCACCTCTGGAAATTTGGAAAAGGTGGGGTTCCTCTTTCTGCTGAAGTGGTGTTCAGCTGTTTAGAGAGTATCATTTTGTGTCTTCCTCCCAGGACCTTTCTGGGAATTGGATAATCCAAAACCTATGCAAAAAGGAGTGGATGTGCTTAGGAGTTCACTCAGTACCCGTGGAAAATCTCCATAAAATTATATATTGTTCCTGGATGCTCAATCCTCCAGTGAAGTCACCCTGCCAGAGCATCCAGAGTGACTTCTGGGACAGCATATCAGGGCAGAGATGGCCTCCTCGTGGCTGCAGCATCTCTCTCAGATTCCCTGAGGACACCAGAACTTGCACCAGCTCCACTGTCTGCAGGGTAAACCTGTGAAGAGTCATGGAGGCATTTCTTCCCTCTATTGCACCTCCTGCAGATTTTTCCTTGGGAAGGGATGATCTAAGCCCGTGGGATTCGGGATTCAATGATTTTATCCTATCAACATCTGTAGTGCACTTCCCAAGTGGAGGTAAGGCGTTTTGCTTCACTGCCACTGTTGAGCAGCTGTTAATAGTCTGTACAAAGTGTATCTCTGTGCCAAAATTCAGGCTTCTCCTTTAAGCAACTTCCAAACTAGCCTTCTGGAAATGCCTTCTGCTTATTTAAGTGCCAGCGCTGCCCTCATCACTGGGGGAGGAGGGGAGAGAGCCGAAATATGAGGTCATGTTCTAGTCATGTGACTGCTGCAGCATCTGTCAACTGTGATACAAATACTAAGCCATAACTGTGTATTTATGACATTCAAACCTGCTCAGCAAAGTCTCTCCTCCTCTCTGGGTGCCTTTGCCCTTTCTCTTCCTAGGGATCATCTTAAAAGTTGCCTTAGCAAACCTGCACCACGAATCACAAAGCATACATTTTGCTGGTTCTGTTGTACTGAATATTGCATTGTACCACAAAAGTCACATTCTAATTAAATCCTTTCCCTGTAAAAAGCTTCAGGGCAGTCTCTTGGGTGGGACTGTTTGGAGTGGTGTATTTAACCACTGTGTTTCAGGAGAGCTCTGAGCCTGTTAGGCTGTGCAGGAGTGAATGCAGTCTCCTGCCTGGAGCAGCGGGGGTTTGAGACTTTTTTCCAAACTATCTGCAAGATTCTCACCTCAACTGCAGTGTGGCTGTGTAGGTTATGCAATCACTGGATAAAGTAGTTTGGGATTTGGGGTTTTTTTCCTGACTGGTTTATGACTACGGGGATAGCCAGATCCATTGTGGGTTACGTCAGGAGGTGCAGTAGCACACCAGTGTTTCTCTCTCTCTGCAGCCAGCCTTCTGTATTGCAGACTCAGAAGCATTGCCAGCACAGTGTGAACACATTCCCATTGTTTACAAGTTCCCATTTTTATTTGGTGAGCCATGGCAGAGAAGAAAGAATACAGACTGTGTACTGGGTAACCCCCAGTTATCAGAACCGCAGATGTATTTAATTGCATAGGATCCAGCAATATCCAACAGTATTTGTTGCAAGTAGTAAATTCATCAGAACTGTACAAGACCTTATAGATTAGTCCCTGTATGACACAGATTACTCACTGTGTTAGCCAAATGAATTTTTTTTTAGGAAAAAAATATAAGAACATTATGCTAGAGTTAAGCTAGCTCAGCAACTTAACATCAACAGAGACCAAGGTTGATGCTTAGGGAACATTTCCCTCAGAAGAGCGTTTTTTTCTCCTACAACATTGTAGAACTTTTTGGCAAAGCTGAACAGTTTCCTGAGTCAGAGGTTGCATTTGGATCATCGTATTTATTAGCCAACGGTGGAATCATCCTTCACAAATCTTTCCAATCTTTTTAAAGCACACTTACCCATTTTTGCTGCTACAACTGGTGGCTATGAGTCACAACAGCATTAAGTACCATGTTAAAGCAACTGTTTTCTGATTGTTTAAAACCTGCTGCCTGGCAATTTCCTTACTTTTCAGTTCACATTTATCCCATCTGTTAAGCACCATAAAACCACTGGTCACTTTGGCAGAGGCTAATGCTGGCAAGGGAGAAGTTATGTGGACCTTGAATGCAATTTGCTAGCAAAAACCGTAGTGATTAACCCAGCCCTGACATAAGGATCAATAACAGCAAGAGTGACACCATCCTTTAGGCATACCCAAATTTGAATCAGCCTCATCTCATGCTTTAGTGTTATAATTAAAAGGCATACTATGAATGTGATGTTTGCAGCCAACTAGGGACAGGAATTACATCACATCCCTTGGCAGAAAATGGAATTGTATGTCTGTAGGAACTTGACATATGAGAAAATTCAAGGGAAAAGACCAGTAGAAGACAAGGGCAGGCTTTATATTCACTCCTAGGTATTTAATGAATTAGAAAGGGCTATCAGGCCCAGCTTCTCACTTTGGACTGTTTGGGGCAGTTCAAGCTGAAGGCTGTGAGTTATGACAGTGTCAACTGTGACAGTTTGGGTGCACTTAGCCCTCTGCTTGTCTCCTGGTTGCTTTTGACTCGTCCCTTGCATTCTGCATCCCTGCAGGAGCTGGGTTTTTCTCAGACTGAAATCTCCTTGAAGACAGCAATATCTTATTGTAGGCCATAGTATGACAGAGCCTCCAACTGCAGCAGGAGATGTGTTACTATGAATGCTTTCATTTGTACACGTCATACTTTGCATTTGATAAATAAGCTGTGGAATGAGAGAGATTTTCAGATGCAAGAAATTCTCTGAGAGCTTCCTTAATAGAAAAAGCATTTGATGCTTGAAAGAGCATAGTAACAAGTTGGCACTGCATCTAAGCCTTTTATAACAGTTTAATTCACACCCTCTCTCCAAATGTAAATTAATCCAGATTGGGAAATGTTGGAAATCTGAAGCAATGTATGTAATTTGGTACTAGCATAGGGGTAGGGAAGGAAGAATGAAAGAAAACATCCTGCTCAAATCCTTGTATGAGCATTAAGCCAATGTTTTTAAGCCTTCTGGTCTTGAGGCTAATAGCACTGCTGACTCCAACAATCAGAAACTGAGCATCAGGCCCTAAACTTCCATCCCTGGACCTGCTGAAAAATTCTCTTAGTATTTAAAACTTTACAGTTCAGCTTCCCACTTATTTTTCAAAATCAGGAGGGCAGCATTTTTAATAAAACCAAACTAAGTTAGGACTTTGGACATTATGACTTCAGAGCACGGATTTTGAGAAAAAAGAAACTTCTCAATAAAAACAATATGGCAGAAAAATACAATTCTTGCCAAAATTGCTTGCTATGCATGTGTAGGAAAAACACAGAGATACAGACTGAATCAAGTTTGGAAATGCTTTTGTCCAGTTGATAATCTGTAACATGGCTCCATTTTTTAAACAAAATTTTCCCCTCTGATTACTGATTTTTAAAAACCAGGCCACTTCCCATTGAAATGTTCCTAGGCATACCCTAGCAGAGCAGAGGCTGGCATCCTGCAGTCAGTCAGACAGGTGGCAGGGCACTTGCATAAAAGCTGCCATTAGCATAAGCACTCTTCTGCTGGTTCTGCTTTTAGCACTTAACCCTTTTCCATGCTCTCTGGAAAGGAGGGGTGTATCAAGTCCCAGACCTGGGAGTTGTCTGGGGGGTGAGTCCGTGTTTGTGTAGGTGGTGCAAAGGAGATGGAAGGTACTGCAGATTACCATTTGAGAAAGGCATGACCCAGTGAACTGGACTGATTCACTGCAGCTGCAAGAGAAGTAATTTAATGGAGATAGTGGTTTTGCAGTCCACGTGGTAATGCAGCACCTTTGCATGCAAACACACAAAGCTGACTTCCACATAACTGTGCTACATCCAGCCCTACTTCCAGGAAAGGACCTGAGGTGTTGATGTTATCTCTGATTTCAGAGTACTCTATAAGGTCATTCAAAATTAAGGGTGTTCATAAACATGGCAGTGTTACTATCTTAGGGGGAAGGTGGCCTATATTACTTTCCTCTGATGACTTTCACTGATGTACAGTTATTTCTGCAAATGCTTCTGTCTGTCTCTTGGGATTTCTTGTGATCAGTAAGATAGATACTAGAGACCCACACACAGGAAGCAACAATATCCTTATCTTTTCCAGCTAGAGGATAACTCAAAGAGTGCAGTTCCCTGTCTGAAAACATGAAGGAGAATTTCCTACTGGCTTTTATGATAACATGAAGCTGGATGGTGACTCAGGGTACTGGGATTTGTCTGAAGCCAACAGACAAATCTAGAACAACTCAACCAGCTTGAAATTAAAAATATTTACAACCATTACTCGCAGGATTTTGGCAGTCATTCTAGTGAACAGATGATCATATTACTTCTGGGAGAGGAAGGGGGCACACATTGGAACATGTGAGGAGGTGGCCAGTTTCATTTAGGAATATGTGAATTCAAAAGCAAGCACGTTTTGACCTGTGAAGACACAGCTCTCTGAAAATATTTTGCATGGCTTCAATCACACTTAATCGCTGGCTGCCACAGAAATCTTCCTCAGGGAGAGTGCTCTAGTTGTGTGTGCTTGAATACCTTTTCTTCCTCTCTGGCACTGCTCAGCTGCACAAAGGCTATGTAAAATTTATTTCTAAAGCAAGATTTTTTTAATTTGCATTTGTCCACTGACCAAATTCAGACATCACAGGAGCTGAAGCAACTGGCTGACTCTTGCCACTGCTGAATTCTTTTCGATATCTGTTACTATAAGCTGAAGTCTACATCAGTTTTATCTCCTCGAGCTCTTGATATTGCCCAGCATCAACCATCATTTTCTGATAATGGTTTAATGGGTGGAAGGAGCAGTGAGTTTGGTGGTAGGTGTGCTCCTGAGTATTCATGAATATTCACAGACACCTGCTGAGGTGTCTCACCATTCTTAAGTTGGCACAATATCACCAGTTTTCCAATGAAAAACATTTCTTCATGTTATTCTTTGAAAACTTCAAATGCTTGAATTGACTTTAAAACGTTTTTTCTTTGCCCTTGCCACCACAGCATTTTCCAGCCATCCTGGAAGGAGAGTTTTCAGGTTCTGGAAATGGAAGGTCAAGAAGGTTTCAGTTACCTTTGAGAGACAGCTGTGGTATACAAGTTTACATCAGAGGATGGAGGGGGTGAGAGGTGTTCATTCCCTGTTTCCATGGACACCACTGGTCCTTCCTTTCTACTCTTCTATAAGCATTACTGTTGTGCCACAGCATTTCTGTCCTGTTACAGAGCTCTAGAACTGAAAAATTCAGTAATGAGTTTGTGGCTGAGTTTTGACAGTACTTAAACTAAAGAATTAGATTATCTGTAGTCCTAGGTCAAGACTTCAGGTTCACTCTATCTTTCATCCATACACAGCTTGGATCAGTTTTGAAAGTTGTTTATGTACCTCACAAAGAGCTCACTCAAATACTTCTGAAAACCCAGCTGTAAAATGTGCCAGTGAGATACACCAAGTATTTTGTGGTAACTATCCTTTTTATTTTTCTTTTTTTTTCCCCTGAAGAGATCAAAGCTGAGCTCAGTTGAAAACTGGTGTGGTGATGGTAGCTTCAAACAGTTATGCATACATTTGTAAAAGCTGATTTCTCTCTATATGCCTGATAAAGAAGCCAGCTCATCCCTAGCTCAATGTTTTCTGACTCTCAGAACCCATGAGAGCAATAAATAAAATAGCAAAATTCACCTGGTATAAAAGAGTCAGTCAGCAGAAAAGTGTTAAAAAACAAACTACCATCCCCCATACAGAAAAATCCCAACCCAATCTACCAATGCATCTAGTCCTTACTAGAAGCTTCAGGACTCCTCAGAAATTTTTTCTCATCCTGAATCATAGACCAATACATTGCGAAGATGCTTTCTCAAATATATTTTAAGAATCAAGGAAATTGTGACTATCGTGTCTTTAAAGCATCTTTCCTTTTTACTGACTGACAAAACCCCTTAATTAATGCAGAGTTAGGATTTCCTGGCAGTATTTGGAGCTCTTATAAAATATCAGCTTCAGCAAAATTCAGACTTTTGGAAGCCAGGAAATACAGAGTTTAGGTCAACATTCAAGCAACCTTTACTTTTCCCTCCTGGGAGCTGGCAATGGGAACAGGGAACTGGCAGTATTTGCAGAGTTGATTATTGCTGTGTCAAATTGTAGAAAACGTAGTAAACTATAATTGTAGGGAAAGTGGGAGGCCATACCTTCAGGTGGGGCCTCAGCCCCACAGTGCTCATCACTCCTGTGGGTGGGATCAAAAGTGCAAAGTAAAGCAGGAAAAATATTCTGTGGGCTTAATAATACATGTATGACTAATGGTGAGTTGGGGGAAAAGGTAAAACTTAATCATCATGGAATTTTTTTTCTAGGAAATTGGGTCAGAGCATGCATGTAAAAGGAGTGTCACTTTAAATACAGTCCACTTTTCCAAGGACATGGGGTGCCTGAACTGTAGTAGTTACGGACTATGCTCTCTGAAAGCCACTCACTTGAAAGGTGAATTGTTCCCATTACAAATATATTAAGCATTATTATAAAGGTTGAATTGAATATTCATTTATTATCCTCTTTATTTCCTGGTTTCTCAGAAGTTTGAATTATGCTGGTATCAACTTTATGGAAGCAAGTGAGCAGCCTTAACCATATGTCAGCAAAGTCTTCCAGCAAAGTAATGTTTTTAATAAGGACTAATTTTTTTTTTTTTTTTTTACATCTTAGAGGTTCTTTAGGTGCTTGTAGTTACTACTGCAACAACAGCACTAATGAAATTAAATAAACATGTGACTCTGAAGCCCTGTTCTCTCTATTGTTATATGCAAGGAGGCTGTCACCACTCACTGAAATCTTTGGCATGTGAAGTTATCAAAATCGTGATGAGAGAATCCTCAGAATTTATGGTTCCACTTCTATTCCAATGAATACCTAAGAAGAAAATGATGAATCTCCTCTCCCTCCCCTCCATTTCCTATCAGGATATACAAAACCCTGCCTGAGAAAATTTCCAGCATGCTCTTCTCTTCCAGCCCTATTAAACCATTAGAACCATAAACTTTTTAGAAGCTATTAGCACCTAAGGAGTTCCTAATGCTTCACAGTGAGCTGCTTGTAGCCCATGCTCCCCTGCATATGCTACATTCCCCAAGCCTGGATTTCTGTTCTCAGGTCTGTTTTTAACGCCCTCCAGCATTCCCCCATGGCAGATGACATGACAAGTTGTTGAAGAGCACAGCCAAAGAATCTTTCCCTCTCAGTGCAAGGTGGGTTTGGGTCCTAAAGCAGGACTGAGTAGGGTACTGAGGGGTTACGTGCCTTCCCACTCATTTCTCTTGTTCTCCACCCCCATTTCCCGCTATCCCATCCACTACCATTCCTTACCTCCGCATGATATTAGACTTTATTTCACTAGGAAGCAGAATAACTGTTGTGGGTTAAAATGTGGCTCCATTTTTATGTGTGAAACATCTTAAATCAAGAAAGATGTTTGTATCACCAACTGGCTTTACAGTTGAATCTTACTGAGTATGGAAGACTAATTTAGGGACTTGCTTCTCTCTGTCAAGCAGATCTAGAATCAAATTCAAAGAACCTGTTGAAAGAAGTCCAGACTTCATTCAAATTCAAACTTGAATCCAGGCTTCATCAAAGGCTGGGGAGAATCCAGATGTCAGTTCTAGGCTCAGATTCATTTACAACAAGTGGAATTTAAAAGGAATTTTTTCATGCATATATATCTAGAGCTGTAGGATTTTTTGGTTGTTTTTTGCACAAAGGGAAATATTACCAGATTTACCAGAATTAATAAATAATAATCACTAGTAAGCATCAAGGGAAATAAATTGCATTGAAATTAGTGCAGCTAAATAAAAATGAAATTTTTACATAGGCCTTGCAATGCCTTGCAATGTTGATATCTATCCTAGTAAATTAAACGAGGTCAGAGTATATTATCAAATGCTAAGACTCAATTGTCAGCACTGTGACATGCCTGGAACATTTTTTGGGGGTAGTTTTGAGTGGAGCAACACCATGATTCTCCCAGAGAACTCAGCAATGCCATGTAGGACTCAATTTTTACTTTCCAGAACCAGATATTTTGGGGGATTTGTTTTGTTTCAAAATACAGGAAGGAGCCGGTATTCCTTTTGCAAATCCTGTCCCATTCATGTAACAATACCTCTTCTTGTCTGTGGCAGTGAGCTGAGGTTTAAGATTTTATTTCATTCTCCTTTTGGTACACACCATGGTACATAACAGCCATGCAGGACTATACAGTCTTGAGCACTGGGATGGGTCAGAGGTGTGTATTTCCTAGCACCCATGAAAGGGATGCTCTGATGCTGTGGGGATGAGCCACAGAAGTGGCATCAGCTGAGGTGTTGAGTGCTTAGTCCTCTCTTCCACGCCTGGGGCTGGTGGTGACTCTAGCTGTGCAAAAAGCCCCAGATGAAGATTTTATTTCCAGCAAAATGTTTGGTGACTGCAAGGCATTGTTTTCAGGTTGGCCTGAGGAAAAAGAATTGCTGCTTCTTGACATTTAGCCCAGTAGCTGAGTAAAAGTTTAATTCTGTTCAAGTTCCTTCACTGAATATGAAAGAGTGCCAAAAGAGCTCTGACATAATTTATTTTATATTTCAATACTCTATCTTGAAATTCAAGATTTGTCAAGAAACCTATGGGAGGCAGGTGCCCTAATCTCACAAAGTTTCCAACGGATTTATTCTCTTTGGTGCTTTAAATCCTTGTGTAGAAAACTGAATTTTATGTTGGCCTGAATAAAACAGAAGATTAATTTTAGGCATGAGCCTGGATCTGTGGACTTCTCATATTTGAAATTTAGTACCCCTCTCAGAAGTTATCTGAACCAGACATTTTTGTTCCTTTTTTTGGTTGGCTGTTTATTTTTTCTTTTTCTTAATATCTCTTTTACCACTGCCTTGAGTATGAGGGAAGACATAAGCTGTTCAGAGGATAAAATTTCACTTCTATGAATATTTTTGAGATTTGTCTTTGGTCTAATTAGCAATGCAATCTGAAAATTTTGAAATCCTTAAAAAAAACCCAAAACTTCTGCAAGGAAAATGAAGCTGATTGAAATGTTTGATGATGCACCTTTTCATGTATATTACACCATATTCTAACACTATGCTAACTTAGATTGAAACCATGGTGATTTAGAAATTAAAATGTTTTGCTCTGAAAAAAATAAAAATGGGTTGCTTTGAAGCTGTCAGAACATTTGTATGCCTTTCTTAAAACATTTTCATGGAATTGACATGATTTCAAAAGGTATTCTTCTCAAAGGATCTGATTTTTCAGAGAAAATTTTTCCACTGATGTATTGTCTTTGACCACTTTTAAAGCTCCTGTACTAGAGTCATTACGAAAAAAGCACAGAGTAGTGATTGTGACACTGCAGTGGCTACTGCAAATTTATTTTAAAAACATTGTATCTCATTCTTAGCAATGCATTCTAGTTTTGGTCCTGCTGCTACTATTTTGCTTTTGCTACTTTGTTACTATTTTGCTTTTGTAAAAACTCCCATCTCAGTTACATCCATGCAAAAAGAAAGGAAATGTTAATAAAGGCTCACAAGCTGCAACAGCATAACAGAGCAAGATGAGACCCGTGCAGGAGCTTTCCAGGGAGGGGAGCACACTGGGTTGGTCCCTGGAGAAAACAAGTGATGTTTGCAACATTCATCCCCCTTCCGAGAAGGGAACCACTACAGGTACAGTAAAGAGCCAGTATGCTCTAGCACACGACTGCCACAGATGACCTAAAATGTGTCATACCGTCATTCTGATTTCATATAGTGCAGGTCCTTGCTTGGAGATGTCACCATGTTCTTGAAAGACACGAGGAAGGCAAGCACACAGCTGTGACCCTTTAAATTGAGAGGAAATTAGAGTGAAAACTGACATTCAGAAGGAATTGGATCTGCAACTATCAAATTGCCTATCCTTTTTTGGCACATTAGAAATATGTGTTTTGTTTCCTCTCTATTAGCTGAGATACAGGCACATTCTCAGCATTAACTAATCTTGGGTAGAAAAGCAAACCTGTAATGATCAGATTCATAACCTGTAAAAGTGGTGTTCTCACCATTTATGAAAACATTCTGAATTTTCTGAATAAAACCAGGCTTGTGTCATGTTCACTGAGGTGTCACCTTCTGCTTAGGGACAGCTCTGCTAGAGGATAAGAGATTGATTGGTCTGAAAGACAATATGGTGTAAACAGGGCATTCAGATGGCATCGCCCTTTTCACTGACTTTCCTGAAGACCTAACATTCCTTGTAAGTCGAAGTTTTTTTAGAGAACCATAAACCATGGCTCCAACCTTCCACAGACAGGGATGCCTAAAAAAATTATTCCTCTGATGGACTTTGTGGGACTAATTTGAGGTTTTTTCATGCATTGCTTTGAGCTTTGACTGGGACTTGGCATTTTTAGGGGTGTTTCCTCAAATATTGTCTATTTCCATGAAGTCATTTCACCCAACATGGGAAGATGTCCACCTCTGTAGTGAGATGCATGGTCACACTCTAGTGATGCACAACAACCCAGTGGCAAAGTGAGGCACTGCAGTTTACCTGGCAGCTGAACAGGAGAACTGGGACAGAGAATTGCTGGTGTGCACTCACAGCACAGAGTGGTGGCACAGTTGATGAAAAGTACTATATTGTGTACATTTCCTAGGTTAAATTCAGAGACATGTCAATAATGGACATGGACAGATCTGCCTTTTCAAAATGTGTTGGTTACATGGTTAACACCACTTATTTCCTAGTTCCATATACCAAACAAGTCTTTTGCTGCTTGTACTAAGGCCTGGCTCCATCCCTTTCTCTTCTGTTTTCCCTACTGGTGGTAACTCAGATGAAGAATTTTGTGATTCTACTTCATTGTCCCATTCCATGTTCTCACTTGCAAAGTCTGTGTACTCCAGAAATGGCTTCCAAGGAATGTTTAGCTGCACAATCATTATGGAGTTTCACCAGACTTGTGTCCTCATAGGCTTCCCATCATTTATTAGACCTTTTCTACACACTTTCCTCCACTACTGACCTGAATTATTTGGAACAGGCCTTATTTCTAAGGGTAATCTAGTTACATTTCTTCCTCCCAGTGGGTGCTCAGCCTCATATGCATATAGAAATCTTACAGAAATCCTACAAAGCGAAATTTTATTTACTTAAATGAAAAAAATAGTACTATATGTGATACTAAATTACCATTCAGTGCATAGCCTAGACCTAGTCAGAAACTGTCTCTTTCGTGAAAAATTAGGTGGAATTGTTTTCATTTCCTATCAACTTTATAGCAAACAATGGGGAATAAAAATACATTTTAAATATCACTAAGATGATAAGAGGTTCTTTTTAAAATTTCATACTGGTTTATTTTACAACCTTATGAAAGACATTAGGGAAAAATGGCTAGATTAAGTGTCTTTAATGAAGTTATTTAAAAGAATATTTGTTATAGGTAATTATTTTAACACTCTTTATATTTGTGCCCCTGAAAAATGGAAGCATATTACACAGAACAGATTGTTAATCTATATGAAAGAAGGATGTGATAAGGTATCCATTAAGCCGATACAGCTGAACTGAAAACCTCCACTGAGCCAGTCAGTTGACACTGAGCAGAGGCTCTAACATGTTCTTAAGGAGCTGCTGAAAGTCAGAGACGTTTAAGACAATGAAAGAAATCCCAGGAACTTTCAGAGTGTATATTCTCCTTACGGCTGCACCCTCCTTATCCCACTGCTGTAGGTGCTGGCTGGAAAATGACATCTGCAAAGGGTGAAAAACAAACAAAGTAAGTACTTGTGCTGCGGATGAAACCAACAGTCCTACGTCCCTACGCATGATTCCATAGAGCTGTATCACTGTGGGACTCTCGTTAGGTTTTATGAAGTCCCAGCCCTGCAGTTATGTGACCCCCTGGCTGTACAACCAGCCAGGCTGGTTAGGAGAGAGACAAGGTGAGTGTTTCAGTTTGCCAGTTCTGTATCTTCATTTTCTCTAAATATTTAGAGCAGACTAATTGGCTATCCATTGTCTGAGCAAGAGGGAGAACTGGATGAGAATCATTTGGCTGAGATTGTGCAAGTTCAAAATGATGATTACAGGATTTGGGAAGCAACACTAGCAATTAAGCAAGCAGAAGAGTGGAGGAAGTGTACATCCCATCGATTGTGCATACAGCAGCCTGGGGTGCTGTTGCCCAGGAATGCAAGTGTTGGGTACTCCTAAAGGTACATTGTCAAGGACAGCAAAAGGGAAGTGGATTTCACCAGGGCCACTGGGTATCTTCATGGTTTCAAGTCCCTCATGGATCCCTGGAAACCTCTAAAGCAGTTTTCCTGGATGTGGTGCCATAACCCATCCTGAAACAGCTGCTCATGCAGGACATATCTGCTTATTAAGAAAAGCTGTTGTCTGGGAGACCTGTGTACTGTGTCCTGCGCTGGCTGCCAGTTGACTGACTTCTCGGCAAATCCAGCTTTCTTTTATAGCTGGCATTTTCCAAGGGTGGAGGAAATTCCTCCTGGGGCAGCTTCTGTCTGTTCATGGGTTTGATGCTCTCTGCACGAATTGTGAAGAGATTGCACCAGAGCAGTCTTGGATGTCCTGCTTGTGGTCTGAAGGCATGAAAGCTTTATTGACTGTGCTGAAAAACTTGCAAAGTAATAACTTCTGTATTTTGTCCTGGTTTGAAAATGCGTTCTATTGAGTATTCAGATAAGCTTTGTGCAATGTGGGATTTGCATTTATTTTCTCCCTGAAGCATGTCAGATCAAGCAGAAACACAAACTACACAACACAGAGGTCTCCTCGTGGCTTGCACTGTTGTGTGCTGGTTTTGTTGTGATTGGATAGGGCTTATAGCATAAATCTGGAAAAACTGTACACTAAAAAAGGCAATTGTTTCTGTCTGACTGTAAACGAATTTCACACCATTTGAAAATGTGAGGCTGGAAACAGCTTGCTAGGGTGACAGCCTAGTGCCACTGAATAGTGGGACTTTTGCCACTGGCACTAGTGGGAGCATGATTTCACTCATTTTTCATGTAGTATCTACTTTTTCTAGATCTTGTCCTCCGGTCCTTTAGCCTTGTAAACGGGTAGTCGAGCCTGTTCAAATGACACACGTTGGTGTTCTTAAATCTGTTCCCACTACTGAATTTCAGACCTAAAGACAATAAGCTCAGCGCAGAACAAAATCCTGTCTCATCCCGTTGATTATTTTCATACTTACTGGCACAGTTAGGGGCTAATAGCAGAGGATGCTAGCGGAGTTTCCTTTGTACGCACAGGGCGGTGGTGGGGGATCACCACGGAATCAACGCGGCCCCGCTGCTTGCGCGGGGCAGGGGGTGCCCGCAGCGCCCAAGTAACTCGCGGGGCGGGGAAGCGCCGGGCGCTGCCGTGCATGCGTGTGCGGGCAGCGGGGCCGGGGAGAGGGCCGCTCTCGCACCTCAGCCCCAGCCCTGCAGCCCCGCCGCCCGGCCGCCCGCCCCCGCGGG
>VXAC01001974.1:1179908-1263375 GCA_013399225.1 Rhipidura dahli
GTTCCCCCCCCAACCCGCTGTGTTTCTCCCCCCTTCCAGTCAGCGTTACCGTCGGGGGCAAGCAGTACCTGCTGGGGCTGTACGACACCGCCGGCCAGGTGAGTGCCGAGCGCTGCCCGCGGACCCCCGGCCCCGTCCCCGCGCCGGGCGGCGGTCCCGGCGCTGAAGTTATTCGCAGGGCTGTGGTCCGGGCTGGGCAGTTCAGAGGCTGGTCGGCGGGGGTGGGGGGCGATTGATGAAATCCGGCTTTAAAAGAAAACCATCGAACCAACCTCGATTCCCGAGGGCGGGCAGGCGGAGACGGGCTGTATTTTTAGCGGTGCTGGGGCCGAGGCGCCACGGCATCGCCCGGCGTTGGGGCGGGGGGATGCCCGGCGCCTGCAGGGCAGTGCTCTGGGCCGGGCATCGCTCCCGGCCAGCCACCCCCTTCCCCGGGGTGCCGACCCTCCCGCCGGCTTTCAGGTGGGGAAATGTGCCTGCCCCGTTCAGCACAGAGGGCACATGCTGCCTCAGTCGCCTCGGGTCGGATGGACAGCCAGGCGGCCGCAGCTTGCCTTGGTTGTGGTTTACAGCACTCAAATAGCTACAAAGAGTTGTTCAAACTAAAGGTGGAAAATAATAACATGTAATTCTCAGCCACTGCCTTTGATATAACCTGGGTTTCTTTTGCTCTCCCAGACAACTCAAGTGATTCATTTGGTTAAGATTATTACAGGCAGTTGTGAAAGATGCTGTGATGTCAGCATGGCTCTTAAGTAACTTTAATGATGGATAAATGCTGGATGTTTGGAGGGGTCACTGGCCTAGTGGTTTCTAAAGCGCTCAATGATTCGAGTTATCTGTTCCTTAGCTTAACTTCCTTGGCACCAGCAATGGACCAAGCATGGTCTCTGGAGTATTCCCAGCTTTCCAGGGATTCCTTATTTGAAACAGTTTGCAAAGGGCCTGGTCCCAGGAGGTGCAGAGCATATACGGAAGCGCAGAATGGGTTTCTGTAAAGTTGTGTATTCCTTATATTAAAACAACTTCTTGCAGTGTGAGCATGTGCTTTGGTCTCACATGACCTCAGACATGCTTCCTTGTTGTAAAGAGCAACTAGTAAGATAATCTCACTGAACTCGCACAGACTGAAGCTGTAATTTTTAACTGTGTTATTCCTATACTTAGTTGAAAAACTGCTGCCTGAATTTGTGTACCTTTTTAGATCTGCATATAGCCTTGAGTTAGGGAATCAGCATTTAACCAATCTTATATCTTTGTCAGGCCTGAAATCAGTAAAAAAACTAATTCCATGAGAATTGTAGGAAACAGCACCATTTCCAAAAAGCTGATACCCTGAAGGCTGAGACTTCCCACAAACACTGACTTCATGGCTGTCATCTCACTGACGTAAACACAAACTAGTCAAATTTATGCCAGCTAAGTGCATTTCTTATTACTATCATAGTCCTCTTTTTCAACAGTAATTGGTTCAGAACACAGCTTTAATATGTTGCTTAAGTAGGTTGCAAAGTGAGGATCTAGTGCTCAGACAAAGCATTTGGTTAGTGTGCAACTAATTGGGTTTTTTTATAATGAGCACTGGGAAAGCGACCCTAGCACTTCTGTACGTCTGCACAGTTTATCTGTGGATGCCGTCTCAAACTGCTTGTGCTGGGCTTGCTGCTACTAATGTGAGTATGTGTTGTTAGCTCTGTGTAACCTAACTAAGGTGGTTTTGCGGTATCCCACTCTGCCTGAATGTGCTGAGTGCAAACCCAGGTGGCCTTTGGCCTCCTCAAAAGTTAGTAGGGAAAACTGGCCAGTTTACAACAAAAAGCAAATGAAGGTGTTCCTGTTACACTGAGAAAAACTTTTCAATGTGAAGCTGTACATAGAAAAAGTCAAGGTAAGCTTTTTTCCCAATTTCTGAAAAGCTGAAATCTTCATTTTGAATTCCAGGGCAGTTTTTGAGGCATCTAGGAATAGATCTTGCTGGCCTGATTCAGAGGACCCTTAGTTCACATAGGGTGTTCTAATGAGGCTACTTTTACAGATATATATATATATATATATCTGTATATCTATATATATCCCTTTTTAGCCAGACCTGTGATACTAATAAAATCTTTACCACTATCCTCATCCCACTTCAGCTTGTTTGGGGAACTAGTGGACATCTGAGACTGCCCACAGGAGCCCCATCCCAACATCCAGTACAACTGATAAAGGGAGTCTGTATCAAGATGCTAGTCCAGCAACTTCATTCAGTTAGAAGCTGCTTTGTCAGAGCTGCTGACAGGCCTGTCTTCCCAAAGCTATGCAGTAATAGAAAGCTTACATTAAAACTTAAATATATATAGTAAAGAGTAAAAAAGACAGGAGCTGATAATGTCTTCTGTGTGTTGAGGAAACAGCATGCTACTTCCACAGCCTTCCGTATGAATCAGATGCCCAAAGTTGGGATTTCTATGCCAGCATACATCAGTGCTTTTGTCTCTGTCACCCCCAAGTAATTTTACTGCAAAATACTGGCCTGAGAGTATGCCTGTGGTATTTAAGCAGTTCACAATCATCAGCATGTTTATACTTCCAGCTCTGGACAAAGTAAATAGGTACAATCTACAGATCTCAGTTCAGGGGGAAGAGGAGTGACAGGGGTAAATGAAAGCTCAGGTAGTGACATACTCTAAATCCATGCAGAAAGCCCATAGCAGAAGAAAGATTAAAGACCTTTTGATTCATAGCTGGTGAACAGCAGGCTCATCACCCTGAAATACTGACTTATCAATGTGTGGGTCTCTTTAACTTGCGTGGTTATGTATTTAGCAACTTGTGACAGACTTTGCTTTGGCAGAGGAGTTGCAAGCTTTTGAGTTCATGCAGTACTCATTTCTAGCTCACTTCTTCACAACACACACAGGATCACATGTAGTAACTATAACAATGACATAAGGCCTCATATCTTCGTGAGTTTAAAGTAGGGTGAAAATACATCTATTAAAATCCCATTTTTTTTCCTGGTAATATATATAGCAAGGAAAAATGCCACTAGTGGTTCACAAAGTTCAGTTTATACAAAGGTCTCTGGGTGTGTGTGAGTTCAAGAAGGCTTTTCTCTGGCTGAAAATACTGAGACCCTGGTTCAGCAGAAAATAGCCAGTACAGCTGCTGGGCAGTGGAAGCTCTGAGAGCCCATTTGGGTTTGCAGCTGTGGAGGCAGCCGCCTGTGTCAGGAGGCGGGTGGGAATTTGGTGCCATTCCTCCAGCAATTCCTCCCAGAGGTGGAGCCAGCAGCTCCTTTTAGCCTTGCTGCTTGCACTGGGTGGGCTTAGAGCAGGTCTTGGTTTCCCCAGAAGATGAGAACTGTGGAACCTACCTACACTGAAGACTTGCATCAGTGCACTAAAGTTTAAACATGAGGTGCTGGCGATACTGATGCTTGGTTGCCTCAGGCTTTGCAGCAGCCTCTTCTGGGAGACTGTGTGTCAATACTGCTCTTCACTGAACAGGGCAACATGGCAAAATCAGCTTGGGAAGAGAACCATGGCTTCATCAGGGGTCTGTTAAGATCCTGTTTTTGTACTGCTGGCAAGTGATATCATTTTGCTCTTCCATAATATCAGAATACTGCCAACTCTCAAGATGTTAAACACTTTCGGAGAAAAGTCTGCAAGCACTGACAAGGAGGTGTGCCACTTGTCCCCTTGCCGTGTTCCAAGTGGTCGGGATAAGTGGCAGGACACAGAGGAGTTGCCTTTTAGGGATTTTGCTCTATATTGAACGCAGTTGTTTAAAATGGCAGTTGGAGTCCATCCTCCTGCCAGTTCTTTTTGCTGTAGGATTTTCATTCATGGTGTCCTTTTCTTCCAGTGTATGCTGACCACATACACAGAGAAGTCTTGCTCTGCTCCTTGTCTTTGCTGTGAAGGATGGTTGGGACCTAGAGGAAGAATGGGGGAGGTGCTGTAGCAGAGCCTGTACTGCTCGTGTTGCTCTGGGAAGAGAGATGCTGAGGCATGGCATGGCTGCTTGGTGCAGGTTTGGCACCAAGCCAGCAACTGGGCAGGGTATGGTGAACCTCACTATGGTGCAGTGCCTCATAATAACATTTATATCCCTCAGCATCACTTACTGTTGATACCAGTGGGGCCTGGTCAGACAAAGCCAAGGTAAACTCTGTTCCTTGGCTTTCTGCTTTAATACCTCTGCCTTAAAGGCCCTACTACATGATCTGATACAATGAAGCTCTTGGTGCCTTCTTACCTGTCACCAGAACAGTACCACACAACATACTAAGCACAAGCGCAGAACAAGCCACTTGGTAAGTCTCATCTCAGGTGGTCACACTGGTTGCAGCCACAGCCATCTTAATTCATCTTAACACTGATTTTTTGGTTGTAACAGAAGCCCTGATGCTACAGCAGTTTTATGTTAAAGTTGACCAGGCTGCTGAAGTGTGTATTAGGGAGATGAGTGTCTGCCTTAAAGAGAGGTGTAAAAACAAATGGTTATAAATGTGAAGGTGCCTGTGCCTGAGGTGTGGTTATTAAAATGGATGGTCCCTAAACCTGTGGTGGTTGCTATAAATAAATAGCAGTAATCTTTATACTCCCTGCTGGCTGTTTGTCTTGGCTTTGGAAGATAGCCCTGGTCTAGCCCTAGGTACCACTCCAATCTCTTACTGAGAAGAGAGGCAGCTGCTGGTCTGTTGTGAAATAGAAATGTCCCTCCTCAGGGCACATTGCTTCTTCTGAGTTGCCCCTACCAGGCAGCCGTAGCGCCAAATGTCGGCCTGGAGTGAAGCAGTCTCACACAATGCAAAAGCTTGCCACCCTTTACTGCAGAGGTGTAAACACTGAGACCTCCAACATGATTTGGGCAGATCTAAGCATGAAATGTTAGCAACTAACATCCTGTCCCCTTTCTGCCCCCTCCGGCGCTGCCCTCCTCCCACATGCATTTTCCCTCGCTCCCTTTACATGTCCCAGCCGAGCTGGCAGCTGGCACTGGGAGGCTGTGAGCTCATGAGCTCACTCCCGGCCCAGCGTGCTGGCCTATGAATAGCTCAGCCTCCGCTGAAGCTGCTCTGTGCCTCAGGATGTTGCCAGCCACGTAGATTTAACAACTGGATGTATGCAGATAAAATAAAAACATGCCTAGATGTCCCTTTGGAATTTAGGTTTTTCAGCCTTTTAATAGGAGGTGAAGTGACTGAGCTAACAATCTTTCTATTTGGAGTTCTCTAGATAAGGGTTTAAGCAAAGACAGGCTTTCTCTTTAAAAGGAGAAGGACTTATACCTTCAGATTTGCTATTAAAAATGGCCTTGCAACAATAATAATCTCGTTGCAAAGCCTGCATCTAAACGCCTCCTTGTGAGATGTGACTCATGCTTTGAAAGCACGGTCGCTTTCCTGGAAGGATAGGTAAGTACTGTTATCACCAGATAGGGAGCTGCAGAATGGGAGATGGTGTTCTGAGTTCCCAGAAGCATCCACTGTATAGATGTTGGAAACTCAAGACAGTTACATTTCATTTTTGGAGTGACAAAAGCCCCACAGTACTTTTGAATAGCAACACTGAGTTATGTTAAAAACAAACCTAAGGGATGCATTTGAAAATGTAGATCCAGAATATCTTTGCCACATTAACAGCAAGATAATGGCAGACCAAAATAAAGAACACAAAGCAAACCAAGTTTGACAGTTCTCTGAAACCTCCATTTTTGATATGTTAAAAGCACATTTTTATGAAGACTACTGACCAATGACAGACCCTTGCTAAACATTGATTACATGACCAAGTAAAAAGCCCTTCTTTTTCCGTTAAGAGTCAGTAGATATCTTTTAGTTTGTGACAGAATTCTGTCTGAATTTTACCACTTTTTAATTTCTTTGATACACAGTGGCATTTTTCAATGCTATCCCAACATCACTAGCTGAAAAGGCAACACTGAATACAAGCAATAGTTATTGCTCTTCCAGCACAGTGTTATCGCATATCCTCTTCCCAACTTCATTTTAACATGGTGTGTGCACCTGCACTCAGCTGAGTATCATATAATCTACAGCTGCGCTGCAGGAGGCAGGAGTGATGGAATAGGACAACTGGGTAAGGTAGCATGACTCGTGGAGTTTTTCTAATAGAGAACATATGAGACCCTGGGAATTTTCATCAGGTCCATACTCAGACATCTCCTTTGAAATGTTTTCTTTGCAAAGAGCTCTCCATATTTTGGTAAATAGGAGAAGTTTTAAAAAATTCACAGTTTTAATTCAGCCTGCAAACTACATCTTAAAAGAAAGTAAATACAATTGAGTTGAGAGCACTGTCTCCATAGCACGGACTTGCAGTGTAAAAGGGCTTACAGCATGTTAGGGTCTGATCCAAAGCTCTGTTAGCTGGCACCCTACTGCTGACTTCAGTAAACTTTGTTCCAGTTCCTTTATTAAGAACACATGGACAAAGTGGATGTAAAACCTACTTCAGCAACACCAAGGTTTTGTCAGTCCTGGGTATTCAGAATGATGAGTCAGCTATTCCTATCCTCATACACCACTACCTAAAAAACCTAGGAAATGAAAATGGTTTTGCCCTTTGCTGCATGCAGGTTTTCTTTAAACTTTTGGCCTTCATGTATCTTCATGTATCAAGCTTTCTCTGTATCTGTGGGATACTAGAAATTAATCTTTCATTTCAAGGTGAAAAGAATGTGCTTTTCCTTTATAGAGACTCCAGGAACCTGGTAATTAAGAAATAATGTAAAGCACACCGATTCCGAATCCTGCAGTTCTATTCTATTGTGAATTATAAACTTCAACATCTCAAAAATGGATGCTTTGGGGCAGAACTTCAGGACATGTTTTTTAGGCCTCCAAATTAGCAGTTGCATTTCTAGTAAACTGCTCCTCCTCTAATGAGAAAAAATGCAAAATAAGGACAGAGAAAAAGAACTGTTCCTTTTTACTGCTCTCTTCTGTGGTTTTATAAGCAGTCCTTTTGTTTGAATTAGTGACTGGGTGAGCTGTGTTAAGAAAAATGTCAGAATGCTATGTGACACTTTCAGCAGTTCTGAAGAGGTTGTGTCATTTGACACTTTAACAGTTACTGTCCCTAGTCTGTTTTAATCCCACTCCATGCTGCATCTGTGCTGTGGCACGTGTGCAATAATTCTTTGCTGTGCCTGGCACTCGCTGGTGTGCACATAAAAATGCAGGTGGCAGCATTATTCTCCAGAGCAAAGCAACATCTGTCAGCATCCTAGGTGAGTATATTGCTTCACATGAATAAAGCACAGACTCAGAGTACCTCAGGCAACTTGTGCTCTAAATTAGATGTAGCCATGAATGCTTTAAGATCATCATTAGAATGAACTTAATGCTAGTTCTTTGTTGGTCTGATTTCCAGTTGGGATTCAGTGTGGGAGTCAACAAGGGATGGATGCCAGGTGTGACCTGGGATGCATCTTTAGTTGTGACCAACAGACAGGACAGCCACAGGCAGTGACATGGCTTACAAATTCCCTACTTAAGAAAGAAAAACCGTAGGCAGTTTTTCAATTGCCTTAACATCTGCTGAGTGTTTTACCGTGTTCTTCAGTGGAAGCTGTTAGCCCTACCAAATGGGACTTGATATAAAAGGTGCAGAAGACTCTTAGGAACTCCTTTAATTCCAGAAACTCCTTCATTGTGATGTGTTCACTCAAGGTGCACATGATGGCCCTGGCACTCTCCTGAGAAACTGTGTGATGGGAGCTAATCTTGACGAGGTAGCGTGAACCTGTAATTTTCTATCTGTTGCTCAACACTGGACTGAAGAATGTGCTTTTGGGGTTTATTTGTAAAAGGTGAAAGGGAATGGGACACCTAATTGATCGGTTTTGCTTGTCTCATCAGTCTTTATATAGGTAGCAAATTAAAAGACATGACTGATATGATATGGATAATGGTATTAAACCAACTCTATTCTTTAGGCTGTTTTGCCTGTGAGAACAGGTCATGTTCGTCTGTGAAAGTAAAGTGAGAGAATCCATCTTTCCAAAGAGCACGTTCTGCAGAGGATCTGACCAGATCTCCCATGTCAGGGTGCATTTTATTTTTTAACTTTGATTTGCTGTATCTAAAAGAATGGAAAATCCTGATTGTTCATGGCTGCAGACACAACTACTGGGGTGAATTCCTTTCCTGGAGAAAATGGAAATCCAGTGTGGAAAGAGTGCTGTTCATAAAGTCACTGACAGTGACAAAGAAATGCACTGCAGGACTCAGATTTCTCATGGGCAAGGAGTGAAAGGGTTTGTCCATGGCAGCTACTCTGCCACTTCTTAGGAGCTCCATAGTGGGTAGGCAACTGGTTTAAGTGAATGTGTTCAAGTGAAACTGTGCTTGCAGTCAGCTGAATACATGTTCTGTTGATACAGATGCTAAAATAACAAGCCCTATAGAGAAAATTCAGGGACTTTCACTTTTAGAAAACCAAGAAGAAACCAGCAAGTCAAAGTTCTCATGGTGATGGAGAGAAGGGGGTGTGCTATTGAGACCATTTAGGAAAGTAGTTTAGCATCACCACATGGCTAGATGTAGCATATGGACAGTATTGAATCCCACATTAAGGCTAGGATCAAATCTGATCACCTAAAGGAAATTTTGTGTATAATAAAAGAAATAGTCTGTTCTTCCTGTCTCTAATGCTCTAAAATCCATCTTACGAGGCTCCATCTTCCAGCTAGTTATTTCTCTCTATCCAGAAGAGGTTTTCAGACATGTAAGCAGCTGCACAGTTCTCAAATATGCTAGGAGGAAAGTTTTGTTTAAAAAAAAAAGGTAATTCACAAACCCTGGGCTTTTTCAATGTATAATTCATATGTCCTTTGAACAGTCCTCCTCACAGGAATTCAGAAATGGATTTAGATCAGTTTACTTCATTTTTAGAATACAATGGAAGAGCACTTACCCTGCATTCTTGCAGCCTTTTTTATAAATTAAAAATAGATGCTGGGCCCAAACCAGCAGCTTTTTGCACTCTGGGAAACCTGTGCAAACAAACCACAACAGGGCAATTCTGCTTTCTTTAGCAATGCAAGCTGTATCCTCAGAAGCCTGTGAAGAGACAGAGGGTCTGTAGTGCACTTTTCCCCCGCAGCCAGGGAATAATCACTGCATCTTTCTTGTTTTGAGTGTTCAAAAGCGAGGGGCTACAGATGTAGGCAACTGAAAAATCAAATGCAGTCATCAGTGTAGCAGAGCTTGGGCTGCAGAATTGGACCAGCAGACGTTTTATGGCAATGCAGTGTCAGTCCAAATTGCAGCTTTGTGCCAAATGGTCCTGCGTTAATAGCGCCTTGTGAGTGGCAGTGCCAGGAAACCAGCATCCTGGGGGACGCTGCACCCGCCTTCCTTGCAAAGGGTAACAGTGTTACACAGCCCAGACTGAAAAATTTGAAGAGTGTTTTTTAGCCAAGGAAGCAATTTGTGCTTGGCATGGGGCAGTACAGGCCACTTCCCTCTCTCTCCTCCCCCACCAAGCATCTCATAGAATCAGAAACCACAGGGTGATTCAGCTGAGTGAAGTCTGTTTCCTGGTGTGTTTCTGGAGTAAGCAGTTGCTTTCAAAGCCTTCAGAGGCTTTGCCTGGTGCTTATGGCATCGCTGCAGATCAGCCTTTAATTCCAAACAATTTGTGGGAGATGGCAAGATGTGTCCAGAAGTAGCTGTGAGCTAAGTCCACGTTACGTACAGCAGTCATTATGGTTCACTTGTTATGTTTTCCAAAATATTAGAGGGGGTCTTTCTGGAACAGAAGCTTATTTTCACGGAGGAAAACTGAAAAATGCAGTCTTGAAGGATAGCTTTGAAATGCATTTCAAAAATTGAAATATGGCAATTCATAATGAGAGAGGACTTCTGACTCTTGTTACTATGAAATGGTTAAAACTTAAGACTTTTACCTGAGATTTTACTCTGCAGAACTCTGCCTCACTGAGCCCCTCTGAGCAGTAGTGATTTACCCTTTGCTGCATGAAGGTTGGATTCCTCTAGCAACTCTGCCTGATGTCTATTTTTGGCTTCCCCTCTAAAAACAGATGGTTGGGAGTGAGAACCTCTTATGATTGCTGTTGTAAGCTGTGAAAGCAACAGATGGTTGCTAACACAGAGATCACAAACCCAGAGGTTTTGAGCTCCAGTTTTTCTTCCAGTGGTGCAAGTTTTGTTTCCACCCATCTACTTTATACCTCTTGGAATAGAAATAGGTTTATCAAGGGTATGTCAGTATAACAACTGGAGATGCATTGTTAAAATTTCATTCCTAAGCTGCAAAACACATAAAATAAGTAATTACTTTGGTTCTGTCAGAACAAGACACTGAGTGTGGATTAAAACATGACACATCTTAGGCGCCTGTGTCAGTGTTAATGACACATCAGAATTTGGTTTCTCCTGTTTTCTTAAAAACATCAGCAAGGAAATAAAAATCAAACAGACAGATCTAGGTTAACATTGTCTTCGCTACTTGCAATGGCAGATCTGAGAGGTGTGAAACTTCCTCAAAGGTCTTGGTCAAGGTGTGGGAAGATATTGGCTGCAAAGGACTAATTGCCTTTCATCTCTCCAAAGTGGACAGAGAGACACTAATACCATGCCAGATGAGGAGGCCTGTGGTCTCACATTACTGACAGAGGGGTAAGGACCCTTGTGTCCATCACTTTAACTTGAGCTTTGAGGGGCGTGATACATAAATCAGGGAAGCTACAAAGTCTCTAGTATGACAGAATCTCTGTATGCCTGCACCTCTCATTTCAGTTTTCTAATAAACATAAGGAAATAATGCTTTTTGTGGGTCAAGAAGGCTGTCCAGAAATTATTATACTCCACTTAGTCTATTTTTTAAAAAATATCCCACTGCACATAAGCTGTGTACATCAAAGGTTTTTGGAGTGCTTTGCAACGACTAATGCATTATTAAGCTAGCAAACCCCTACAGATGGGAAGATGCAAATAGAGAGAGGATAATGATTTGCTCAGGACTACATACTGTGTCAGTGACAGAGTTAGGAACACAGTTTGTGTGGTTTTAGCTGTGTCTCTCAGCTGATATCTATCTATAGAACTGGGCAAAAGTATTGGTTCAAAATCAAATGCATGACTTGAAATGGGGCACTGCGTTCTGCTTTTGGTATGAGCAAACCCATGAAATGAAGAATATTATAATGCTGTGAAATTGCAATACCATTCTTTAGTCTGCATACAGAAGGTTTCTCAAGACCTCTGTTTTTGAACAGGTAAATGTTGGAAATAGCCAGATTTTGGACATGTTAGAACAAATCCACTTCACCATCCAAAATACAGTATTCAAGTATAAGGCAGCAGAAAATCTCAGGCAAATTATTAGGTATTGTAACATAGAAAAGGAGACCTAAAGGACAGATTTTAAGGAACCAAGAAAAAGGCAATGCTAGACATACCTGCAGTCTACCATAAGAAGACATGGTCATTTAAAAGTCTGAACTTCCATTCTCCACTGTAAAAACAAAACGTCCCATTTGTAGTAGTTGAGAAGCCAAGTCCTTAGTTCATCCATCTCATCTCCTTTTTCGTGTCTGTTGTGTACTGGCAACTGTCCTGGTTTTCCACAGGGATACTAGGGAAATGATTAACAGCCCTGCTGCAGTGTCATGTCTTTTAGAGGGATCACAGATCCACAGAACATTAATTAAGCCAACATTCTTGTGCCCAATTTTGTTTGGAATTATTATAAGCCTTGTATTTTCTATCTCTATTCACCTGCTTCAGCAAACAATTTTTTTTAAACTCTAGAGTATGTTGGAGAATGAGCTGTTTCACTATTATAGCCTGGAGTTTTTGATACTTATACTATTTCGATCCTTGTGGGCTTTCTTGCCCATCTTATTCACATTCTTAAAATATTCCTGCTAATATCCTTAAATATTTTTAAAGCTTAAATATATATGCAGTGCCTCAGCCAATCAGATTGTCTAATTAGTCTAATTGCTGTATAGTGTGGTGTGTACATGCACTCAAATAGGAATTTATGCTGACTGGCTAGTATAATCAATTTTGCCGTTGCATTTAATTTTAGAATAAACCACATTTATTTCCCTTACACTAGATTCAGGAAATAAATTACAGTTGAGGCAATAAGATTTTTCCAGGCTTCCCTAATATTAAGTCTAAATTAATTTGGTATTTCAGATTCTTCTACCAATTGCAGCAGTTATGTTGGCCAAATACATCAGAGAAAGTTTATAGATTTTACTGCTGTTTCTGCAGGGCTGTTAGGAGGCAGAAGGAGTCTTTAAGAACAGCCAGCTTACTAGATGCTGACAAAATTTAAATTGGGTTTCTCGCAGGAGGACTTAGGACCAGTCCAATCATGTGGTGGGAGGCTTTGTTAGAACTACTACCACTATTAGTATCGATGCAAACCTAATGTTCAGAGCACAGACAAGGTTTAAAGGAGAGCCTGAGAGCACTGACTTGTTTCAAGCAGCAGGTCTGGTGGGTATAACCAAATTCTCTGATAATTTAAGGAAGTGTAAATGCAGTGAAGCCACTGTAGCAATAACCACACACATCTTTGGCTGTGGTACTTGATGTATTCAATCACATTGTACTTGCCTTCAGTTTAACTTCTTAATTACACTGCATGGACCCACAGCTTGCCCAGTGCATATGGGACAGGGTATAAATCAAAAGGCACATAAACAAATGCAGGAGGAGGAGAGGAGTTCAGACCTGAGACTGGCTTTAAGAAAGTGATTAATATTTGCTATGAATAAAAGGTCCATCTGCAATTTGAAATTGATTAACTAAAAAGCTATTTTAAGGTAAATGGACTAACAGGAATTTCTGGTGACAGTGAAATGCTTTCTCCATTCCAGCATTTAGTGCAGGCAGTATTCCAGTTATCCTAATCCAAATATAAGATTTTTAGAAAATGTAGAGTATAAGGATAGCAGCTCTTTGGTGGTAGGAACAACTTACAGCTTTAAACTAGATTTTTTAAGAACACAACATATTCACTAATACTCCACATATGATTTAGAGCTGATTTTGAGAGCAATTGATGGATGCACTCTGTGTTCTTTCATGAAGATTTTGTACTCCAGGGAACAGAGTAATTGGCAGTTGGGAAGCTGCTTTTAGGATTTTGATCTCCACCCCAGAAAACAAAGTGCAACCCTGAGCAGGATATAGCTATATTCAGTATAGCTATATTCAGGCAGAAGTGAAATGTAAAATACATGCCAAAAAAAACCCAACTGAATGTTGAAGAGTTTCAACTTCCTGTGTTGATGTTCTTGAAGTTATTTCTGCTTTCTATGATGAACATCCACAGATTTGGAAAAGACAGGGTTACTGGTTTTTTCTTCTGAATCAGGGCAAGAGCCTGACACTGGCAGGGAAAAGGCCTGTCAAATGCTGTAGCTTCACAGTGGTGTCAGTTACTGTGGTTGTGGAATTGGGAAGCCATGTTAACAATTAAGCATGCTCTAGCTAATTGACAAGCCTGTGTACAAAACTGGCAGTAGAGTGGATACTCAAAACAGCACAAGAGTATAACAAGTAATGATCACCTCCTTGCCACTGTGCTTGTTTTTCCTCCAGTTCATGATGACAATAACAGCTCTCTTCCCATAGCTGTTGACCTCCAAATGGAAAGATGGGTCTAGCAGAAACTGTTCTGAGGAAGTTCCCACAGTTTTTCTGAAATTCTAGTGACCATGGTTAAAACCCAACAAATCAATGAAGGGCGTTTTTGAGGGTGTGACTGTAGGTTAATAATCTGGTAATGTGGCTGTTGCCAAGGAAACAAAAATTTAATTTTCTGACTCATTTCAAACATGGACTTGAATTACATTTCTGTCTCTATGTTTAATGAACAAATAATTCCATTATTTGTGAGATTTAATTAAGATGGGGAGTTTACATGGGGAGGAGGGAGACTGCTGCAGCCACCATAATAAACTGGTGTTTTCTGTGAAAGGTATAAATCCAGCCTTTATCAGTGTCTCTGCAATGCCTGGGCTCAGTCTTAGTTATCTACGTTACAAAAACCACCAAAACCCTGTGGCAGGAATGGTAAGGCATTGGTTCACTGCCAAAGACCAAAGGAAGCCTTGCAGAGAGAAGCTGGGCATGTTCCCTCCAGCTGTTAGCTAAAACACAGGGCAAAAATCCACTTTCTCCCGTGCCAGAGAGAATTCTGATTTACAGTATGGGCAATGCTCCTAGGACTTGTCCTGCCACACTATTGTATGCTGTGGCATTAGGGCTGCTGGCTTTAAATGCTGTGGTTCTAAATATCCTAAATAATCTTTTCACACTAACTCCTCCCTCAAACCCCCAACAAACAAACAAAGGCATTAATTAACCCTGTTAGTGTTCTTGATCCTGAATTTCTGTTCCTTCTGATCCTTTGCTGGGCTTGCTAATAGGAAGCACAGTCTAGACAAAAGAGGTCCCCTCTGATCCTTCCTACTGCCCTGAACATTAGCAACAGGACTGTAAGGCCTCTACAAGACAAAGAAAATTCTAAGGAGGGCCTTAAAAATGACCTCTATGTATGATCCAAAATAGAACATTTAAATGCACTGAATAGCTTTAATCTAGCCTAGCTTTGTATAACCTGAATGACTCTACAGAAGTCTCATCTGCTCATTTTCTCTACAAATACTAATCTTTGATCTGCAATTATGTTTGAACCATAAGCCTTTTGGTTTTGTTCCTGAAGTAAAAACAGTCTTCTGCATATTCTCGTAGAGAAGTTTCTATCAGTATTAACACATTTTTGAAAATATTCACACGTAGTTATCTTCATATGTAGATTTTGCTCTAACAGCGACACTAACCTGGAGTAGTTTTAAACATTCAAAAAGTTTGCCTCAACAACCTTCGTGAAATATAGTTTCTAAATATAACTGTTAAAATTAACAAAATACAGGCAACAATTTAATATTGCAGATAACAGAATTTTTCTTCCTTAGGAAGACTATGATCGTCTGAGACCTTTATCTTACCCTATGACCGATGTCTTCCTTATCTGCTTCTCAGTGGTAAACCCTGCTTCATTTCAAAATGTGAAGGAAGAGTGGGTACCGGAGTTGAAGGAATATGCACCTAATGTTCCATTTTTACTAGTAGGAACACAGGTATATTTGGTTCTGTTCTATTTTATTTAAACAATTAGGATCACTGTACAGTGCCTTTTCTCTGGGCTGGAAGTTCAGGCCCAACAGGACCTGAGCAGCACCTCCTTCTGCCTTTGGAGGAACAACCCTTAGAGGTGGCAGAAAAACATAGATATGTGTTGTTCTCCAATGAGCTAGCTCCGTTTTGTTAAAAAAACTTATATCCATTGTAAACTGGGTGGCAAGATTGGCTGCATGCCTCCCATGTGACTTTCTAAAAAGTCATGGGACTTATGGACTGGAATTGTCTGCTCATGCCCATGTTACTGGAATTACTGGGTCTACAACTATTAGTCACATGCAACATTTGCTGAAGCAGAGGAGCAAGGGGAGAAGTGAGACCATTTCCTCTTGCTTCTTGTGGGTAGTGGACGGCGCTTCATTTATGAAGTGACCCACATGTTGGTGTTACCTTTGGATTAATCTTCCTGCCACTGCAGATGATCACATTTAATTGAAGAGCTGAATACAGAATAAAGGTTTGTTCCTTCTGGATTAAAGGTTCACAGCTTAAATACAGGGCTTCTGAATCAGGAAGGGTCCATGATTTGAATCATGACATGACTCCATTTTTATAGAGATAATATTCCATTAAATAATTCTCCTTTAAAATGAGGGTATCATATTGCCTGCTGACTTTTGTTTAGAGGAAGTATTCCAGCATGACTTCAATCTTTCTTGCTAGATTGATCTCCGTGATGACCCAAAAACTCTGGCAAGACTGAATGATATGAAAGAGAAGCCCATATCTGTGGAGCAAGGACAGAAGTTAGCAAAAGAGGTAAACTGGATACTCCTTAATGAAACCAAGTAAAAAAGAACAACAAAACCCCCCTATTTCTACTTACTTTGTCTTCCTTTATCATTTTTCGCATATCTTCTAGCAGTCCACATATGAAACCTTGTGACTGCTTACCAGTTAACAATATTACTTACAATAATGAATAAAGCCAACAAGCAGACCTATGTAATTACACTTCTTGTTAGTAGTACTAATTTTCAGTGTAGACACTTGTAAAAGCTATACAAGTTATATAAGTATTAGTCAAATATAATTAAAATCCAAACTGGTTGAGGCTGGAAGGGACCTCTCCTGCTCAAGCAAAACATTGGAAGTATCTTTTAGAAATTATTTGAAAATGTTATGCTGCCATTTTAACTATTGTGTGGATAATTTTTACCAGGACACTTATAGAGCCTTTATTTATATAAACACAAATGGGTCATGTAATTCTTTTTTGCTCTTTAATTATCCAACATATCTTAGGTCCTCACTGCCAATCTGAAGACATTATTTGTTTCCTATATAAACAAACCAACTTAAATACTTTCCAGATCTTTGGATGAAACACAAATCTTATTTTCTCCTACAGGGGGGCACATATGCATATAACTTCTTGAGATTGCAGTCAAACATTTTAATGTTGCTATGGGGGGAAAATAAAAAGCAGAAGTGCCCAGATGGAATTGAACAGCTGAGACGTACTGCTATTGAAATAACTTATTTTCTTGACAGATAGGAGCCTACTGCTATGTGGAGTGTTCAGCTTTAACACAGAAAGGACTGAAGACTGTTTTTGATGAAGCTATTATAGCCATTCTAACTCCAAAGAAACACACAGTGAAGAAGACAATAGGCTCAAGATGCATAAACTGCTGTTTGATCACGTGAGAGACATTTGACAATGGCCAGGCTTACTGTGAAATTCTACTGATTTTAAATACAATGCATTAAGTACACAGAGAATTTTTTACAGGTTTGAAAGCTAAACCTGCGATTCTGCCTTCTACAACCAGTGAAATCCAGAGGATTAAAATCAAACTCAATGAACTTGTAATAAGAAGCCACCACATCTGTTACAAATATTTTATTCAGACTGGAAGGTACAATCTCTCAGGGTTACACAGTCTAGAGGAAGCAAAAACTGCACCGTGCTGAAACGGCATCTATGTGATTTTATTGAATGGAGATGCTTGGCCTGAATTACTCTAACTGAATTTGGACAGTCTTCTGCTTTGACTATATATATATATATATATATCTTTAAAAAAACAACTTTTGCACAGTCTGTATGGAATCTGCACAAAGAAATACCTTGTCTCTCTTTGCTCCAGTTATCTGCTTTTGTATGTAAGCTGCTTCCGGTTCCAGTGTATCCACAGAGGTGCAATAATCAGACCAGCCATATAGCCAAAGGTAGCTCCGAGGGAACAGGAAATGGGCCATACCTGAGGGGAGAATGCAAGGTAAAAGCAGACAATGAGGAAAATGTGGTTTTTTGTACTTTATGAGCACAAAGTCTAGGTACTGAAGGACAGTAGTCTTATTCTACTTTAAAGCTTGATGTGCTTTCCTAAAAATGCCAAAAGCATAACAATCATCTTCATGAACACTAAATGCTTTTGTACAGTTTTTAATTAATATGCATTAAAATGTAAGCAGGCTTCTGGCTATTGCAGACTTTAGTTTGATAGTCCAAAAATTATGTGAAAAAAAAAAAAACCTTAGAAGTATTTATATCCCCTGAAGCATTCAGCTGACCTAACTTCTTACTGTGCTGCATACATTTGGATACCTACAGATTTCTCAGCAATCTCTCCTTTCAATCTCTCACAGTGTTTTGAAACTTTTAGGTGTGTATAGATGAACTAGTATTCAAATAAGGCCAGAGACTGAGATGGATAGAGGTTTGTTGGCTTTTATTCTTGTAAAGTATATAAAAGGATAAATTTCCCTATGGCTAGCAGTAGGGAGGGAACATAAATTTGGAAGCTGACTGAACATCTTGCACCCAGATCATCAAACTTGTATTAAGCCAGTTATGTCAAGGAGAGCTTTAATGATAAGCTCTATTTTCTAGTATAAGAACAGGAAGCCAACTCAATAGAGCTGACTCACTTTAACAAATCATCATGTACTGAACCAGAGTAATAAGAGAATTCTCCCCTGCCCTTTATTTTTTTAATTGGTATTGATTTGCAGGGAGGAGTGGCCAAATCAAGACTTAACCAGTCTGTCATCAGATGTAGCTTGTATTATCAGTCCACTACATACTGCATTTGACAAAAATCTCAAATAAGTGGTGATTTAAACATTTATGGTAGCATAAACAGAATTCCCAGGCCTCTTCAAAATTCCCTTTTTTTTTTTTGCAAGGACAGTTTTGCAGTTCCTGCTGTACAATGCATATTCCTAAACTAAGTACAGACTGGACTCTCCAATTCTTTTGTTTTTAAATTAAGGGGGATATTTCCCCCCTCTGTAGTACTTGAGACTGAGAAATGCACTAGACAATAGAGGAAATATCCCAATCTCCAGCCTTCTTTTCTACTTCATTTTGACTTGCAATTCATGAATATCAAATGAACTTACTCTTTCTGGTTGTGGTTCCTCCTTTCATTCATTTTCCTAGCTCTGAGTCTTCTCTTTACTTCATTATCACTTAAAAGAATATATTTATTCGCATCCTTTGATCATGGGAATTTTAACTATGAATAAGAGTAATGTATTTTGTCCTCTGCTCTTTCATCTTCAATCTCCTCAGCTGTTTCATCTTCACATTCCTTAGCATTTACAGCTTTATATGTTATTTGGAGGTCTTAAGGAGTGTAGCAAAGATGACTATTAAACAAGGTGCCTTAGGTACTCTTTATTGACCTTGTTTCATTCTTTCATTTTCATACATTCTGTCTCTGCTGCTTATTTTTGTTGCTGAGTATTTCAGCAGTTGCCTCTCAAGCCAAAGATTTGCTTGTTTTCATTCATTTACTGTGTATTGTAGATCATCCATAAAAAGCCTTGAGAGGCTTTGGCATGGTAAGGTACTACATATATTTGAAACTCACATAAGTTTGTGGCCTTGGCTAAACTTACACTTCAGGTGGATCTTTTCAACTTTTAAATGAAATGTAGTTATTTCTAGCATTTTGCATATTACACTCGTCTAAAGGACAAAACAATAAAAAAGTCCCTGAAACCCTTCCACTCACTCAGTAACATTCAGTTGGAACACAAGTCATACTTTCTTATCCACTGATGAAGTCAAATACCACTCTAATATCCACAAAACTATGGACAAAGGCTTCTTAACTCGGTGGTGCTTTTACATCAAATTTGCTGAGTGATCAATGATCAACCCTTCATTAAATTTTTACCTACATTAGGTGAATTTGTAGTTGCCTATTTGCTTTTCAGAAGAATAGGTAGATGATGGACTCTGAATTGATCATATTCCCCTAACTAGAAAGTGAATATCCCTGATGACCCAATGACCCTGTATATTGTACTATGTTGTGTATAGTGGATGATTATTGGTAAGATTAAAAAGATCTCTGATGATTGTTGTAGCCTCTTTCATCTGACTGAACTGCAACTTGGGATGTGGTTTTTCAAAAGCTATGTAATTTTTAATATTAATTATGCCTCTGTCTGTCTTCTAAAACATTGAATTTTTGCTTTGGTTTTTAAAAATCAGTGTTACCTTACACAAGTTTCAGTCTCTCTCTCTAACAGTTGAGTCTCTGACCTCTGAACACTCACGAATGGCAGGTGGCAAAGACAGGGAACAAAGGGAAGAAACCATAAAACACTTCATCTCTCCATCTATGAATAAGACAGAAAGAGACACCACCTCATCCTTTCTAGTGGCATGGAACAGAGGGGTACTAGGCCAGCCTCTTGTTCTTACTGTGCTGCTTGGACAGGCCTAAGTAGTTCCGAAGGCAGTTTGACTGGCCTTTTGAAAACTCCCTTCCTGTCCTTATGTTATTTTCTCTAACTCTTAAGACAGGGCAAAATCCACTAACAGGTAATAATACCAGGTTTTCACCTTTATTCTTGCATGATGGCTTTTAGGCTACACATAGCCCGACACACTCATGGGTATAACTAAAGCAGCAAGTTGTCAAAGACAGATAAGATATGGCTCTTAAGCACATTGGGTGCACTAAATAACACCACTTTCACATGCTTTTGACTGCCTACGAAAATGGGTTGCTTTTTTCTGTGGAAGTGGGTTGCTTTATTTTGTATTAGCTGCTGGCCTCATTTTTTTGAGGCTCTCACTTTCTTCCGGACCTTTTTAAATGACTTTGACTTACTCAATTGGCCTGCTTTTGCCCTGTCTTTCATATTATCTCAAACTTGGTTTAATGTCCTTGACTTGGTATGAACTGCCTGTAAGTGATAAAAATCTAAGCAGCAAATACCTGTCTGCTGTTCCAAGAGATTCCATTCTGCTTGCTTAAAATATGCAACTTGTAATACACCCCTCTTGTCCCCTGAGAACTTTTTAGCTCAGTTCCTCCTACTTCATGCTCCCTTCTGCCTTAAGGAAGCTGACATATCTTACCCCAGTACTGATGTCATGTCTGGGCTGGGTAAGCAGCAAGGGAGAAAGTTAGGCCACATGGCCTAGCTGCACTTTGGTTGAGGGGCAAAAAGGCTGATGTGGAGAGAAAAGTGTCGGGAGCACAGGAGATAGAACAGAACATTTTTCATGAAACTGTCATGAGATGCCTTATCTGTCTCAGCGCTGGGAAGCATCAGCTACCATTCTCACAGCCTAACACAAGAATCAGTTTACATACCAAATGCATGATGTAAAGGACAATTTTAACAACCTGTAGATGATTACTAGGAACCTGAACAGCAGCTTGGCAAAAACAAATCCTAACAGGAACAAAAAATTGCATTTTAAGGGATGGAGCATGAGCCAGTGGTTAATGCAAAATGATTCTGACTTCTGGTATTAGCTTAAATTTTCTTTTTGCATTTTCATCTGGCAGCAGTGTTAAGACTTCACAGGGATTTCTTTAGGCTAGCTAAATAGACACTGCAGAACTGCAAAGTTTTTAGTATATATTAGAACTCATTTTAAGAATAATGACTCAGAATAGGAATTGCCAACCTTTCAGGACACAAATGAGCTAGTTTTCTCAGCGCTCTTTAGAACACCTAAGATTCTATGGTGTGAGAATGCTTAGCATATTGCATGGAAAGCAGAGCATGTTGCAGGATCCCAGCAAGGTATGGACTCTGCTGGACTGTGCATGTAGCTAGTTAAACCAGAATGCTGACTGCATGGCAGTTTTGTCATCTACTACAGGTCTGTAACTTGCATCCCATGCAAGGGGAATTACATAGACATTGATAAGGACATAAAGGCCAGATTCTTAGACCAGAGGAACAACACAATGTTTTTAAAGATGCTATGAAGCAAGCAGCTGCGTGCTGGAACTTTCATTATACAAATGCAAATACAGTGGGGCAATCTACTGTATTTATTTCTTTTTAGTAAATTTAAGAGTGCTTTTCTCATATCCCTAAACGTTGAGTTTTTGTATGCTTACTGTTTCAGAAGACCCATTTCTGACTGTCAATTAGAAAGCTATGTAATTATTTTTGTTTCATTTTAAACTGAATAAACGAGCACAATTATTTTCCCTCCCTGTTTCTAACATGCCTTAAATTCCTAATTGTTTAGTCTGTACTGTCTTTAAAACTTCAGTACATGCCTTTAATCTATTTTGGTTGCATGCACATGTTAACTACAAGTGTCTTATCACGTACAGAATGTGTGTGTTGACAAGCACACACCAAGAAGAAAGTGTGAGGTTTTTTTCAGGCTGGCATTTGTAACTAGAAGTTGGTTTCATGGATTTGTATTCTAAAGTTATAGCAAGCATAACTGCCTTGGATCTCACCATTAAGGTTTACATTGAGAAAACACATTATTAAATAAACAATGATAACCACACTAAAGTGGAACAAGCTTCTACCTCTGTTTAAAACAACTCCAACTGTTCCTTCTTATCACATTAAGCAACTTCTCTTATAACATAACTTTCACAGTAGGTAGTAGATCCAAAAAGAAATACAAGAAGGAGACTCTCTGAGCTGTGTTAAGAAGAACCAAAGTAGTGTGAAAGTTTTTAGTCCCATTTCAGCTTACTTGAGTAAGCACCAAGAACTGTACCCAAGATTCTCCAGATTATTTTTCAGGCTACAAATGTCTGAGAGGTATCTAAGGCTAATATTTACAATTATATTGGCTAAATTACATGACACTCAACTCAGGTGAGCTATATCAGTACTCCCTATTATGTTTGCAGTATCCACTATGAAGTAGGAATATACCAATTTTACTTCTACCTAATGACAACACTGTAAGCCGAATATTATTTCAAACTCACTTTTTACCACTAATAACAGGTACTACAGCTCAAAACAATGCTACAAAAAAACCACACGTATGGGATGACATGCACACAACAAACCCAGAGACATGTTTTAAAAGTCTTTTATCAAAACATGAAAAAAACCCAGGAACTTCCCAGTGAGCTAAATCCAGTTGTTGTCAGTGACAAATGCTGTGTCTGGAAAAATAGTTCCAGCACATATAAAGTGTGCTGATAAAGTTGTGGTCTTTAACTATTGGTCTGCAACAAATTTCCTCAGGCTGAGTAGAGAAAGGATGTGTCTAGTAACTCCTACATCATCCCCTTCTGTTTCAGTGGTGGTGTGCTTTAAGGTTCCACTTCTCAGTGATAGGTGAGGCCAGGATCCTAATCACACGTGCGTGGTTATTAAAAGTACACCATCGACTTGAAACGGGCAATCTGGAAAAACTGAGCAACTGTAACAAAGGAAGTTATTTTCTATTTCTTTGTAGAACTGTCCTAGGTAACTGTGACTCTTACATACCCACCACGCTTCAGCAGCCTAGAGGCAACTGGAGATGGATGTACAACTCTTCAAATTGTCTAGAATAGCCTTATTTAAATAATCGCAGTTAAGTATTGCAAAATCCTTTTAAAATTGCTGAAAAAAAAGATAATCTCAAAACACTAGCAAAACTAGTCTACCAGTCTAACTGAAACATGCCTGGCAGAACAAGTCTTGGAAAGTTTGTTTCGCCTTTTTTTTGTTTTTAATACAGAAATGTAACTATTGTAGCACCTAACCTGCATTCCTGTAAGGCAGTTATCTTTACCTTTATCTGAGATAGGCTGAATTCTGCACACCTACAGCCAGGAACAAGAGTTGACTGAGGCTCCCTGACCAACCATTTTGCATAGTTACAATTTTTTTCTTAAAGCTAGCAGAGGAGTAACACACATGGCATGTTCACAAATTGCTTTAAGAACAACAACAGAATAACGAAAAACAATGAATCATAGGACACTAACTGACTTTCAGCAATATATTTTATACTTCTAACAGAAGTGCTTGATATACTTTTCATTTCCATTCTCAAACATTATTAAGATAATTAATGTTAGTTTATTTCTGAAACAATATTCTCTTCCAGTTAAGTAATATTTACTTAGCAAAGAAGTCGTTGTATGCTTAAAAACAATGCAATTAACATTATTATTAAGAGTAGAGAGGCACACTAATCTGAATATCCCCTGTATGCAATATTTTTCAAACATAAACATGGAAAATAAAGTGAAGATTTTCTGAGACATCTGTATTTATCTCAGTTTTGTTGCATGTCACAAGAAATATGTATAAAGAAGCAATAAGTTTCCTTTGGTTTGTAAATGACTCAAGATGAAGTAGCGTTTGGGCTTTAGCCATTAGCACATGAACTGGAACTCTTGCTATGAAATTCATCATCAGGTTTACTCCAAAGAACACTGAAGTACTTTGAAGTAAAAGCAAATTCTAGTGAAAGATGCATAGGACACTGACATCTGATCTTCTGACCAGGTAAGATCCAGGTGATAGACTTCTCAGCTTCCACTGATACATCTCAACCACGATGTAAAGCAATGACTACCAGGTAATTTTTCGGTTCTTACTATTAAGTTTGCAGGAAAACATGCTAGTCCCAATACAGACTGCCAAGGGCAGGGAAACAGATTAGCAAAAAAATGAAACCAATGTTGCTTTTTCTTTGAAGGGCACAAAGCAGCAAAGTGACAGCAGAACTGCCCTATGTGTGAGTGTGGCAATTCAGCCAAGTATCTTACAGAATAGTGCAGACAGCTTTATTTAATACTCTACTGGGATTCCAGCATTCTCAGTGCTCCCCTCAACCTTTTGTTTGCTTTAGGTGAGTGACTACAGACCATTTTCATTTGAAGACATTTCTATGAACAAACCAGACTTCACAGAAGCAGCTTTACATTCTCCCCTTTCTGAATGATTTGTCAATTTAAAAGTTGACTGCAGACACTCTCAAACTGTCTACAGTTTAAAGTGTAGACACCAGATTTGATCAAGTGCTAAATCCTGATGAAGTGGAAAAATATTCCAATTCAAGACACAGTGCTTAACTCTTTGTGTGAAGCTTGTGCCATACTATATTGTTATAACACAGCTAAATCAATAGCAATAGCATTTTTCGTCCCAACCTCACAGCTCATTTTTGTACCAACTGGATATTACATGTTCTTGACAGCTTTTGGCATTCCAGGATACTAATGGAGCCCAAGGGCAGCAGCAACAACCCTTTGGTTTGCTTTATCACATGATATTTCTCAATTATTGCTGATCCATCCAGTTCTTGTAGTACCAATTTCACCTTTCCTGTGACAGTCCCCCAGTAATGAATTGTCTGAAGTTATAGGTAACTGTAACTGCAGCTGTGTTTCCATCACATGTTGTTACACCACAAATACTAACTATAATCAATACCAACATCAGAACCAGATTTTGCAATAAACAGGCTTAAAGGCCTCAACATTGCTCTCTAAAATAATAATAGCACTTCAGGCTTGCCCAAGTAGTAAGATTTAAACCACATTTTCTGCTTTAAAGTAGAACCATTTCCCCTACAGATCAAAAAAAAAAAAATGTTTACTGCACAAAGGCTAAAATACAAAAAGGAAAACAATCACTAATGAAACCTCGTTTTATCTCAAAAGCTGGTCTTGAGTTAGAAGACTAAGCTGTTCCATTTGAGTCCATTTTTGGATAGGAAAAGGATAAATCCAAAATTATAATCCTCAAGCTCTCTGTTTTTAGGCTAATATGAGAAACAGCTAATGTCAGAAGCACGCTGGCTTAATACTTTACTCATGCAGATGTCTAGAAGTAATTTAGTTTTGACTGGGTTCTGATTACTTTTAAGTCTACATTAAGATCTACATGATTTCTTTCAGACCTCGCTTGGGACTTAATCTGAGAGTCAGAAACTCTGCCCTGCTAACTTTGGTATCAGGAGTATGTCAGAAATGAGGGTGGAGACGGTGAAGGAAAAGGGAAATTGCAGACACACAAGAAGCACTGGGGAGCATTCATACCCAGAAACAGACAGTGACAAGTTTGGGTATCTGAAGTTTCTGCAAATGCTTTGCTGTTCTGAGGAGTCAGATAGTATCTTTTTAGATGTTTAAGTGTAGATTATAGAGCTAAATTTTCAGTCATGTTTGGCTTTTACTGATTTGGAAGAGTTTTCAAACAGGAAAAGTCTTCAGACCATTATCAAACTTCTGTCTCCCACTTTAAGAAGATGTGGGAATGGACAAAAAGTAAAAAATTAACTCTACCTAAAGTAACTGTCTTCAGCTATTAGTGCCTTTGTTTTGTTAATCAGAGTCCCCTGCCTTAATGTGATATGAGCTTTCCTCATATCACTGGTGCATAAAAGGGGAAGTTTTTATACACAGCATATTGGCAAAGTCTGAGATTTTAGGAATAAAACAAAACATGCCAGATGTGACATGCTGTTTTAAAATCCAACCCGAGCAAGGAAAAAGTGCTTGCCTCTCATTGGGACAGGGAAGTAAGTATGGCTTGGCAAGAAGATAGGAGATTGCATTTCAATGAATCCCTTGATTTCTGGGCTACATTCATGTCTGTCAACAATTAATTAGTGCCAACACACACCTGTGTCAGATTGATGATAAAACATCTTGCAAGAGTAATAGCAAGTGTTTTCAGGGAAGAAACCCCCAAATTTTTACTTAAAATATTAACCTCCTCCTCCAGTATTTTTGAAATACAAATTTTAATGTCTTGTTACACTACTGCAACGGAAGACTAATGGCAAAAAAGCAGGCTGTGAGCTACTTAGGCAAGACAAATTCTAATTGCAGCTGTAAGCCACAACATCTGTACAATATCAAAGAGGAAAGTGTGCTGCCTGTTACACTGACTTCTGGAAGAAACCTCCAGAATCATCTGCTTAAGAACAGGCCTGGTAGACACTGCTCAGCTAAGAGTGTATGAGTTTGGTAACCAGACCAAGCACTGAGCACATTTAGGAAGAAGTGTTACTAGTACCACCATTTTATGGCAATTGCAGATTTCAGTTATGTTTAGTTGAATTATTTCTCCATGCTAAAAAACCACAGTAAGAAAATAGCATAAACATTTGAATTTATAAAGATAGCATCTGCAATGCCAGCTTCACATTTTTGCTTGTTCAACTACAAAGCTAATGTTTGCCTTCCTTTGAAATCACAGAAGGGTTTAGTACAGTGTTTTGGCTACACCATTCCCATAAATTGATCTAAATCCATCAAAACCACCTTCTGTTACGTGCTTTTATGGAAGACAGAGGGGATCTAAAAACCAGGAAAGCATCCTTCTTTCCCTATCCATGAACAATACAAGCTATTAGACTGAAGGCAAACTTGAAGCCATCTTCACCATTGCACATTTCTCTTCCAGCTTGTCTAGCTTCTTCTTAACCAAGTCCTTAGAGCTCTATTTCTTTATAAAGTTTGCATGCAACACACACTCACAAGTCTGTAACAGAGAACCTATTTAAACTGGAAGTAAAAATAATGTATTTTACTTCCTTATACCCTAAGCACAGATGCTTCCAATGAGTTTTTAGAAATCTAGCATAACTCTGCAGGAACAGCTTATGACTGTGTCCAATACACCTGTACAGCTTCGGAGCAATTTTGTGTAGTGTGCATCTCCAGAAAATTACTATTTCGTACATTTATGATAAGGGTGTACATACTGACCTGCCAAGGCCGATCCCAATCAAGAGGAATAGGAAATGCTCCAAACCAAGCTCCAAGTATACTGCACACAGAAGTAATCTGCAGACTGCTTTCCCAGATGGACATAGCTCTGTAAAAAGTGTGTTACAAGTTTTCAACAACAGCGGAAGTTATCATGGCAGAGAGTTATATCAGATTTCTCCCCAAATTTTTGAGGCTATAAACAGACATAAGAAGTCACATATTTGATATACAGCATGCAGGTTTCTCCTAAAACGTATTAACTGTAAGTAAAATCTAAGTTGCATATTTTAGCTATCATTACAATTTTTTTTACACCACACTTTCAGGAATTTTTTTTCTTGAGATGTTTACTGCAAAAGCTTATTTATTTTACCTGGAAACACTCCTATTGAGCTTGAAACACTGCTAGACTGAGCAAATAGATCTATCTCAATAACTGTGTGCATTGCAGGGAGAGGCAGACATGAAAGGGTTCTGTAGGACTGTACAGAAAAGCACAAGCACAGTCACAAAGGATTCTGTGGTGCAGACATATTTGATGACTATGACAATTTTAAATTTAAAATAAAAGTTCACTATGAGAATATTTCAAAACAAGTTTCCATCAACTGAAAGGAAACACTACAAGTAAATGTAATTGCACATTGGAGCCAAGTGCATCCAAGTTCAAGTACACTGGCTGCAGTGTACTTGCAGATAAATTTTTTGCACACTAAAGAACACTTACACCACCAGTCACGGCACATATTATAAGTGATATTAAATTACTTCAGTTCTTAGTTTATAGCGTTCTACCACTACTGATTTCAAAAGTTTTTGGAAAGTTGGATTTCTGTTAAACAGATGAGCACTTACTATCATCAATGTACCAACTGATCACTCTGCTTTGCTCAGGCCATGAACATTTGGGTACTTGGTACCAACTAAGAAACGAGCAACAGAAGTTCAGAACACAGTAGGGCACAGTTCCAAGAGATGAGAAGCAGGCTGGAATCCCTGCTCCAGATCAGTACAGTAGGAGATCTGAATTTTAAGTTTGCTACATCTCAGATTATAAATATGCGCCTAGCTTCAGTTAACAGAGGAAAAATATGTGCATTTTTATGGCTTGAAGACTAGATGCATAGTCTGAACTTTGCAGGTGCTGTTTAGGTTGCATGACATGAATACTTGATTTTGAAGAGAATAAAATTTCTGACTTTATTTCTGAGTCCACACTGCTGCATTTGCTATTGACCAAACAGCTCACAGGTTTAAAGCAAACGATTTTCAATGTTTGAAAAAAAAAGGTCTTGCAGACTACAATACTGACAGTGCAAGGTTGACATTTTGAGCAGAACTGTTTCTTCTACAATAACACAATCCCTTTAACTTAGAATACTCCAGTTCACAGTTCTACCAGTTTGAGACTTTTTTTCCTTGAAAAGTCCTGATGTAATTGTAAAACTGTTTAGGAGTCTGCACACAGAAAATTCTTGTGAATTATCTTCAGAAGCTGAATAATTGAGCAGAGAACTGTTAGGCAGAATGAGGAAGAGAACGTTCACTACAGCCTTAAAGCAGTGAAAGAGACAACCGAATACACCAAGGACTAACTGAGGTACAATTCTCTCTCACAAGACATCTTGTGTGTGTGGCAGCTTCACCAGAGACTGCTGTACCATATGGAGATATCAGACTGAGTCCAAAAGCAAAACAACAGAATTAGCAAGGCACGGTGCCTAAGTGAAACACAGCCATTGGCAGTTTGGCAACTATTTCAGCTGCTAATTGAACCACTCTGCAGTATGGACTGGCTACCCAAAGACAACCTGACTTGTCCTCCAGCATTATCCTGAAGGAGCAATGCTTCCATTACTCACTTTTCTTCAAGGAACGATGACTATTGGGATTTTTGCAAGTATTCTTTAAACCACCACATAAACTCCTCATCTGCATGAGGCTTACAACTGCAGGAATGTTTATAAACTTTGCATTTTCCAGGTTTCTTTCATTTTAAACTAAGATAATCCCACACAAAACTAGCAGTGTTTAAGATAATAAATGAACACTAGTGGTAGAAAGGTCTTTTGAAGGCTAAAGTACCTATTTAACCCCTTTAAATAATACAATACATTCAGTTCAGCTTTAAATAATGTTGGAATTAAGACGCTAGCTGACATAAAATAATCTACTGAGACAGCTCCTTCATAGAGAAGATCTGGAATTCTTGGCTGCAGCAGGACCAAACACTAAGCAGCCCTTGGTGTGCGATGATGACCACATTTACAAGGACATTTCAAGTCTGTAAGAGTGTGCAATTCACAAACAAAGTGATAAAATACACATAATGAAAACTGGAAGGAGCCCTAACATTATGGTGTTATACAATTTTTTGGCAGTATCCAAATAAAATCTCTTGTGTACCCTGGTGACACCTTTTAATTGCTATTATACCAGAAATTTCCACACCATTTCTCAGAGCAGTGATTTTAAATAAACAGTCTCCAAAAGAAGTGAAATTTTAAAAAGGCAACTGAAAACTGATTTCTTAAAGACTTTTACAGAGGAGACTATTTCAGCTAAGAAACACTATTTAAATAATAGGCCCATGCTGCCACTAATGCTGATAACCCTTTCTGTAGCTTTTAGTTCCCTCTAGCTGCTCAGGGCACATGACAGCACATGGTGAGTGTCATGACACTGACATCAGCCACAGCTCTAGATGGCAGAAGAAGGAGTCCAGAGATGCTGGCATGGGCCCACTCCTTTCCAAATGCAGAATTAATTTATAGCCAGCTAGGAATGGAAGGGTTTGTGATGTAGACTTACTTTCCCCACACATTCTATGTGCAGACAGGCTTAAGGTTACTTAAGTCTAAATTGTGCACAGGTGCTTTTAAAATACATTTTTTTTTCATACTAAGCTATACACTTAATCAGACTTTCAAGCTTACTGTTCCAGTGCAACTCAAATCCCTAAATTCTACTTACAAGGCAAGCAGCTCTGTTGATTTTACCTAACCATCCTTTTCTTCCATTTAACCAGTCCCACCTCATTCCACATGGCTCAGTTAGAGACAACGTTTTAGTACATCATGTCTACACTCATCTCATGCCCAAACCTAAGGCGTTCCAATTTCATGAGGTCAAGTGAAAAAACACAGGATTATTTTTAAATGAGCAACCTGCTACAATCCATTAAAAAAATTGCTACAATATTTCTTTGTAGTCTGTATTCACTCGAAGTGTAAACAAACATCATTAATAATAGATATTTTAATCAGATGTCACATGGCTCACTAGTATGAAGTACTTACAAGCCCTCACAGCAAAAGTATCAAAACAAGACAACTGTTTCCTATGCAATAATTGTGCTGAAACAGCATTAAGATCTGAACTAGGAAAGAAAGAAATTGACAGGCATTCAAAATCTACCTGGCACAGACTGATACTGTCAAACATCTGTTACTTCAATTCAGCTGCTATTTCCAGTTGCAAAACCTACAATGATGACTAAGTGAATCAGCAATGATTTATTCTGGCTAAACAACTCCTTGCTTTTATTACACTCTATTTAACCCTTCCACTGAAAAAAACTAAGTATAAATGACTTGAATAAGGACTCAAGATATTTTTCAGTAAGTTGAGAACTGAGATAAACCAGAATTCAATACCTGAAACTAGTAATTAAGTCTAGCTTTGTCCTTCTTCTACAGGAGTGCAAACCAATAATAATTACATAGGTAAGCAGCATAAGACAACTTTCCACTTTCTTCTGAGATGAGACTTCACCATTATGAACTATTAAAAGGGAATGAATACTAAAATCTTATTAAATCTCAAGCATATGTGAAGCTTGGTTCAGTGTCCCAATCTTTCAGCCATCTATAATTTACAGAATGAAAAAAGGCAGCAGAAATGGAAATCTTCTGAAAAATACATTATCCTTGATACATGATAATGCCATGGCTGCCACTGGAGATGAAAAATGCAGTTAGAAGGCTCATTTTACTTTAAACACACTCCTGAAAATATTAATGCTTGAAAATTCTGACACCAAAACCAGCTTTCTTTGAAATTGGAAAAGAGCATGGGTTAAGATTACATACTTAAGAACATAGCAATGTATAACTTTCAACATTATATTCAAGTTTAAAACTTGAGTGCTTCTTTTGGCTTCCTATTCCTACTTTAAAAGTTGTATTTATGAAGGTACTATTTAATTATGTGCAAGATTCCCTGTGCACAGCTCTGTGTCAGGTCTCCCCTTTATTTGACAACCATCATATTGGACTGCAAAATGTTTTTACTCCAGTAGAGTATGTGCTGCAAACTTTACTTCCTTCAAACACATAAAAAGTGAGATTTAGCATCTGGACACCTAAAATAAAAAGCCATTTTTCTGAATCAGTATCTTCAAATAAATCTTTCTTTGTCAGAAAAGTTTTCATATGTCTGCAATCACAAATACAAAAACCACCCATCATTCAGGAAGTTTCCTTTTCTTTACAAAAAAATCCATTATATATTGTTGACATCAATTCTGTCCATTCCTATTCAGGGAAATATCAGAACCTTTAGATTAGAACATACCCGTTTTTACTAAATACCCGTATCCATGCCTGTATGTTTGGTCCCAGCAAACACAAGCACTGTAAAGTAGTAAAGGTAGACAGGAGAACTGCAAACAAAAATGTCTCAGTCACTGACCTACNGCCCTGTGTGAGCTATCATTTTCCGCCTGTGGAGCGTATTAATCCACATAGTTTAAATGATTCTGTTCTCTGTCAGCAGTAGCGTGAGCAGCAGAAGCGGGAAAGTGATTGTCCCCCTGAACTCGGCATTGCTGAGGCCGCGTCTCGAGTGCTGTGTTCAGTTCTGGGCCTCTCATTACCAAAAAGACAGAGAGGTGGTGGAGCAGGGCCAGGGGAGGGCAGCGGAGTTAGGGAGACGTCTGAGGCACAGGGTCTGATGAAGAGCGGCTGAGGGTGCTGAGGTTGTTTTGTCTGGAGAGGAGGAGGGTCAGAGATGGCCTTATTGCTCTGTGCAGCTCCCTGAAAGGACGGCGTAGCCAGGTGGGGGTCGGCCTCTTCTCCCNACCCGTTTTTACTAAATACCCGTATCCATGCCTGTATGTTTGGTCCCAGCAAACACAAGCACTGTAAAGTAGTAAAGGTAGACAGGAGAACTGCAAACAAAAATGTCTCAGTCACTGACCTACAAAAAAAAAAAAAAGAATATTACAAAATTAAGTGAGAAGATTGATAATGTTCTAAGAGTTGCAAGATTTAGGAAGAAAAAAGCCCCTCTAATTCAACCTGTGAAAGCGTGTGCTTTCTTAAACCTCATGCAGAAGAATAACATATTTTCTTCTTACTCTGTAGAATAGTAAAGGAAGCTGTAAAGAGTTCTGCTGTAATCTCAGGAGTGAAATGTGGTAATATTTTGAAATGTCTGATACCTGTAACATTTTGTAAAAACCACAGGGGTACCTCACATAGATCGTGACTTCTAAATTGAAGTATGCTTGGATATTTACCCATTATTCCATTTATTTTTCCAGTTTGGTGTTATGACAGCAACCATGAAACCAAACTACATGATGCTATTAGTAGTCAGTAATTTAGTCTATCTCTCAAAAACCAGGCTGCTTCGTACTTTTTTTTTTTAACTTTCATAAAAGTTAAAACACTAATATCAAAAGGATGAAAGATATGCAAGATGTGGGGTTTAGAATCTTAAGGGGAAAATGACTAAATGAAACTCCAAAAAATGTTTGTGCCATTATATTTAACATAAATAAGTTGTTTTAACTCTCTTAAAATTTTTGTTTACAGCAATCTTGTATAAGATCTGGCTTCCAAAAAAACCCTGAACAAGCCAACAAAAAAAATTCCAACAAGAGAGAGCTAAAACAGCCACCCTTCTTCCCCCAGCTAGGAACTTCCAGTGTACCAGAAAATACACAAGTACTTATACCAACATCTGCAAGGAGAGCTGCCCCTTAGAATGTTTAGAGAAAGAAAGGGTCTTCTGACTTACTCTATGAGAGGTGCTCCATAAAGAACAATAATCGCATGAAATAGTATGCAAGACATGAAAAAGTATATACAGCATTTTAGAAATCTGGATATCTAAAAAAGAGCAACGAAATATCAGAATCATGTTTGAAAACAGAACGTAAGTAACACACACAGTCTACGTATTATCAACAGCACTGCACTCTACTTCTTTAATTTCAGCTACAGCACAATATAATAGCATGGCATATTTCAAAACAGTTTTCCATATATTAATACTTTAAATAATTAATTTTAAAAGATCGTGCTCCATCTAAAAATTTTTTTCATGCACCCCATTAAACAGGGCAAACATACAAAAAATATAACCAGAAATTACAATATAAACATAAGTCATTTTATTGGATATTTCTACATTTCTGTTTTACATCTGACTGTCATGTCCATTCATTAAAAGGCAATTCTCACAAAAAGTGAAAAAATATTTCAAAGCAAAAAAAACACAATATAAAAAAAACCTGCAACACAGAAAATCAAAATTGCATTAACTAAAACTACATTTTGCACTTGGTATCTTGAATTCTGAATATATTTGAGAAATATCCATAGCTTTCTGTAAGTCTGCAAGACACATCATTTTCAAACAACTTAAACAACAGTTTCTGGCTACTCACTATATCAGGTAGAAGAAAAACTACTTGATAAACAGTTCTGGTTAGGTCTGTTCTGATCAGGTCACCAATGCAAATCCATAACTTCCCTTGAACCCTTATTTTTCTATATTTATTCCTCGTGCTAGGCTGGGATGAAATCTCACCTAGAACATGAAGTCTGCTTCATTTTTAAATCACAGATGGTTGAAATACTTGCTTTCCATCCAGGATGTGTACATTTCACATCCTCCTCGGTCAGCAAAACTACACAGAAGCTTTGCATACAAAGATACTGCTCTCAGAAATGACTGCTTCAATGTTCAAGAACCACCTCACAGCACTACATCTTGCCTGGCTCAGCAGGTCAGGAGTGCAAGACTATCCATCAGATTTCAAAGCTCTGGGGTATTCCCCCACTGCTGGGCAAGTCGTGTGCTGCTCCAAAATCGTTCTGTTCGAAAGTATTTCACTGGGTTTCACACCACTGACACTCCCTGTTGCAAACTGTCACTACAAAAAGTTTCTCCCAACTTCAAATACTTCTGTATCCAGACTTCAGCACACAAGGAAATCCAGCCATTTTAGTATTTTTCATATGATTTTTAAAAATTGTTAAAATGTAATGTAGTATTTCTTTTATGTCTCAAATTCTGAAAAATACTTTTTTCTTTTAAAGTTATTACAAACTTACAGCTACACACGAGAAATGTGCGATAACATTTCTTCTTGGTATATCCACTTATCAAGATGAGTCAGGCCTGGACTACAAAATGAGTTCTGTGCCATTTCATTTTGCCAGGTTTGGCCAACACACAAATTCTTGGGACTACAAACAACATTTCATTGACAAGAAAACGGAAAGCACAGAATCACTCACCTGAACAGGTTATTTACAGGTAGAGAAAGTTTAACATCACGAAAATACTGAAAAATTTGTTTCAAAAGGTGCTACACTCAATTCACTCACGGAAAATGAGAATTCACCACCAAAACCTGTTTTCTTTCTCATTTGATTATTTCAGAGAATTTGCTTCCCCTCTGTATTGTCTGGTAGCAATTTAGGAATTTAAATAATCTTACCTTGTGAGCAAAGGAACTCCTCCTAGAAGACTGACTTGGTTTAAGGACTAAGTGCAAGATTACATTAAGGGTAGCAACAGAAACAGAACAAACACACATCCACGTGAGGTGCGTTCCCAGGACGCTGAATCCGTCCAGGAAGAAAGCCGGGCCAACGGCGGCCAGGACGATGGACAGGGCGCAGAGGAGGTTGGCAGCCAGGAGCCTCCTGATTTCCGCCTCCCTCATGGTGCCCGGGCAGCAGCCACCTGCAAGACACCGAGTCCCGCCCCGTCACCGACACACGGCAGCAGCGCCGCACGGCAGCATCTTGCCCCGTCGCGAGGCGCAGGGCAGAGCTCTGAGCGCAGGCCGGGAGCGAAGGTGAGGATTTTGGGGCAGGGGAAGAGCGTTCGTTCAGAAAAAAACAAATCCCGCGCGGGCCGCAGGCGCCCCCCCCCGCCCCTCACCGCGGAGCGCGCGGCGCCGCCCGGCAGCGGAAGGCGGCGGGGCCCGACCGACGGCACCTCCGGGGCGGCGCCGGAAGCGGCTGTGGCGGCTGCGGAGGGGCCGCCATGGTGTGCGACAAGTGTAAGTATGGGGGTGTGGGGGGTCCTACCCGACCCGCCGGGCCCTGCCCTTCNATTACCAAAAAGACAGAGAGGTGGTGGAGCAGGGCCAGGGGAGGGCAGCGGAGTTAGGGAGACGTCTGAGGCACAGGGTCTGATGAAGAGCGGCTGAGGGTGCTGAGGTTGTTTTGTCTGGAGAGGAGGAGGGTCAGAGATGGCCTTATTGCTCTGTGCAGCTCCCTGAAAGGACGGCGTAGCCAGGTGGGGGTCGGCCTCTTCTCCCGGGCAGCCAGCGACGGGACAAGAGGACATAGTCTTAAACTGGGATGGGAAGGCTTAGGTTGGACATTCAGAAGAATTTCTTCCTAGACGGGGAGATTTGACGCTGGAATGGGCTGCCCGGGGTGGTGGTGGAGTCACCGTCCCTGGAGGTGCTTAAGGAAAGCCTGGATGTGGCACCCGATGCCATGGTCTGGTTACACGGCGGTGTTCGGTCACGAGTTGGACTCGATGATCTCAAGAGATCTCTTCCAACTGAATTGACTCTGTGCTTCTGAATTTTTTTTCCTTTGTAATGTCTCTTTATGTAGGCGAGAAGAAGCTTGGGACGGTGATCACTCCCGACACATGGAAAGATGGTGCAAGGAACACTACAGGTAACTTCGGGAAGGTTTAACAACTTGGTTTTGAGGTATTGTAAAGCCAGTTGGGCACCTGAGCTATGTTACCGTCTTAAGACCAAAACTTTATGTTACTAATCAGGTTAAATATTAACTCATGTACTTTCCCTCCCATGCTGATTTAACACATTGGGAAGTTGTTTGTCCAGGACTCTTCAGTATTGAACATGTCTGTTTTGTTTTTTGGGTTTTTTTCCTTCTTGTATGGGAGGACAATAGACAAAGTATTTAAATGGAGTATAAAGTGTTCTGTTATCCTGCCCTCTAATGCTGTGCTGAGTGTTTTATCTCTCTTTGTGGCTTTATATGCAGATGTGTAAAAGTTGTAAACAAAGATTTTTAAAGTATGCTTGGAACTGGGAAATTCATTTGGTGTTGATTTATTCTTTTTGTAGAAAGCGGTGGTCGCAAATTGAATGAAAACAAGGCTTTGACCTCAAAGAAGGCAAGGTTAGTATTTAACACTGATTTTAGCTAAGAACATTGTTTAGCAAACTAACTGAGGCCTGTTTCCTGCATACCTGGGCAACTATTCTAGACTGGTTCAAAATACACTTAATAAATAATAATTGTGGGGATTATGGTATTTGATTTGTCGGTACAAATGTATACATCCATCTTTCATGGTGCTTTCTGCTCAATCATAGAGTCTGGGTAAGTATTTTACTGCGGTTCTCACTGGAATTGCTAGGATTTGATGCTTTTATAGGAGAGAAGCCAGGAAATGCTTATTTTCTGTGCTAATATTGCCAGGATAATCTCTTGAGTATTTCCTTCATGTCTGAGGGACTTTCTGTTTGCAAGGGGGAAAAATGCTGCTGGAAGGTGTTTAAGTTCAAAGTCATGTAGTATCTTAATAAAAACACACATTTTTAGTTCTGCTTTTGTGAAGTTTTTGTCTGTGATAGAAGAAATATCTCTTAATGGGGAAAGTGGGAGCTTTTCTGCATACTTTGTACAGCCTATTAGAAATAATTCTTGTGTGTCCCTTTTCTAAATTATGGTTTTTGCTGAAGTTTCTGAGACTGCACCCTCTGGCTTAGACTTTTTAAGATGAGGTAGAAAAAAATACTTCATTTCAAGGTGTATAAATATAATACTTTTCCTTTTTCCCAGGTTTGATCCTTATGGAAAGAATAAATTTGCAATATGTCGGATTTGTAAGAGTTCTGTCCATCAGCCAGGGTCCCACTATTGTCAAGGATGTGCCTATAAAAAAGGTGAGTTTCACTGAGTGTCCAAACACCCCAGTTTGGCTTGAAACCAGAGGGGAAGTACAACACTTGTAATTAAGAAGAGAAGGCTAAGATGAGATTTAATTGCTGTCTTCAACTACTAATGGGAAAGCATGGGGAACATGGAGTCAGACTCTTCTGAAGTACACAGTAATAGAATAAGAAATAGTTTACACAGGTTAGAATGTGGAAAGCTCTAATTACATACAAGGAGAGCAATTTTTCAGTGTGGGAGTGATCAAATATTCCGATAACAGGTACCATCAGAGGTTGTGGAATCTTTACAGGGGACATTCAAAGCATGGCTTGAGCAGTCCTGAGCCAGCCTTATACAGGTTGGCTGTTTTGAGTGGGGCAGGACTAAAGACTGAAGGAGATTAATTTAAACCTTTGTCATTCTGTAATTGTGCTTCTTTTAGAACGTTATCTAAAGCAGTAGATTTGGAAAAATAACTCCAAACTTAATCTTGGCAATTGCATAGAGAACTGTTATCTAACAAGTTTAGTCTTCCTTAATTTAAAAAATCCCAGGTCTTGTAAAACTCAATTGCTTAGTGCATTCCCTCTTCTGCTCCCTTCTCTTTTTCCCCCTTTTTATAATAGCTAAATCTAAAATTCCTGGGTGGGAAAAAAGCATCATGATTTAATGGCAAGGACTCATTATGGCACTTGAGGTGAACTGATTTTTAGATGTAGAGCTACAGCTAACCAGTAGTAAACTTCGTTTATGAAATTAATTGTTCAATAAATATGTGGTGTGTCACAGAGGCAGTGGTTTAGCAGCCTGCTGTAGGAATGTTGCCTGCTAGGTGCTCACCAGATGGCTGCCTGAATCCCATATGGTAGAACCTTGTTCTCATTCTTAAATTTGTGGCTGGTTTGGGTGGGCTTCAGGATTTGATCTTTGTCTGCTTGTGTATCCTTCCAGGTTAAACCTGTCTTCTTCATAAAATTAAGAACTTTAAGTGCTTTAGGTTCCAGCTCTGACCATAAAGATGTTACTGGAGCATATTTCTCAAAGTAAATGCAGTCATACAACTTAGTGCTTCAGTGGTTGTGTATCTCTGAAACTGGGAGGCAATCTCAGGTTAATTACTCCTCAGTTTAGACCTGAAGTCAATATTTAGTGGGCTGAGTTTTGGTCTCCAGAGTAAATCATGTGGCCTGTTCTCTTCTCTAATGAACTGCTAGACATGTGTCTAGTCATGATGTCAGTCTATGAAAGCACACAGTTTAGAGAGAGCAGGAGTAGATGCCACTTGACATTTTTTGTCTGCTGGTGAATGTTTGTGTAAATTGAGAAGTGGTCCTACCAGATAAAAGATTTAGCACCTTTCTGCTTTGGAAGGAGAGGGAAAAATTGAGACAACCCACTCCTCTGCCAAACTTGTGTAATTTTGGTGCTCTGGTCTTTTGACTTGACAATCCTAGAATTTAGGACAAAGTCCATTGGGACATCAGTATTCACTTCTCAAGTATTCTTGCTCTATAAATACCTTAATTCTGTGAAAACATATTCTAAACTTTCTCAGTTGTCTGGAGCCCCCCACCTGTTAACGCCCCATTTAGCAGTCAGTTTCTTGGTGACTGTATTTTCTTAGTCCTGCTGCTTTCTGTCCACCTCATGCCTCCTTTGGCTACGGGACTTTAAACAATTAACTTAGTCAGATGTGAGCCTTTCCTGGCTCTCTTCAGGCATTCCAGCAAATGACAGAGGCTTCAGGCAGTATTGTGAATCATAATGCTCTCAAAATAGGACTTGTGTTCTTAAGTGGAAGCATTACACATATGCTGCAGATACTAATTTGTATTAGGAGTTATAATATTACTTCTAAGGTCGTAGTATCTGTTGAGAACATGCACACATAGATTGCCAATGAGAGCTCATTTGAACATTTTTTTAAAAAAAAGATCCTTACTAAAACATAGCAACTGTGTTTTTGTAGAAAGACTTTAATGATTTTTAAATAATTTACACACTTTTTGTGTGCTTATAGGCATCTGCTCAATGTGTGGCAAGAAGGTGTTGGATACGAAGAACTACAAGCAAACTTCTGTCTAATTGTACTGATTAGTCTTTTTATGAACTTTAGCTTCTGTGTCTTTGTACAGTAACTTTTCTCTAAAATAATTTGTGAATATTACTTTCTGGAATATAGTACATTTACTTGGAATGAGAGGTAAAGACAGCCTATTAGCCTAAAATGTACATAATATTTGATTATTGTTGGTTTAGCACTAATATTAACTGGTATTTAAAGGTAATGGTTTTCAGCAACTGATACGGTTCAAAGGGAATAAGAAGATCCTGGTGGATAGGTTGAAACTATGTTACCATCATAACAGATCTTTGAGGTGAATACTTGTTTGTTTTGCCTATCACAAGTCTTCTGCTTATCTCATGGTAATGTTTTGTAGATGTATAAAATATGAGCTTGCATCACCTCATTAAAGTATCTTCATTTAGTTCTATGCCTATAAGTATTTATAATTATTCTCATTCCAAACTATTACGTTCTTGCTCTTCAGATTTTAGTGCAATTGTCCTGTTGTATTTTGTTTATGCCTACAGTATGGTTGGTTAAATCACAAATTGTTAAGCTACTGATATCTGGTGTGTTGCCCTGCCAGTTCTTTCTTTGGCCTTGTTGTTGTTTAGCCCCAGCCAGCAACCAAGCCCCATGGAGCTGCTCACTCACTCCCCATCAGGGCTGGCGAGAGAATTGGCAGGGTAAAAGGTTGAAAACCTGTGGGATAAAGACAGTTTAATAGGGAAAGCAAAACAAGGGATTAATTCACTTCTTCCTATGGTGTTCAGCCATCTCCAGGAGAGCAGGGTCCCCTCACCCATTACGGTTTCTTGGGAAGACAAACTCATCACTCGGAATGTTCCCCCTTTCTTCTTCTTCCTCCCACTTTATACACTGAGCATGGTGTTATGTGGTCTGGAATATCCCTTAGGTCAGTTGGGGTCACCTGTCCTGGCTGTGTCTCCTCCCAGCCAGCCCCAACTTCCTTGCCATTGTGGCAGTACAAAAGGCAGGAAAGGCCTTGGCGCTGTGGAAGCCCTGCTCAGCAATAACAAACAAATCTCTGTATTATCAACTCTGTGTTCAGCACAAATCCAGAGCACAGCCCCAACAAGCCACTGGGAAGAAAACTAACTCCACCCCATCCAAAACCAGCACAGGCATTAAGACTGATCAGCTATTCCCTTGTTAGCCTCCAAGGAGACTTTACATACAGTATCAGGTGGCCCAAGGCAATAAAATAATGAGCATCAATTTCTAAATATCTCAGTCTCATCATTTTCTAAGTTAGTCTGGCTTTTAAATACTTGATTTGAAACTGGCTGTTGAATTCTACGATGTAATTGCTTATATATGTGTCAAATTTGAAAGATCAAAGCAGGCTACCTGCTTTTCAGCTCTTATTTGATGCAGGCTTGGAGTGAGTCTGTGAACATGAGAGGCTGACTGTGGCTCTGTGATTCTTTTGTCCTTTGCTTAGTTTCTACATATTAAAGCAATTTCTGTTATGGAGCATAAAAATTACTGCCTTTGCATGTATTTTAAGAAAAAAGAATCATTCCTTCTTAATTCATGGTGAATTTTTTACTAGACCTCTTTTTAAGTGTTTACTCCTCCCTGCAATCTTCTCTTGGCAGTTTTACGCTTCTGCAACTGTCTTTTAACTGTAGCAGAAAAACTATCAATGGGAATTTCCCCATTAATACTCTGTTTTAGGTTTCCTTTTGTTCTCATGTTATTACTGAGGAAACTGCATGACTAATGGAAACTGAAAAATTGCTGTTCTTTCTGTGAGGCAAAATGAAGAGCACCAGGCATATAGTTACCCTCTTTGCTGTTGCCTTCCTGCCATGCTGTAGCTGTGTTGCAAGCAGCCCTCTAAAGGGGATTGTCTGACATTTCCTGTCATCTTTAACTGTCCATTGTTGAGCCTTTATCACCAAAGTTTCTTGTTCAGATGTGTTAGCTTCCTGCAGTTGCTAAAGAGGTAATTATTTTTGGCATTTTATATTTGCTGAGAAGCTTTGTTGGGATAGTGGAATGAGCTGGGCCTCCCAAGAAAAGAGAGGAATGCTGCTGCTTTTTATTGTAAGAGCTTCTCCTGCTGTAACAATGGCATGGAATAGCTAGCTGATGATAGCTTGGTGCTGGCCATTTGTTTCCAAACACATCAAGGAATTCTCATATTAGTGTATATCTCTCTGACTCATCCTTTATATGGGTGAAAACGAAATGTCTGTAATTGGTTTCAGGTCTAGTCAGCAGTGTGTGTGAAAATTTCAGATGGCAAATTCCCCAATAACCCCTGAACTCTTCACCTTTTATGGGTATGTGCTATAAGGTTGATTGATTTTTATTATTCTGTGAATAAAACTTGTCTTCCTACAACTGGCCAGTATCTCTATTTCAAAAGCATGACATCATAATGCTTGAATGAATTGGGGTGAATTGGATGTTTATTGCACTCTATGAATATTGGTGCTAAATGAGCTCTTACCTTCTTTTGAAACCAATTAAAAAACAACAGGAATTTAAATAATGTGATGCTTTGTTCATAATTATTTTGTGAATTGAGCTTTTGTACATTCATGTCCTATTACTGGACAGCTGTTTTTGCATGGTAGAAACTCCTTTGTGTTGTAAAAAAAGGACAGGTTTTGTTTTGGTGGGCTTTTTTAAATGGTGGATACAAACTTTTGTTTTTCCAGGGGTTTTTGTGTGCTCAGGATCTTTCATCTGTAGCTCTCTAAGCTCCTCAGCATCGTGAGAGTTATCAGTTCCCGAGATATGTAAAATTTGCTGATGTAACAGTCAGCTTTCAGAAAAGCTCATTTTCCAAGCACTATTTTGAAGTCTCACTGCTTTAAATTTAGGTTGCAAGCCATCTATCTCCTGAACACCTCAGAGATGTATCACACTTCAAGGCAGCCTGGGCAGAGAAGCACTTAAGGGTAGCTATTAAACTTATATGCACCCTCAGTATAATTGAATTGTCATATAAAAGCACATTGTTGATGCTAAAAATGTATTGTAAGGATGGCACATCTTTCCTGACATATTATGCAGTGAAAAACAAAAGAAAATTTGTAATGGAAAGTTGCCAGTTTTGTTTAATGTACTGAGAAGAACACAGTTATATTCCCAGATGATCAGCCTGTCCTCTAAATCACAGGTTACATAAGAGATTTGTGCTGCTAAATTTAGTAGGATTAGAATTTTCTTCGGTACAGCTGAATTCTTATACTGTCCTTGCTGTTCCTTTGTATTCATTGGCCAGAGCTATTACTGAGCTAAGTATAAGCAACATTTTGGTGCAAAGTATTAAGAGAACAATTAGCTAAGTATTGCTACTGTGACTGGAGAAGCCAATCAGATGAAAATTTAACAGGAACTGTTGAAGGTTCTTTGTTTTGTCAGGGTGTTCTCCCATTCTTCCCCATGTTGTTTTTTTTTTTTAACCCTGCTCTTCCTGCTGCAGGAGCTGGAGAAAGGACCACGCAAGAATGATCATTTGGCAATATTGTTCCAAAGCATTAAGACTGTTTTAATTGTCTACTTGTAGAAATGTGGTGGTGGTTTTTTCCATCTTTGGTTCATTCCTTCATTAGCAGAATAATAACCAGAAAGACTTTGTCTTCTGTACAAGGATGTCACTGACTACTTTGCATTCAGCTTTTCTTGAAAAACTGGCTCAGACTTGCACCAAATTTTTTTTTTTTTTTTTTTTGACAAAATAAGAGATGTACAGGTTTCAAATGGTAAGTCTGTTGCACCTGCTTGTTCAGGCATCACTTCTATCATCAGCCCATCTCTCTGCAGTGCCTCAGATTGTACAAATCACCCAGTTCTGCTCTACGCGGACACACTTAGGCCATGGCTCTCTGCCAATCTCCCCGTAGTTCTGGGCAAGAATGGCTGCTGCCTTTGTATTGTCAGTGGTCATAAGAGGGATGTGCAAAAATTGAAGGAGCTCTTCAAAATAGTGCAAGGAACCCTGTTGCTCTTTTTTCCTAATACAAAGCTGTAAGTTTCCCAGACACAAAAGATTCCCCACTATGGGAAATTGATTATTTGTTGAATGACACAAGCCAAGAGCGCAAGCTCTTTACATCTAGAATGACAAAATTTAGTTTATGATAGGGCCTCTCCGCTGTGAATGAAATTCTGCAGCTACTAAAGTCTTTAGAAATCCTCTTGACAAGCCATTGCTTTTCCTGGATTGGAACTGGGCTTCCCGATCTCCTGTAAGTATATATGGCCTAAAGATGGGCCTTTTTCTGTCATTTGCTTTGGGTGTTGGAGAATCCAAGAGTGGTTTTTGGCATGCTGTTCCCCAGGCACTGACCTACCAGTTGCTTAATAGAACTGGCTATTCAGTGAGCACTGGTTCAGCACGGGATCATGAGCATAACTCCTTTGCTTAGAGTTTATTACCAGGTCACTGGTTTAGAAAATAAAGGTGGCCAGGTGCAAAAGGGAATAGTGACAGGAAGAGTGACCCTGTACATCCTGAGAGAATGAACACATTGCTGCATCACAGCTGAGGTTTGCTATTAAGCAAAAGTATTTTTGCTCTCCCAACCAGCAGGGCTGGTTGGACAATATGAGAAAGACAAATAACAAACCCAAGTGTTCCTTTTTGTGGGGATTATAGCTGTGCCTCATATGAAGACCAGTTGGTTTTGAACTGCTTGTCTTCCTCCCAGATGTGTGCTTTTAAGAAAGAAGTTGTCATCTGAAATTCATCGGGAACTGGTTTTTTAATCAACTTTTATGGGAGGGGCCATAGTTCACCCTGCAGAACGTGTGTTCATCGTGTCTGGCTAATGCAAAACATGCAAATGCTCTGTTGACAGTGAGTGCTTACTTCTTGCACTTAAGGACAACAGTAAAAGCTGTATTGAAGGAATCTGGAAGAATCTGAAATCTTGCCAAGAAACTGAAGAAAGACATGGATGAAGTGTTCTCTATGTGGGTATTGGCAGTAAAAGGTTTCTTTGTTACATGGTTCAGGCACTACTGGCACTTGATTTTTTGCCTTGATGCCATGCATTTGTGATAAATAGCAAGTAGATTTTTCAGGCACTGATGACTTGATGACCAAATAACTAGCTAATTAAGCAGGCATTTTCAGGCTCTTTCTAGTAGAGCTTTCTCAAAGCTACTCCTTCCTTTCTGTCTCTCTCTTTGCACTAACAGATTCAAACTGAACTTAGCAGTGTTAGTGACTCATTAGGCATAAGCACTTCCAGCAAGTGCACTTGCTGTATGTTCATCTGCCAAGTGCCATTGGGAAAACAGATGCTGAGGAGGGTTTGTTTTCTGCGTCATCACCGTGCTGATGATTAAATATCATTATTGTTAACTGCTTCAGGTCACATGCAAACACACAGAACTCCCATGTGCCATTTTCTACTGGCTAATAGGTCTCATCACATGCATATCAAATACATCATAACCAGCCCAGTGTCCAGGAAATCATTACTTGCTGTTGATTTTTGTTTGTTCCTTGCTGCCATGGAAGGTAAAGATTTTAAGTTGATACAGCTCCCAGATTGTGTCATAGATATTTACTCTTCTGATATGTTTACTACTGTTCAGTAACAGCAGTGCAAATAAGACTTATGTGTGACAAAAGGCTTGGCTCTCAGGGAGTTGGCTTCTAGCCCAGTCCAATTGTCATCTTTTCTTGATTAAAATATTTAAATGCTGTTTGGATTAAGCAAAGTCCTTACACTGACATCTTAAATTGTCTTTCTATGGGAGGCTTTTGAAAAAATGATGATACGACATTTCAGTGATGAATAGCTTTCATTTTATGGCTTTCAAAGGCATTGTTTCCTAAAGGATGGGAAGTAAAAAAAAAGTGATAAAAGAGAACAGTTATTCTGCTGGTTTTCAGATTGGTTTGGTTTGGTTTGTTTGTTATTAGAGTTCCAAAGATATCTTTGAAAGATCGCGCATATTTTGTTTATGCAGTGGCGTCAGCCTGAATTTGAAGTGAGCCTGAAGCCGGGACTGAGTCACTCTACCTTAAAATAGATCCTGGTTTTGATAATGAGATATTAGTAACATTAATTGCTGCCCTTATCATCAGAATATGTGAAATATAAATTCAGAGACTCACCAAACTGGCCCATTTCCTAGCCTAGCTTAGAAACAGTGGGCAGGTAAGCAGATCATTATGGATTTACATGAACTGGGGAGGGCTGCCCTGGAGAGGAGGAAGGGGGCATCATGTACTCAGTCCAAGTGGCATCCTGCAGTGCTGTTGTGGAGGCACTGGGCAGAGAAGCTCCTGGTGGTAGCTAAGGAAAGAAGTGTCTGTTAGTAAAGGCAGCAGAATTCAGGTTCTAGGAATCAAAGTATTCAAATCTAGTTTCTGTGGCAAATTCTAAAACATTACAAATAGTGAACTCTGTGAGTGAATCTTTGAAGCTTCTAGAAAAACTTTGTAGAGAACAGCAAATGCAATTTATTTCTCAAGTTTGTGCTGATAATATTCACAACCCTCCTCCTCCACCCTTTTTTTTTTTTTTTTTTTAAATCCAGATTTCCTGGGTAACATACAACCAGTTGTTATTGGTGAACTTTGAGTAAATGCAGTACTGATAGTTGCACTGAAGGAAAAATAGATGACCAGGAATTATGACACAAGAATTAAAAAGAAAGAAACCAGTTTTTAAAGACTGTCACATTCATTATAAAAGAGAAAACTTTTAAAATTATTTATCTCAGCTGAATTAAAAACAAATGATCTTGCAGATATTAAGGTTCTAAACCAGCTTGCAATCTCTATGCTTTTTTATTCTATGAATTTTTTTTTTTATTTCTATGAAATTTTATTCTGAAGATTGTGTAGTGGTTTGGTTTGGTTTGGTTTGGTTCGTTTTTCTTCAGGAACAGCTGGGGGCCAGGGACCTTTTTGTTTAGGTTTATGTAAGTGAATAATTAGAAGTTTCAAATCCTTTCCAGGATGAGACTATGTATGGCGAGGTCAAGATGAAGATTCTTTAGAGGTGAATATATATGTTAGCCAGGTTTTGACAAGTGTGCTTGTCACATGCTAGCTATGTGAAATGCAATTCTATAAACACTGCTGAAATATAAAGTGCCATATGCTCTGGCTTTATTCCTGCCTTTATATTCATAATAAAAAAATCACAATTTGGATTGAGGGAGAAAATGGTAGGACTAGGAACAGTAAAAGTGTGTGGAACACAAGCTCACACTTCTGTCACTGAGCACTTGGTAAGCATTCATGTTCTCCTACAATCCCACATCAGGTGGATAAATAGGAAGCATTCAGTGATTTGTCCAAGGCTGATGAGGAAGTTGGTGTCAGGTTGGGGTTAGAACTCACTGACAAGAGCTGGGTCATATGAAGATGTCTGGGAGATGGCTTGTCTCTGTGCCCTTTCCGTGTGCAGTACTTTTGGTACCTCTGTGACCAGGGCACACTAAGACAGGAATTTGACACAAGAAGCACTTTAATGAAGGAATTAGTTTGAAAAACAGAGCAGAGTTTTCATATGGGATTTTTTCCCCCTCAAGGTCCATTCAAACAGTTTCCCATAACATTTTATGTGTGTAAGTTTCATACCAGGACTTTGGGCTATGCAGCTGTTTTATATATGTAAACACATCCTCTGTGTAACTGGTCAGCTTTCAGCATTGATTAAAGTTAGGTAGGAATTTTGACATTTATTGAACATTTCATACATAAAACTATCAGTTCAATATGTTCTTTCTTGAACACATATGGGCTATGATATATTATCCAAATTCTGCCAAAGATTAAGGCATATCCAGCTTATTGTAGGGCATTTTGTCAAGACAATGGGTCAATGGGATTACAGTCCATTGAAGAACAACTATATCTGAAAGTACATTTGCATTTGAAAAATGCTGTATTCATAAAACTGGTAAAACTAGGAATGCTGAATAAATCAATTAATTGGTAGGAAAAAAACCCCAAAATCTAAAGAAGATAAAATTTTGATTCAAATTCAAGTTAACAGTCAGATTTTGTCACTCTTCCTGATGCAGTATAGTATCTCTTTCTCCCAAGTATTGCTCCTCATTTGGTTTAGAGGGGCAAATATCTAAGGGTAGTTAGGGACCTAATTCTCATTAAATTCATTTCATTGAGAATGCATGCTCACATCAATAAGGTACTGCACAGTATGAATAAGGTACAAAATGTGGCATATCAGAACAAGTGGTAGTTTTTATATACCATCACTATCTGATTTACTGTTACTGCAGGTTTCTTTCCAGTAAAATTTTAATAAAAGTTCAGCTTGCCACTAGTGGATATGTAATGACACAATAGAAGCTGATTTTTTGTGTTACTTTGTTGGTTCTGAATTGCCTTCAAAAAGTGGGAAACTGCTTCTGAGCTGGAATTTCTAGCTAGTGGTAAATAAATTGCCCTCCCTGGAGGAATGAGGCAGCCTGTTAACTGATGACTGAACATTTTTGATACATCAAAATAGGCTGATAATGCAGTACTGGTATACATTGCATGGTAGTTCATTACATGATACAGTATATCATTCAACCCTTCTCCAAGTTGTCTTAAAAGATTGCTTTAGGTTAAGGAAAATGATCAAAAATGTTTTTGAAGGCTAAACAAATACAGGTTGGTATTCTTCTTTGGATTCTGCTGAAAGCCCCATAACATTTCTACATATTAGAGAGTCCTAATTTCAGGATACAGAAGCATTTGTGTGAAGGAAAGGGGCAGTTCTGGGGGAGAATGGCGCTCCACAATGACATATCCCTATTTCATTGCAGTACACTTAACCAAATTTCTGCTGGGGACTTTTAGGTATGGGCACATAATTGCCTTGCTGTTTTTCTGGTGGGCCATGAATTCCAAAGGACAGCTTAACAGGCAGCAGTTTCTGAAGCATTGTGGCATGTTTGTCTAACCATGCCAGCTTGGCAATATGAGCTTGCACCCTAATTCTGCCAGCCAGAAAGGTTAGAGCACAGTGGAGAAGCAGATTACATCAGTCTTGTATTTTCTGGCTGTTCATAGGCAGAATGCTGTCTGAGGAGACTGTCCCAGTTTGAGACAAATTCAGAGGAATGTCCGAATTTGAACGTCTTCTGATAGAAGGTAGGTTACAGCTACCCCTCCCCTACCAGGTTCAGTGAAAATAAAGTTTTCCTCGGAAAAAAAGGAAAAAAGTATTTATTTAACAAACACAACGCACAGTGGGAAAAGAATAATGCTAAATAGTAAAACCTCTTGTTGTGGAGAGAAACCTGGGAGGATTCCAGTCCTTTCTGTGGGTGTCATCTCTCTCTTTTCTCTGGAGCTGGGTTTTCAGCATAGGTCCCTCCAGGCCAGAGATGTAAAGTCTTCTGGTGTGTCCTGGTATTGTTGAACAGTTCAGAAGAGAAGAAAAAGAAGCCAAAGTCCCAGGGAGAAAAAAAAGTTTAATTCTCCATGTCTCTCTGGAGAAACAGAGCCGAAAGCTGGCTGAAAAGCAGCAAAAAGGGTGCTTTCCTCCATGTTTGCCACTGCAGAAGCATGCAGAGAGATAGAGTGACCTTGGAGCACTAACTGCTTTGAAAAGTTCGTCTGGCTTTTTTTCTTTCTCTTGCACCCAGTTTTAGAGGCACAGAAAGGCACAGGATTCATGTTTGGGCATGGAGCGGTGATAAGGGATACACATCATAAAGTCACCCAAAGGCCTTTTTAATCAAGGCATCTTTTAGAAAATAACCCGTAGAACCCTTTGAAGTGGGGCTGAATCCTCAAGAGTAGGGCTTAGTGGTCTGAATACTCAAGGATGTTTGGTCATCCAGTTCTCCTTGACATCTGGGTAATGCCTGTGTGGCTGGGAATATGTAGTTAAGTTTTTCTTCTGTAGGTTTTGTTAGTAGGTGGGATGAGTTGGTTTGGTTTTGATTTCTTGTGTGGGAATGAGTAGGTCATTTTATATTCTCACTAGTAAAAGTTACAGTGGCACTATGCTGTGAACAGTGAGAGAATACCTTATCTGTTTTTTGTTGGGTAGCTGTGAATTAAATACTTTTATTCTCTAGCAAGTCTTTCAGGAGACTGCAAGGTGCTAACAAAAAGTGAGAACAAAGCTGTGAAGTAGCTGTTTCTCTGATAACAGTTTCTCCAAACATAACACAAACACCACATATGGTAGCTCTAGTGTCTGGCAATTGTTTTTACTGTTGGTGCTGTCGAGCTGTTGGAGTCTGTTTCCATTTTATTCTTGATCAGCATGAGAAAATTCTTCTTTGGATTTTGAATCTTCTTACAAGACTGCAAAATAATCATAGAACAACAGGAGAGGAAAAAACCTCAAGGTCTTCGAGTCCAGACTTTGACCAAATACCACCATGCCCACTAAACCATATAACAAAGCACTAGGTCTTCTTGTTTTTTGAACGCTTCCAGGGAGTGTGACTCCACAACTTTCCTGGGCAGACTGTTCCAATGCTTAAAAATGCTTTCAGTAAAGACATTTTTCCTAATATCCTACCTGAACCTCCCTTGGCACAACTTCAGGCCATTTGCCCTTAATGCTGCTGGTGACTGTCCTGCTGTTTGTCAACATTGAGCAATACAATACATATGCATCCATAAAATGATGTGTTAAATCTTCAATCTGAGTTTAATATTCTAGAATATTATGTCTGGACAAAGGTTCACAGGAGTATCATTCTTAACTTTTGAGAACAGCTCTGAAATGTACTTTTGTGCAGATAAGCAGTGATGCCCATCTCAAGACTGCATATCTCACTGCATGTCAATTGGCCTGAAATGAAGTGCTGGAGCACCACGGTCTCCTCTGTGGAGCTAGCTGCTAATGACTTCACCAAGGGCATGGAAGCTGGGTCCAAAATCAGCTTTGGCAGCTTGTACTTGTGAAGTAGCATGGAGATGGTCCTGCTGTGCTCCAGGCACGTGCCATCAGATTTGAACACCAAGTAATGACATAGGCTGTTGTGCTAAAGGCATTTGTTTAATGCTTTGAAAAGCCAGTTAGTGTAGTACCAACGAGAGTTCTGGGCTGGGAGTATAGATGATTGTACACCACCATATCTAATCTGACTAAAAAGGCGTTCAAGCTTACTCATAAAATCCTAGGTAGTGGTTACCATTGCTATATTCTTTGTAGAATTATCTCAAAACATTTTTGTTTAAGAATTACTCAGCTGCTGTTACAGTTTAGATTATGTGACTGTTGTGGCAGTTCTGGGGTGCATTCAAAGATGGCATTAGGGACTCCCACTCCCATTTGTGAAAGCCAGTGAAATACATGCCTATCTTTCTGCAGTTCAGCTGTGGTTGAACCCATTTGCTCCTCCCCTCCAGCCAGGTTTATGAGGCCAGAGTTAAATCAGCACCCATTTATTTTAATTCATATTTTAAACATTAATAAATTTTACAATCTTCTAAGGTCAACATATGAAAACCTTTGCTTTTTCTGTAAGATGTCTGTCAGCCACAACAAAGAGATCTTATTTCACCAGTGTGATCTATTTCCATTGCATTATCTGCCTTGATATCACAGTCATAAATCAACCTCCAATATCACAGTCTGTTCATTGCAGTTACACTAGGAATACAGTAGGGTCACTGGCAAGTGCTATTTTTGGCTTTGGGCTGTATGGACCATTTTTTCAAGTGTAGGGAGTATGCTCATTATTTGATAGCATCAGCCCCTTCGACAGAGAGGAGAGCTCCTCTGTTGTGAGAAGTCTTCTTTTCTACCCAGAAGGATACACCAGTCTGGAAGTTACAGTTATCCTTGATTTGTTTGCAAAAGTAATCTGGCAAACCTAGCAGATGCCAGCAGGGCCACCAGCAGCTGCCAATAAAATATGTGCACATGGTGGTTGGATCTTAACTAAGCAGATCACAGAACCTACCACATCATACAGGCCTCAGCTTCCTGCCAAGTCCCTGCCCACCGAGAAGTCTGGGCAATAGGAAAATATTTGCAGCGTGCCCTTGAAGCTATTTTAGTTCAGGGTGAGGTGCCAACTCCTCAGTTAAGTACCTCTCACTCAGAACACCCTCCTGCCAATCTTTCTGCTTGTAGATGGTGGCAAGTGTTTTGTGTGCAAGCTTTCAAGAAGTCTGATTAGGAAATGCTGTCACAAAAGATAGCATTTCTGTGGCACGAAACAGGCCTGCCAATAAAAAGCTGTAATTACCCATATAAACTATAATAAAATCATATTATGTAAGCTGTAATTTCCTACAAAAAAAATCTGAGATAATCTTTCTTAGTGGTCTAAACAAATCACAGTCTATCACTGGCACTGTTCCTGTTGACTGTGAAAGACCCTTGCCTGCTATGAGAAGGGGAAGGTATTCTCAGAACTTGAGGCAGAGATGGAGTTTCACCTGTGTACCTTGCAGCTGCTCCCTGAAGGTCATTTTTCTTTGTCAGGTTGGGAGGCAATGCAGAGCTTTTTATCTGCCAGTTTCCTCATGACTCCAAGGACACACCTGCAAAAAGAAAGGGTCTAAGTGTTGAATAACCAGTAGGAGTGTTCCTAGAAGGGAAGGTGAAAATTAAATAAAGTAATGAGCAAAGAGGATTTCTGTGCTGACTAAATCTGTGGGGCAACCCATGATCACAGCAGTATAGGTGTAAATCAGAAACTGTAAACACTGAGCTCTTAAACTGTGGTCTTCAAGCTTGCGAATCTTCCCAGCAATACTGATAGGAAATTCACTACTGTGTCTGAAATAGAGCCTAGTAGTTGTAGAAGTAAACAGGGCACACGTAGAGGTATTTTACAGTTGAGATGGTGAGGAGCTGAGAAACTTAATTCCCTCCAGTTTCAGAATAACATTACCTTCATAACATTGTGAAGGATGGAATGCCCAGGAACAATCATCCAGCTCAGGAAGACAAGGTGACAGTTTAAATGGAAATTTTATTTTGACAAGCATTTTTATTCCTATAGCTGGGCATTTAACCTGATTTTATTGAGCTAGTAAAGCACTACTTCATATTCTGAATGTTTATAATATATTTGAATTCAAATTTGCATGTAAGCATAGCTTAACACTAATCAGGAATCAAAAATAAATTCATTCTTAATATCAGTTACTTTTTTCTAGCATAAAATATAGACATTAGAAATCTGAATAAATACATGCCATGTTAAGTGATTGTGCACGAAGAGAACGTGTCTTACTGATTAGCAAAAACAAGCCCCAGTGTAATGTAAAGGCTATGTTCTGTTGCAGATGAACACTACATTTCTAATCAATGCTACTCCAGCTCTTCCTGTGAAGTAAAAAACCCATGGAAATGGAAAATGATTAAATGATCCAAGTGATTCAAATTATTAATCAGTCTATTTTAAGGTGCAGTTTATGCGAGTCTGGGTTAGAAGCCAGATTTTTGCTAAGGCAGGTAGGTATATTTTTGCATGTTCTAAGTCATTCAAGCTGCCAGAGATTCATATGGAGTAAGTACTGGGGCCATGCTGTAGCTAAGCAGTGTGTACATAGAAAAAGTGTATGGCTGAAGGTGAAAAACGGGAAAGTTCACTGGTTAGGAAAAAAAAAAATCGTTAAAATGGCATTCTAGCAAATAATGGTAACAGGTATTTCAGTTGTGGAAGGATCTAAAGATTAAGTCAGTGAATGTAAAATTTGGATTAAGTTTTTCTGGCTTTGGGCAGAGATATGTCCTTGGTGTAGTTTGCATAGTGTTTGCATGAGCAATACTTGCCCTGCAGTCATTAATATCAGTGGGGATTATGAATGCCTTAAGGAGAGCAGCAACTTTATCCCTGTTTTACTGATTACAAATCAAGGCACAGTGAGAGGTCCTTCTAGATGTGAAGTCTTAGAATACTTAGAATATTTTCAAAATACTGAAAAAAATTACATGGATTTATTATACAGAAAAAAAAAAATCAAATAAACTCTGAAAAATCAAACCAGAACCCCAAGTTTACAAGTAGTGAGTGTGCTGAGGGGATGACAAAATAGGTCTCCCATGCACTGCAGCAGTAGAGGAACCTCTTCCCAAACATCTGAATTACAATGAGAGCAAAATCAAGTTGACACGTAGAAGTCATGATCCCCAAATGAAAAGTGAGTCACAGCAAAAGCACTGGATAAATCATTCTTTCCTTTCACAAATAAAAGTGTTCAACTCAGAAAGCAGTTATAACAAAGAAGGAAATTTTCCAGTATTAGAGAAAGGAAGCAGAAGGTGCAATTTATTGAAAGAGATTTTTTTGAGTAAAGCATTTTTCACACTTTCCATAAAGTACCTTTCTTTTGTGTGCGCTTCTTCCCTGCACTGTCTTCCATTTTCTTCATTCAAGTCCTTCCCTTAAATCATTGCTGCAGTGCTCCCTAAAAAATGCTTTTGCCAATTACTGACAAAGTTACAGTATTACCATAGCTGTAAACTGGCCAAAGAACTGAGCAGCTTGCCAGGGGAAAAACAGAGGTGAATCCCAGAAGGCCTTAGCAAAAGAAAGGGAAAGCACAATCAGGCTAAGCATGAAGGATGAGCTCTGCAAATCTCTCTTCTCATCATCAGTGTAAATGTTCATTTCTTTTAAACTGCTCCTAGATGTTTCTTTGGTCTTAAGATCACTGTCTGTGAGTTCCTTCTGACCTGGTTCAGTGAACACTTCGGGACCACCATCACTTTAATCATGTTAGCACAGGCAAATTCCATGCAAACAGAGTTAATACCTACACGTGAACTCTTTCAAGATCTGGTCTTTGGTTGTGGTATCAAATTATTACATGTAACTGAAAGGGAAGCATCTTAGAAGGTGGCTCTGGAGTAGATTCTCAGAGGATACACAAAATTTGGTACAAAATTGGGTTGTTGTTTGTTCTTACTTTCATTTCATTAATGACCGATGTGTTTGTAACTATTTGCTGCTTTTTCTCTTTGCATGGTGATAGCTTTTCAAATTGGTCTTTAAATACTGACTCAAAAAGGTCTCTACCAAAAGGCTTATCCTTTGCATACTTTCAACAACGAAAAGAAAAAATAGGAGCATTTTCTAACCAACTGCTATGTGAATATCCAGAATTAAAAAAAAAAATAAACAGCAGTGGCAGAGATTGTGTACAATGGGTTTCCAAAGAGAAATGAAGATTTTAAAGTTTACAAATGTAATCTGTGGGATTAAAATTCAGATTATTTATCATCCATGTTATTAAAAATGGAGAAAAGGAAACAAAAGGTCAGGGATTCATAAAATTATAAAAGCCCTCTGGCTTTTGGAAGCAGAACCTTTTAAAGAAGAAACTTGTTTTCCATTTAAAAGATTCTTTATACATATGATGTGGCAGGCCCATGAGGTTTAATGGGCCATTATAGCAAGAGGATATCTTATTAAGTAAAAATAATTTCTCAAGACGTGGTAATGTGGTGCTTTAAGAAAAGAGGAAAGGAGCCAGCCCCTGCTTGCTTCCTTTGTATCAGGAATGTCTGGTTTTCCTAGCCTTAGCAGGCACATGTGAAAATCTTGCAGCACAGGTCTACAGGGCATATTTTACATACTGCAGGAGACAATGCGGGGAGAATGTCCTGAAGGTGTCTGCAGGTGAGAAAACAACAAGCATTTTCCTTTTGAACAGCAGAGCAGCATAAGATAATGGGGTGTGCAGGGCTGATAAAGTACTCAGACATTTTATGAGCAGTATGTGGTACAGCTGCCCTTACAATAGTTCTGTGTTGAAGAAATCTGGGTACAGCAGATGAGCAGCAGATCACATACAGAATGAGGGTTGTCAGTAATCCTTCTTGTATCAGTAATGGAATTCCAAACAGCATCTGTTCACCAAAGATATATTCTGTATATGGCACAGGGTTCCCTCTAGAAAAAATGTGATCTGGTGCCTTCTTACATAGTTCTGCAGGAGGTCTTCTAACCTCTCTTCCACTTTGATTTCATACAAGGAACAAGGTAGACTATAGTGTTGTTTAAACTGCATGTTTAATCTATTTGTATATGGGTTCATGATAAAACTAATTTTGCTGACATGCTTGCATGACTTTTCCCTATTTAAATTTTGACTTTTTGGACAGCCTCTGGTGTTATTGGAGTGCTCATTCTGTTGAGAGAAATGTTATGGCCCAGAGAATAATTATACAGCATAATAAGAGGCATTAATGACACTAAGCCTTTCAAACTGAATCAGTCCTCCAAACTATGCAGCTGATTTAAAAATCATGGCGTTTTACCACATATCATTCTGGGAACAGGGACTTGGCCTTCTTATTTTTGAGCTCTTAGGATTTATGGTTTTCCACCTTTCTCTGTAGTTTTAAAAGAAGTTAGTTTACTTTTCTGCTTTTGTTCCTTTTTTTTTTTTTTTTCCCAGATGAAAGTGGAGTTTCACAGAACTCTGGAAATTTAAATCAGCAGATTTCATTTAATTTAAGTCATTCAATTGTGACCAGCATGGGATCCTGCCTTCTCTCCAACTTAATAAAGACCCAGAAAGGGCAAAACCATCTGGTTCTTATATTAGGTTTTCACTTTCTGGAATAAATCCTGGAATAAATGTCATTCTGATCTTCAGCTCTAGCTCAGCTTCCCCAGCAGTAAATGAAACAGCTCCTGCTGATTTCAGTGAGAGCTGGGGCAGGCTCTCACAAGCAGCACTCCTTAGTCACATCTCTGCATTCAGAAAACAGTTCAGTACTTTGTGACAGTTCCAAAGCCATTTTAAATGTGGGGAACATATTTAAAGAAGAACTTTAATGTCAAATCAGACCAGGCACACAAAAGTGCCTCAAACAACTTCCTTTTAGGTCAATAGGAACTTTCCATTGATTTCACTGGGCATTGAATCACGACAGAAAAATCAAAGCCATAAATTTAAAATCTGAATATAATTAAATAAAACTGATAGCCTTAAAAAGAGGTTCTAGGTAATAAGCTTCAGACACTGCCAAGCTAAAATTTAGAGGCCATGTGCACAGTAATACAAAAAAATTAGGCAGGGTGCATGTAAATGTGTGTGTGAGCTGCTTTTGTGCTGATAGCATAGGTGAGTAGATTCCACTATAGCAGCAAATCCAACTTAAATTATCCAATGTATTTTTAAGCTATATAAGGTGTGAAAAAATACTATATGGATCTTTCGTCCAGCGTAGTGCTGCAAGCAATATTTTTCTGAAAGTCCTCTGGAAATAATATCAGCAGCTTTGGATGCAGTCTGTATCAGCACGTTCAATCAAAAACTCCTCAAAGCAGGATTTGTGTGATGTCAGGAATAGAACTGTCAAATCAAGGCTTGCAAAAACTCTACACAGATGACATTTATTAAGACTGGATTCTGTTAATGGCAGTGCATAGGACTGCATTTGGCAAGCAGTTCAGATGAAATGTAGTCACTGTGCACTGGCAGTTTGTCTGCTTTTTCCTACTGTCACTAAGATATGCCCACAGCTTTCCCCCTCTCAGTCCTGACATGCTTTTTCTGGTGTCCCTCCTTCTGAACAGTAACTGGTGGTGATAACAGCAATACCATATGGTACCAGATGAGGCTGAGTGACCCTAGTTCACAAAACAAAGAGAAAACAGAAACTACTGCCACCACAATCTGAGACTATTGTGTGTGAGGATAGGTGCCAGCATGGCTACTACCATTTTGCCAAGGTACTTGTCTGAGTACCAATAAAATGTCTACATGTGACCAGGGAAGATGAATATGCCATCAGTAATTTTGGGGGATTCTGTACGGAAGCAATGAATAATGTTTCAGTTTTGAGTCTCTGGCTTTTCTCACATTTTCACTTTCTTCAAAGCTTTGTATTGGACTAGGCTGTTTCTGCTGAACCTTTGTTGTTCTGTGGGAAAGCTGGGAGTTTCAGTTTGCAAATATTTATTTGGGTCTGAGACTGTTAATGAAGGTTTTGCAATGACTCAGAAAGCTCTGACTGTGATTCATCAAGCTTGTACTGAAAATTCTTTGCAGAGGTAGGTGTCCCAGACTGAGAATGCACTGTCCTATGCTCTCACATGCTGTATTGACAAGCTTTGAGATGTGATTAATTATCTCAGCAGAATTCTTGAGTCTTATAACTTGAGTGACTTTCAAAGTGATAAGATGCAACTGAGCTTTTATTCTTACAGTAGTTATTCATGCATTAATATTCACCTCAGTGTATTCTTATTTCTTCCTGAAATTTATCCTCCAGATCACTATTCCCCCTTCCTTCTTGCTTAGCCATGTCTTCCACTCAGAATGTAATGTTCTCCATGAGTCATATTCCAGGCAAAATGCCATTCATCCCAACAGAGTGAAACAGACTATATTTCCCTCCTATTAATTTTTCAGATAATTTTCTGTACTTTCAAATAAATCTTACTGTTCTTCTAGCTGAGGATCTCATAACACTTTGCAGTTTCATGAATTAGACCTCGTAACTTCACTATGAAGCATGGAAATACTAACATTTCTTTTTCCAGCTGAAAAGTTCAAATATGGATAACTTAAAAAATTTGGTAAATGGGCAGTGATGTGGTTAAGTATTTATTTATTCCTTAGCTCCTTAGCCTGATCTTAACTCTTACTTACTTGGTGCATAAAAAGGGTTTCTTTAGGTGAACACGTGTGTAAAACTCATACTTACGGAAGTGAAAATTCTGGCATGGTGTCACATAACCACTTTAAGTTGGGAAGGAAAGTTAGGAAACACAGTTCTGATGCCCAGGGCCATTCTAATGATGTATAATAGCACTGTGTTGTGGGTTGAGAACACTGATGTGGTCTGTATTACAAAATGACCTTATTTCTGTAAGCTGCTTGCCAACTCTAGACAATGAACATTATTTCACAGCTTGCTCATAGATGTACTCACCAGTTCATCCCTCTTGAGCCTGAACATCAATCTGAGAGCAGTAGCTGTTTATCTTAGTCATTCCTGACAGCTTTCAAAGAAGTATTATGATGGATCTATTTCTAATCTCATACTGGGAGTGATGTAGTTGACCTTGTGAATGACATATTATGCAGGTATATCTAGTGGATCTGTTGCTGTTTTTTCTCTCCTCTCATCTCCCATTAAAAAGGGATAAATAAAAACCATTTAATTGATGTTTTGCTTGCTACTGGGAAAGTTTCGCTTATTGAACATTGCAGCTCATTTATCTGCAGTATCATTTAGTTTGAAGACTCCTGGCTCTGGGCTTGAGTTGCTGCTGTGTAGGTGGTTTTGCAAGGACACCTAGAAATTGAAGTTAGTCTTCTGAAGCTATTCAGTCTTTGACAGATGATCTGCAGTGGCAATGTTAGGAAACAAGACTCTGTCTGTGAAGGAGTGCTTAAAGGCAGCACTGCTCAACATCGGGGAAACAAGGCTGCATTTGGCCCACAAATGCAGTGGTACTCTCCAGCTTGTGCTCATCCCCGAGCATGTGAACTGTAGTGCTGTGTCAGCAGTACTCACCTGTGTACTCAGGACTTCCCTAGATTTTGGCGAGTGCTGTTGCAGCAATCAGTTGCATAGATAGCCATGACATGAAACTTGTGGTGGCTGGTTCTCAGAATTGAGTTTTTAAACAAAGTCCTTATTTCTTATATTAGATCTATAATGAATGGATAATAGATTCATCTCCTGTCATTGGGCCTCTCCTTTTTTAAAGAATATTTAACCTAACTTTGCAAAATGAAACTGAATCAAAATGAGATTGAAATGACCTCACCCTAACTAGCTCATCTACACACACACATGCATTAGAAATGACACAGTGCACCCAGTGGGCATGTGAAGTGAATTAATCTACAGAGAAACTGCACAGGAGGTCATAGATTTCCATACGTTTCATAAGCAAGACAAAGCAAATTCCTGAAATATTTCACTGCAAACTGCTTTCCAATTTTTAATGGCAACTCTGAGTCTACTCTAAACTTTCTCAGGGCCTCCACACTGAAATTAGTGGAGATCAATCACACAAATGTCAAATAGGCTCCTTCACTTTTGATTTATATGTACATTTATGGATTGCATTAGTGCTCTTGGCTGCAGAATCAGAGCAGAGGCTGAATGCTCAGCAGGCAATCCAACTTACTCATTGCCAAATCCTTTCCAATGTCACATTTTCATATGAGAGCTCTCCCCGCCTTCACCTCTTGTCTGAATAGGAAGGATATGCTTTCATCCTAGATACAAAACTTCATTTGATTATGTATTCTGTGTCCAGCTGACGATGCCACCCAGATAATTCTGTATTATTGATCTGTCTTCATTCTTCACAACTCCTTGGACTTTGCCTAATGGATGATCACGTTTGGAAATACAACAGAGATACACTGCTGCTTCCCCTTTGGAATGTTTATCTGTCCCCACCACAGCTTCTGTACACAAGTTTGTTGAGGCAGCAGAGTTCTGGTAAATGCAAGACGTACAAACAACAGAAACAACAGAGACGAGGAGCCTTCCATTTTCTCAGCCTGCTTTGTGCTGGGCTGCAGCACATTGTTCCTGTGTCCTGTGGGCTGGGTCAGCCTGCTGGGGAGAGGCACCCGTCGTCCTGCGGGCTGGTCATCGAAGAGGAACTTCCTTTATTTACACACAGTACTGCCACAAAACACATAGAGACAGCACTGGGGAGGCAGCACAGCCTGGTTTCCAGGGAACAATTTTACATCAAGTATGGACCAGAGGATCCTTCCTAAAGACTTGGATCGGAAGGTTTTAAGAAATGGTGCTTTTCTCCATTGAGAAAATAGACTCTCTGTCCAGCTCCATTGATATCTACGAGAGGCTCCTTAGAAGAATCCTGAATGCAGGATTGGGATCTAGTACCTATACTGACAACTGCATGAACTGGGCACTTTCCCCAAGACTCATCTAACTCCACGCTCTTTCATATCTTTGGCAGACAGACATTCCTCTTTCCCAGAACTCAGACTGAGCACAAACAGGAAAAGCTGGACTGGGAAAATTGAACAGTGTCAATAACTTGAAACAATAGAGTATTAGAATAGAAATGCTAATGAGGTATCAAATACTCCTTCTGGTTCTGACCTTTCTTGCTATTAATTTAACAGTCTTCCTTGCATACTGTCAGTATCATAATCTCACAGATAATAGTTTCATACAAATTGCCTCAAGAAAGTATGATACTGGCTTGAAAAATGGCTACAGATTTTTCCCCAAATATTGCTATAAAACAGTATGCAGTGGATACTGCATTTCTAATTTAAAGTTGGTGTAATTTGTTTCTTGTTCCTGAGAGTTTGATTGTATAGTGAGACCAGTAAGAGTATTGAATGAGCAAATATAAAATTTTCTATCCAAGAAAACACTAGATCTAGAAAGCCATGCTGATACCATCCCTGTATTGAAACTTCCTGTCTGAATTGCTGTTCTCTCTGCGAACTCCAACAATAATTTAGCTGTTACTTGGGTTACTTGGGTTACTTGTACAAATTTTTTTTCACTGTCACTTCCTTGGTAACAAGACATTCTAAGAATAGATTTTGAACTAATTCACAGAGCTACAGAAAGACCAAACTACACCAGAGCTGCTGGTAAACGGAATCGTTTTGGGCTTTTCCTTATGTGTGAACCCTTAGCACCATCTAGTGTTTGCAAACACAGACCAACTCTCAACCACTCAGTGAGTACAGAGCATCACTACAAAGAGCTTTCAACCAAAATAAAAGCTAACGGCGCTCTGAACCATCTCCTAATTAATTTCACTGTGTCTTTCCAGTCACAAAATACAAATATAGCAGATCAGGAAACAGAAAAGACTTTCTGTGCTTGTGATTTCCAGTCCCTTGTCTCTCCCATGGTGGTGCACTGGAACTAGTAGATCAGGTCAGTGTCAGGAAAGGACGTTTGTGTGCCCGCTAGTGGCAAATGCACAGTACTGTTCATGGAGGTAAATACCGTGTTAGATACATCTTTGAGCACAGCCTGGATGGAGAAAATTATCTTCTGCTCTAGATTAGAGCTGTTCTGCAGTCTCTGACCCAACCATAACAGCAGCCCTTTGCATTCCACATTTATCTGCTCATTATCCCTCTTTCTAGGGATTGATGTTTTCCTTCCAGTTCTTGCATGAAGTTTGGCAGAAACAGAACCAAAGATACATATAAATGTGTGTATTAGTACAAGTGCTACTCTGCAAAAATCTACCAGCAAAACCTTTCTGCCAGCAGTTTGCATTTCATGAGTTTGCTACCAAAGTATTTGTTTTAGCAAGATGAGTAAAGCGTGTATTGTTTTAGCATAGAATTCGATGGCTTCTAACAAAGCTGAGACAGCACAGTCTCTGATTTCTGGTACCTCGGTGCCATTACTTGCAGCAGCTGAGTGAAAAGTTCTGTGTGAAATGTACAGAGTGGCTAGCCAAGTATGAAAGGGGAAAATTGCTGTGACAGCAAATTGCACTTCCTTCTACGTGCTGCGAGAAATGTGGGCAGGCGAGAAAAAAATGACATCCCTTTGTCAGTCTATGCCAGGCCAATGAAAGCCAGGGAGAGGAGATACAGTTTTTAACTAATAGCTTTGTCTTGTTCTTGTGCCTCCATGAATGTGTCCCAGCTGCTGCTTATTGAGGTATTGCCAGGAATGGCTGGGAAAAGACAATCTGCTATAGATAACTGGAGCTAGAGGCAGAGGATGTGTGGAAGATAGAGAACAGAGAGGATATTCAGCACTTTAACTAAACTTTATGGATTCTCATATATATATAGTGAATTTTGTTATGCATGGAACAGATTATGAGTGCTTTCCTGGAAAAGTAATCAGCTTGACTAGAGAGTCTGGCCCATCATTAAGGAAATAATTGGGATTGCCTTTCCATGGCTGTCAAATAATTTGACGCCTGGCCTAAGGCTGACCTAGTCACTCCTTCACTGATCAATGGAGAGAGGCAGTGCATTCAGGAAATGATTCATACCTTGTTTCTAAGACATTTATTTTGGAATGGGGTGAATTGGGGCTCAAAAGGTAGTTCTTCTTTTCCCAGACTTTTCCCTTTCCCAAAAGGTGTTTACACATGACACCAGTTTTAGATGTTAGGTGGGATGAACCCTCTACTAATTTGGAGGTGGAAGCAGGGCAAGAAGAAGCCCTGAAAAAAACCAAAACCATTTGTGGTGCGAAGTCCCTCCTCTGGTCTTTCTTCAGCACCCTGAGAATGAAAGGCATAGGCATGACAGTCTTGAGACCCATGACCTGTAAGTATGTTAACTGATCTGCATGTGCTTGACATCTCTGTTCCCCACTGCCCTCTGCCCATGGACTCCATTTACTTTTGTTTCCATCCATTTTTATTGTATTAAGTGACCTGATGAACGCAAGGATCTGCTCATAATACCAGCAGCAGGAACAAGCCTTTCTCTGGGACTGATTGCACCCAGGTCCCTGTGCAAACTATTTGACAGCATTATCCTTGAGCTGTGTCTAGTTTGGTTGTGGCTGGTGGATACAGGCCCCGAGGCCCTCTTCTCTCACAGCTGTCACAACATGACTGATCTACCCCATGATCTACCCCATGATCCACCCTCATCTGTCCCTCAGTGTCAGCTAAAGACCCTTAAGCAAGCTCACCACAGCCATCTCTGCAACAAAGCACCCTGGGTTATGTGGGTCACAAGCTGAACATGAGTCACTGATGAGGCAGGATTGCAAAACCAACAATGTTCTGGGAAGTTCTAATAACAGGACTACACATAAGCCAAAGAAGATAATTTTTGGGGTCTGTTTGGCTCTGTGTTTTTTTTCCACAGCCAGAACAGGGTCCCATTTTGGGCACTGTGTTTTTAAAAGAATGAAAAACTAGAGAGAGCTGAGTGAAAAATTGACAGGCAGTTCAGAAACCCTGAGCTCTGAGAAAGAATAGAAGGAACTTAGGTTGAAAAAAAGAGGAAACTGAGAAAAGGGAAATTATACGAATCTGCTGAGTATGTTTTCAGTTGTCATGAAGCTGATTCAACTGGCTTTGTACCACTGCAGATACAAAGATAAGAAATAATTACCTTCGTTTGTAACCAGAGAGATTTGGATTAGCAGTTAGAAAAAATGTCAGGTTAGAAGGGCAAGGAAGTAGCATGAGGGAATGCTGCTTGTGATCATCACAGAATCACCTTAACTGGCAGCTGTTAAAAAATAAGCATCTGTCAGGAATAGCATGATAGGCATTATTCTGTGCTGATGCTGGAGAATGGAGTAAATGATACCAGGAAATCCCTTCCAGCTATAGATCTCTAGTCTTGTTAATGCTGTCAAAATTCAGGAAAACCTGTATTTACTTTGCTCAGATGGAGTGACAGCTATACATGACCTTTCCCATCAATTCAACAATATGCCTACCCATTTTTTCTCCCTAGAGCTGCCATGCCTTGGCTGCCTCTGGATGTGCAAATTGCAGCGGTGACAGGAAGCCGCTCGTGCCTCACTACCAACCTGTGAGTACCTGTCTTGGACAATGACTGTGCTGCCTTTGTCCATCCATTTCTCACTTCTGTCCCGGATCACTACACTCATTCTCATCAGAACAAAGGTAATCTGGGCTAATTCACAAGTGTGCCCTTGCAGTCTGTTTTGTATCATACACAGATCATGACATGGGGTTTAATCACTGTGTTGCTTCATTGCAGTAAAGAGACAGTAGAAACTAAATGAAGTTAACCTATTTAAATGTTTGTATCAGATGTGTTTTTAAAGTACAGACCAATGTAGATTGTAAGGTCCTGTGAAAGATATATTCCTCATTGAACTGTGTGTGCCGTGTAGGAAGCACAGGGACAGGAGTTTATACTTTACAATAAAGTGCTTAACAAGTTCACCAGCTGCCCAGAAATCTGAAAGACCAAAACTAGCTTTTTCTGTCTGATGCAGAAACAGGGCAGGGGCAGGGGGGGAAGTTACTGATGTTGAGTGTCCATTAGTAACAGGAAGATGCAATGGAGCCTTAAGAACGGAACATTCAATATGTTCCAATTTATTTGTATAACACAGCTCTTTGCTAGAGTGACCATGCCTCCAAACTGGAGTGTATATATCAGAATTCAGTATTAAAAGGAATCTCATACCACACCTCCTGAGATGTTTATAATTGTCAGTCATCCTGCAGATTTTACAGCTGATAGGAAAAAGAGAACAGTTTATTGCCTTGCTGTGTCTTGAAGGTTGTCTGTGCCTATACTCATTAAACAATGACCTTGTCACAGAAGAGCTGAGCAAAGGAGGATAACATAGCAGTTCTACCAGTCCTGCTGTATGACATTTTAAACAGTAAGCTGTAATATTTAATAAACCAAATAAACAGACTTCCAAGTGGCAGGAGAGATAAGTAATGGAATAGCTAGAAGTACATCTGGTAAGATAGTTTATTTTCCTGTCATCTGCAAGGAATGTTCCCAAGGCAATAAACTTAGGATTCAATTGGAAAAATGGTAATTGTTTTCCACTCCTGTCATCAGGAAACTGAAGACAGAGCAAAGTACTTAACTCCTTTTATCACAACCACATGTAGCATTCCCCACATCCCTCATACCCCCAGATTGTTTGCTTAGTGTTTACATTCAGGGAATTTAACACTTTAGGGTAGGTATGTGCACTGAACAGACAACCTGAATGTTCATGAGTGTAAAAAATAATACAGAATTATTACATAGGGTTGATTGTAGCTGAATGTTACATTCTATGCTCTTTATTTCAAGTTGACCACTCAACAAGATTACAGCTGGCAAAAATTTAGGACTGAGAGGGATGTATTCAAAGTTTGGGAGTAACTTTCCAGCTTAAATAGTTCAGGTTCTGGCAAATTCCATGAAATATTTCAAGAAAAGATAAACTCCTTCCTGAAGCACATGCTGTAGAACCACTGAGATTCAGCTGACTAATCAGAAGCCTCTGTTGTCTTCGTACACACCAAGCAGACTCTAGCTGCTGCTGTAAAAGGATTTTGAACACCTGAAAGTCATTTCATAATTTTCTTTTCTTTTGATTTAGTTTCATGTCATTCTTTTTCCTTTCCTGCCTTTTCATTTAACTTCATTCCCTGATTTCTTGTTTCATGAAGAATTTTCATTTCATGAAAGGAAATGAAATCTCAAGATTTTCATGAGTATCATTTCACTGAGTTTCGGTTCATTTCAGTGTACTTCACTTCATTTCATTCCATTTCAATAACTTGACTTCTCCTAAGAATTTTCTTTTTTTTCAGTTTCATCTCATTTCATTCCATTTCCTCTCCTGTCTTTTCATTTCACCTCATTCAGTCTTTTCTCATTTCATTTTCTTTCATGAAGAGAAAATTCTTCATTTCATGAAAGGACATGAAATTTTTAGATTTTCATGAGTATCATTTCATTAAGGTTTGGGTCATTTCACTGCACTTCAGTTCATTCCATTGCATTTAATTGTTTTCACTTAATTTCAGAATTTTCTCTTTTTTTCAATTTCATTTAATTACTTTCTATTTCCTTTCCTCTCTTTTTAGTTCACTTCATTCATTGATTTCCCATTTAATTTCCTTTTATGAAAATTATTTATTTGTATGAAAGGAAATGATAACTCAAGATTTCTATGAGTATTATTTCATTGAGTTTTGGTTCATTTCATTGCACTTCAGTTCAGTCCTTCCATTTAATTGTTTTCACTTCGTTCCAGAATTTTCCTTTTTTTCACACTAATGATGAAACAAGGTTGGGGCTGCAGCTGAGGGCCCCAGCCCCATGCAAGGCCCTTATCTGAAAGGTGTGGAGGCAGCATTGTTATAAAAAGAAGGCAAATCTCTAAGGCAAAACAAGGTAAATAATTCTCTTAACAATGAGCTTTATTTCAAAAAAATACAGTGGTCTGAAAAATAATTTCATATGATGTCATTCTAAATCCTAAAAACCACGTTACAACACTGTAAAACTGACTGGCATTTAACTGTAATGGATCCTTAACACTAAGAGAAATTTATTTGAAGAAATATTAGAAGTGCCAGGACAATTAATGTAGTTACAATGGTCTCAACTCTCTTGCTAAGCCCCATAGTCTTCCCCACTGACTTTTTCTCCAAAATAAATGTTAGCAGTAATAGAGGCTAATATTACCTTACAAAGCTGTAAGATCATATATCATCAGAAATGGGAATTCTTTTCCAATGAAAATAGAAATAGATTTTCACATTCTCAAATGTCTTAACTTTTGGCATGTGGAGTAAAACCAACTCATTTTGAAAAATAAAGCATTATTTTATGGAAAACTTATGCTCCTTCAGAGCCTAGGAGCTATAAAAGGATACTGTCTTTAAATCATTGCAACTCTTAGAAACAATAATGCAACTCATGTGTTTTCTAAACCAGCTTTAATTAGTTTTTGTAAATATCTCAACAAAAGGAGTAAGTCTTTTTAGCAAGCAAACATATCACAGCAGAACCCACTACTGGTTTTTAGTGTCTCTCCACCGTAGAAGAGATCAGTCAAAAAGTGTTGAAAAATACCCCAGGGGTAGAAAAATGTATTGTGACAGAATGAACGGCACCTGGGAATCCTGCAGCCACAGTGTCAGTGCTGTTACAGTGCTGTGTCAGTACTGCTCTGTCAGGAGCAGAAGGTAATTAACCACACAAAAATAATAAAAGGTGCTAGATGTGTTCAAATTACAGATTAATTATATGGAAAACCTTACCTTTTTTTTACCTTAAAAATAAGAGAAAGCAACGTTTGCAGATCTTGGGAAACAAAAATTTGAAGGTCCTTTAAGCCTCTCTAACTCTGCGTCTTGTGCAAATGAACATATTTACTGTTAGGACTCCTCAAGAACATGGGCTTTTTCTGTATATCTTAATCATTTCATTTATTCATAAGCCCTGCAGCCAGAAAGAGTCATTGCAGATCATCTTGTCTTATTCTGGCAGGGCAGAGGCAGCTGGATTTCACTAATCAAGCCCACCACTTCCAGTAGAAAGATACCCAGGCTGGCTTTTGAAATGGCAAATGCCAAGGGCCAGCCTTCTCCAGTTTTCCTGAAACCTTTAAGAGTTATGGCCCCACAAAAGAAGGGAGTTTAGCTGTGTGGAGTGGGGGGAAGGATTCTGTCAGTGTCCCTCTTACTGAAGGGAAGCTCTATTTATTGGGACAGGATTTCTTCAATTTACATGCAGAAGCCTGGAATGAAATCTACAGAGCTGGATAAGAGTAGACTACTGAAAACTCAGAGAGTGAAAACTCCTTTTCAAACTTCTAAATTCTGACAATATTTACTGCAGATCACAGAAGTCACATCAGCAAACCAAATATTTTTGTCTGCCAGAGAATCTCAAATCACAGAGCAGTGCAGTGCTAAATGAATAGAAAATAAAAAGAGTAATTTCTGTGTCCGTTTCTTGGCTCACTTCATTGTAAAGCTCATTTCAGCCATATTACAGAAAGCCCCCTGAGCAGATTATGAATCTGCCAAATTTTAAGCCCAAGGAAGGGCAAAACGGTTAAGAGACATCTACAGCTAATCCCTCACATCTGAGAGAGTTTGGTTGCTGCACCAGTAGGTATCAACTTGCTTCAATAGCACCGTAATTCTATACTGTGGGAATGGATGGCCAAGACAATCAAAGAGATTTCAAGTGCATTCAAATTTGAAGGGAAAAATTTTAAAAATCAATTGTCTTTATTTTGTGGTGTAATGAATTTCTGCAGTACTTTGTAAAACACCTTAATTTATCAATGTGAGTTCAGGGCACACTTTAAAAATATCTGACCACTTTGTAACCATTCTGAAAGCAAAATTTAAACACTAACAGGAATTAACATCTTCCTGACAAGAACTGTGCTGCTAGCTACACATTAAAGCAGAAATTTTGTTCTCAAGTGAAATAAAGCACTGCAACTCCAGAGCAGTCAGCAGAGATCTCTGGATCTGCTGTGCAAAACAAGACCAAGCCTGGTCCTGAATCAGTCCATTGCTTTCTGCTCTGCATGTGCAGAAATCATAAAGAGGAGCCTTTAGCTGATTTTAATTGGACACTTGATAAAGAGGCAAGTCTGTTCTAAGATACCTCTTACATTTGTAAGAAAAAAGAATAATAGAAAGAAACCAATCTTGTGGAAAGACAAGTAAAGTTATAGAGAAGTCCACATTATCGCTATTAAATAAAAATATTATTTAAACTTAGTGAGTCATGAAAATGCATAAACATTGGAGCAGGGGAAAGGCATTCCACTATCATGAAGGAGTTACAGAGATTGGGAACACAACTGAACAGTTGTGGAAGTTCATATCTAAACTTGCTAACTTGATATTGTCCATTCCAAATATATAGCAAGTATTGGGAGGACAAAAGAGGAAGCCTTTACAAGCACTATTCCTGTTTTTTGAAAAAATTATGACATTTCTGCTGTGACACAATCTGCTAACTTTGAGCATTTGGTACCTTTAAACCAGAATGAAAAGCTAATGCAATCCACCAAGAAATTCAGCTAACAACTTTCCAGCAACACACTATCAAAACTGGAAAAAAAAAAAAAAAAAAAAAAAAAGGCAGAGTTAAACTGAAACACTGACAAAACTAAATGAGTTCCTAGTAATATGAAAAAAGAGAGCCAAAGTGATATTCCAGATGGAGATTATTTGGAGTTACAGCAGTGAACTGTGTAAAACTAAAGAAATGGTAATAAAGAATGAAAATCAATCTGACTCTTAAACTGAAGGGATAAGAAACAGTGCCACTGAGAGATGGGTGTGTTGGTCAGCAATGTGAAATGGGATAGCTTTGCAAGAGATTGGTTCCAGAGCTGACAATCCTGCAACATGTCAATTCTTTTGAAAGCAAAACCAGCAACTCCTGTTAAACACCAGATAATCTGTAGTGAGTTATGAAAACAACTTGCCCATGCACTATTACTCGACAACAGGGAACAGAGAACGGGTGAAATCACTCCCTCCGTGCTTCCTTTGCTCCATAGGCTGGCTTGGCAGTACTGACTCTGGAAGTCTCCTGCCCTAGCAGTGGAGGTGGATAGAGGACCCCGTGCCTCAGGGAGATGGATGCTGCAGCATCTTTGCACCTGAGCCCTGAAGCTCAGTGACAGGATCCAGTGTGCAATTTCCTCTTCACTCTCAAAGGTGCTGGGTTAGGGATAAAGATCATCTCTGGGGTGAGGCAGTTTGAAAGGGGCTCCCTGCTGCAATCACAACTACAAGTCAAGGTCTCAGTGCAGATCAGACAGCCTCCCTCCCACTGGGAGAGCAGCAGCATCTGGGAAGAGGATTCCAGGCACTGATGTGCCATACTTGAGGGCATCAAGGTATCTGGATCTTTCTTAAGGCTGTAAGAGTTCACTGTAGATGTATTTTATTTCAGTGTGATGTTAGGCTACAGATGACATTCATGCTTACAGGCTTTTGCACAGCTGAGTTCCCAGTTTGCTTTCACTTTTATCTGGTATCTTTGATAGAGACCACCTCCACTGCTCCAGCTGGATTCTCCACTGTACTCACAGACAGCCCTTGGCCATATTAAATTTTTTAACTGGGGAGTGGCAGAATTTTTTCCCTGTTAAGGACTGAAAACTTTCTGAGCACAACTTGACAGACATTTTTACATTATCCAGTAGTAACCAGAAAAATAACTAAAACGTGTTGGCAAGCAGCCTGAAATAAAATCACAAGTCACACTGAGGCTTGTCTCCTATTTCACCTTCCCTTGTTGTTTCTTTCTCTCTCCCTCAGCATTTTAAAATCTTACCCTTCCTCAGAGCATCCATTTAAGACTGAGATCAGGGAGTAAAAGCCATAGCCCTCAAATAACTTATTTTCTCCCATTGTCTAGCGATGCACAGCAATGGCTGGGAAGGGCCTTGCCCTTCTGGACCAAATCACATCCTCAACTCCAAAATTTGGCTTCTGCTATTTCTGCACTAGCCTCCATTTGCCAGCCCATTGCTATTGCTTGCTGCTTCTCTTTTAGTTCATTCACCCACTTTTCACTCTTCCTGTGCATCCTGGTTTTCACTCCCACCCTCCTCTCTCCAGCTTTCTTCCTACTCTTCCTTCCTTTCTTCACCTTCTTAAGCCTCCATGTCTTGCTGCATCAACCTTGAGCACTCAACAGCAATATCTTCTAGAACAGAGTGTTTTGACCTCTCCCTTTATGTTCATGTGCACACACCCATTACGTGACTCTTACATAATAAATACAGGCTTAATATAGAAGTAGATGGTTATTTATCTTTCTTCATCAGATTGAGTGGAGGGATCATTTATTCACACAGGTCTCTGGAAAGGTCTTGTATTGGAGCAGTGGTCGGTTCCCTACTCTGATGCTTGGTACCACGTTCAGGATCATCCATGAAAGAAGGGACAAATTAGACCAGTTCTGTCCCACACATAAAAACAGCAAAGAGTAATTAAAAAAAATAAAATAAAGAAACCAACCAACCCACCAACAAAACATGCAAAAGAAAGCAGACAAGAAAAAGTCCTTCAGACAGAAATTAAGTCAGTTTAAAGGTTTAGCAGTCAGAACAGTATCAAAGAGGACAAATTTATATGACAAATACTGGATAATATGTGGGAAAAATGTGAAACCAGATGTCACTGAATCTTCAGAAGTCACATGTGTTGACTCCTCTGTACAACTCCTAGGGGAAGGAAGTACTTGTGTTTAAAGCCTTCTGCTTCTATATTGTTTCTTAAGTTATATTTATTGCTTCTCAGTGGAAAACTCTTCTACACCTGTTATATCTAAATCTCTTATCCTGTTTGAAGTATACCAGAGCAGAACATCTATCTGACATTTTAAATTAATGAGACAGTTGTGTACTGTCTTTAGCTGTGCCACTGTCAATCAGCTCAATTTTGTTTAATACACTGCACTCACAACATGTGTGAATTGTTTTCTAGATAAAACAGGAATGTAATCCTGACCTTTTAAAAACAGTAAAATTTAGATACTTCATTTACACTCTTGGTATATTTTACTGCTAAGACATATTTAGCACAGTCTTAAAATTGAAAACCTTATCAGAGCTAACATAGAATGGAAAGTAAAAGTCAGTAAGAATGTCCCTAAATTGAACCATATCAGTCTTTCCCACAGTTCCTGTGATATGTTCCAAACGAATGGCAGTCAGATGGTAATTATAAATCACTGCTTTCAGTTTTCTGACTTGAGCACAATCCAAGATAGACAGTGAACACCTCTGAAATAGCTTATACTGTCACCTCAAAGACTTCAGGAAGATGTTAGGTTTGCTGTCATTCTGTAGGACTTACATGGCAAAATCTGAAGTGTCTTCTCACATGAGGTTTTTTTCACCCTTTGCAATTTGAGAAGGTGTTGGGCAGCAGTGGAGACTCTGGAATAGTCTCCTGTGAACTCAGGAGGATGGTACTATACTGTGTCACTCTCAAGTCACATTTGAATTTTTTTCAGGAGCAGCACTAGAAACTTTTGTAAAAATGAAAGTTATTGGCATTCATGGTGGGGAGCAGGGGGCATCCTGCTGAGTGGATTTTAGACACCTTTTTGGATCAAATTCTATCTGTTACTAACTCATACACATATATTAATACCGCTCAAAGGATTATGAATTGCAGTCTTGATCTGTGAAAAATATAGACTGGGTAAGTTTCCTACTTGCAGTTTCCTCTTCCACAGCTTGTAGGATCTTGTGAAATGTTCCAGCAAATTCAGGCTGGCATAATCCTAGAACATCTATAGAAAGTGTTGGATACACAAAAACGGAGCAATGGACAGTAGCTTCCTTCTAAAGGAAGCTTGAGAACACATAAATATATTTCAAACAAAAGTTCCAAACCTGGTGAAATCTGTGCAGAGGTTTAACATTTTACTTTGTGACTAACTCTATTTAAATCAATGAGGCTCTTCACTGCATGTAAAACTTGACACACACACACAAGGCTTTGCAGGATGAGGGCCAAATATTTTTTTTAAGAGTGTGACTTGCTTGGAGACATTCCAGAGGAAAAAAAACATGTGGAGCTCTCTATAAAATCGTTGGCACCATTCTGCTTATTAAATCGACATGGATTCACTCCAACAAAATAAGGTCTAGACATTTATATCGAGTATGTGGAAGTTTGTGCCTATTCCTAAGTTAAAAAGAAAATGTGATAATGCTTCTAGATTTGTATGTTGGGTTAAATTCTTGTGAATATTCATTTAAAGTTTTAGAAGCTTCCCTCTCTTACCTATTTTACTATCTTACCTATAGTTCTCCTATCAGGCAAAATTTGCTCTGTTAGACAGTAAATTGCTGTAAGTTTCAAGCTGACAGCATTGAAAACAATTTCTATTATTTACTTTATTATTTTAGAGACGGAGAAACATAAAATTTCCTATCTTAGCTCAAATTAATTCCATGCTAAGACAAGAATTTATTGCTCAATTTACAGCTTGTGTATTGAAGAGCAGTATTCATTTCAGGAACAGAGTCTAATTTTAGTTCCATATTGAAGGTGTGATGAAAAGGTGGATGCTGGGAGTGTCCGTAGGACTTTTCAAGAGCAAGCCAAATATAGTTCTTGAAATTTATAATGATTGTGAGATGAAAGAAATCGTAGGACAGACTTTGCTGATTTAAGTGGAACCTGTTACATACCTGAAATTATTTACCCCCTAGTTGCTATCACGGGCATGGCCTTGAACTACTTCAGATAAATGCGTTGACATTATAGCTCTTCAAGGAAACAGAAATAGTCATTTGGCCCACTGGGTGCTGGACTGCCTGTGGGTAGCTGCTGCCAGCACTTTAAATAAGAGGTCTGGGGAGACACGTGGAACATCTGGCAACAGCAGCTACTTTTTTAATCACATAGGCCACAGGTCACATTGTACCACAGCTCACAAAATCACTGTCACATTTAGCAAAGCACCTTTACTTGACCACAAGGTGTCTTGAGGTCAGATTCAAACACTTCTGCAGATGTAGATGGGAACCCAGCAGGATCTTCACAAGCCCCCAAGTGCTTGTTTCCAGTTGGCTTCTCTCTAGGACTGTCTTTGTAGGAACAGTTTAAAAACAGTTCAAAATAAGGCATTAGGTGTCTCAAGGCACACTGCTTCAGGCTGCAGCCAGGTGCTGCCTTTGGGACAACTGGGTTTCAACTACAGTTAGGGCAGCTGTGCCATATCCATACCAAAATCCTGTAGTCCTCCCAGTCTGAGAAGGTAGGAGGCCTGGATGGGTTAACAGGGAGAATTGCTGCATGAACCAGGTACATTTTAGTATACAGAATTGCACAGAAAGTCTTGGAGATCTTTTTCATCTCCTAGGGTGTGACAATACCTGTGGGTTTTTCAACAGAGATTGTACCCCATATACACAGGGAAAAGAATACTTTCTTCACCAACTGGGCTGGGCTTGATACTTCAAAATCATCTTTGCAAACAAAGATTCCTTCCCCTCTATAGGCATACTTTCCAGAGCAATTTCTGCATTCCTATTTTTAAATGTTGCACATTTTGAAGATATGGGAACACATGCTCTTTGCAAGATAATCTCTAGTTCCTTCCCCACTCCACACTGTCACACTGCTCAGAGCCAATTTTAATGCATTGCTGCAAAGCCTGTTATAGAAATTGTATATAATCTGTACTATGACTTGCCTGAGAAAAAAGGGGAAATGTTGCCAAGAAAGGTAATTGCATTTTCAAGGTTTCAGAGTGTGTAGAGATCGAAGTATTGAATCCAGAGCAATGTCCTTGGAAACTATACAGCAAATACAAGGATCAGCAGAGTGGCACTAGATGGCACTACAGTAATTTTCACTCAAAAAGCATAGGCCAAGCCCAGGGAATGATGGACTCAGGTCCAGCTCTGAATGGCAAGCTCAGATTTACCATCCAAATTTTACTTGTGTGGCCTGGGGAGATTCTGAGGAATATGAAGTGTAGTGGTCTTTCCAAGGATTAAAATACAGAGCCTTCAGTTGGTTGATAAGTGATATCATATAGATGATGAATAGTGCAAAGCTACCTGAAATGTTTTAATTTCACAAAGTGAGACCACAAGGTACCTGAAAACCTGTTAGGTTCTACTGAACCCAAGGTAAGCATATCCAGATTCAGTACATCAAAATGCATCTCACTCAAAAGCACACCAGAAGTGTGAAGTGTAATTTGGACAACCAGACGGTTCATTGTCTGTCTGCAGGAACAAACTGCCTGTTTATAATTACAGTGGTTTGTGCCTAAAAATGAAAATTTGACTTCTGGACCAAAATCACCTGTGTTTTTGGACTAGCCTCATAGCTTACTTTTCCTGCCACACAAAGTTAAATGCTGGCTGTTGCCAATTTCTTTTAGTGTTTCCCACAGGTGGTAGCTAACATCAAAGTTTCATACATATCTTGTTCTTATAATAGTCAATATAGCTTTTTATCTCTAACACACTGATTTGAGAGCTTACTTTTAGAATTTTGCAGAGGTACAGTCTTTAACAGGAACAACCAAGTGATTCTGTAGCTTACATTATGAAATGCATATAGGAGAAAATAGAGCCTGTCAAGAAAATCATACTCATTCTTGTAGGCTGAACAATTTTAAACTAAATTCATGTGTTTGTGGCAATGAAAAAAAACCCATGGTCTATCTCAGGTTTGAGTTTTAAAACACTGTAGAACCAGATTTATAAATCTTGTAAATTCTTTAAAAGAAGCATTCAAGTGCAGAATATTCACTGCTACAGCACTACAAGTTATTTTTACAATATAATTTTCTATTATGCATTTCTGTGAGTTATATTTTTCCTTCTGTTATGCTCCAGGTTAAAATCCTCAAGGGTAATTATTATCTATTTCACTGGAATCAGTGGGAGTTAGATATTTCAAAGATAGGAAACTCTGACATTTAAATTTGAAGGCAAATTCAAGGTGAATATTTGAGTTTCTTCAAGTAAATCTTATTCTAGTCATACGGCTACATATACTTTAGGGATATTGCCAGCTAAAAGGCCATCTACTTGTCAGCTACAAACAAAAAACTCTACTAGCACATTCCTTTAAAACAAGAATGGTCTTTATCAGTAGAAATATCCTGATTGGAGACAATAAAATTACTTAGGTAAAAAAGCACTGGAACCAGTAACATTAGACCATAACTTATGCTCCCACCCAGCCAATATGTGCAGGTTAATCCAAATGGGCTTTCATCCCAAAAAGGGTGAAGAGGGATCATAACAGCAGAAAAATCTACCATGACACCCTTGCTTCAAACTGCCAACATTTAAATAGCATCATTTAGTAATAAATGAGGTGCCCCTTCCCCTTGTGCTGGAATGTCCCTGTTTGCCCATGCAAGGCTAAACCTGTGGTAAAGATGAGAGACACAGGATGTCCAAAAACACTTTAAACTGTCTCTTTTAGTCATGAGCCACTGCTCTTTGAAACAATTCCTGTGTGGTTCTGAGCACATCCTGAGAAAATGTTCTGGTTGTCCTACTTCTTTTAATGTGTTCTCTAATAAGGGCTCCTTTTAATCTATGCTTTAAATCTCCTTTAATCTGGTCATGGTTTCACACTTTGAGATGTACCCCTGAGGCCTCCTCTCACTTCAGAAGAGGCTTGAAAACAACCATAGCTTGCTGCTTACTTTTTCAGACATGTCTATGACTATATTCCTGGAGTCCATGTTGGTCCTGATAGACATTGCAGACTCCATCCTAGATGCAAAAATGGACAAAAACGTGTAGCTGGCAATGAAGTGTGGCACTCTCAGAAGTGAAGGTGTGATGAGACATGCAGTTTGTTGTTCCCATTTTGCAGCCTGAGTGACTTAACCAAAGACTATTCCAACAATGAATTTGAAGTCCAGAACAGCATCTGGAGAAGAGCCCCAGCAATGTGGTATGCCTGTGGGAAACAACAACAGTGCCTGTGGGAAACAACAACAGTGCCCCAAAGCTCACCGGTTTTCTTGTCATCCCAACAGAACAGGGTGACATGGAGGTTCAAGAAGCAGTGCCTGGCCTTACCTTGAGCAAGGCCAGGCCCAGTGGAGGTGTGTCACTGCCCAGCTGTGCAGGCCTGGGACAAGGACTGTGCTTGACAGATGTGCTTGGTGCATTTCTAATGACACTGCCAAACCACTCTGTGTCTGCGTCTCTCTCTCTGTGTGTGTGTGTGTGTGTGTGTGAGGCAGGAGGAGATCCAGCAGTTGTCTTACCTGGTTCTATTATCAGGTCACTCACCTAAACTACACCTATGCTCTCTTTGTGTCAATGGCAAGGAAGGTAGGCTAATAAATATATTCTGTTCTAACCCAGGAGACAAAGCTTAGTTCTAAACTAATTTAGAAGGTTATTGGCTATTATTTAATCAGCTGAACATGTGATAAAAGTTGGCCCTCATTTAAAAAATAAGTCAAACTATTGTGAAAATTTTCAAAATATAGCACATTTAAGACAATCTAATTCCCTTCTAGGTTTAAAATTCACATCTAAAACTTTCCCAACTTCTTTAATTTGTCTATTGTCCTGAACTTTGTCCCACTTCCTTTCCAACCTAGCCTGTTTCACTCCTCCTCGGATAGCCTGGGCTCCTGGGGATCACCATAGTGCTGCTGGCCTTATTGAGGTGCTTGGCAGTGTTTAGCTGGCAGCCTTCAGAAATCACATTAGTAGCCACTAACACCAACCATTACTGACTATCATCAGATTTTTATGAGAGTAAAATAGCTAAATCCTAAATCCTACATTGCTGATCTTTAGTGCTTTGAAAACACGGAACATGAAAACTTCTTAGCTGCAAGTGTGAAAATCTCCAGGTGGAGTGAAGCCACCAACCAGAATGTCTCCCAAACCACCTCCTGGTAGGCACTGCCACAGAAGAATACAGCCTGCACAGATATTCTTGGGGACTGATCAGCTGCTTTGATTTATACTCAAATTATGCTGACAATCAAGTGATCTGGAGAATAAAGAGATTTTTTTTAGAGCCATTTTATATGTTGTTTGGTAAAACACCTTGGTTGATGTAATGCAACCCTGTTGATGGTGGTGTCAGGTGTCACTCACACACAATTTTGCTTCACCTCTCTCTAACTAATGGTGATTTCTACAAATTAGAAGTTCTCTTGTCAGTGCTGAAAGCCAAGTCTTCCATGTTGAATCATGGAAGGCATGGTCTGCCAATCCTGCAAGACAGTGGACAGTCAGAGGGACTAAAAATACAGACCTGGCATGCATCTGGGTGGTGTTAACTGGGCTTCAATCCAACCTCTTCCTACTGCTGCTGTAGCCTGAAAAATTGTGCAAATGCATTGCTGCTGAAGAAAGGAAGGAAAACAAAACAAGTCCAGAGAACAGAACCACCAGCTCACATTAGAATTCTGCCCTGGTGAAATAAACCAGATCCTCTAGACTAAATAGGCACAAATGAAGGTCTCCTCGGGAGCATAGCTGCTTGGATAGGAATGACTCTAATCTCAGCAGTGCCACAAATCCCCTTTGAGAAAAGGAATTTTGGAATGCTTTAAATTTTTAACTGTTCCTCGTTTTCCGTGAAACAGCACTGTGCCTCAGGCCACTCTAATAACATTCCTGGCTTGTTCTGCTGTAACAATCTGTAAAAACTCATCCAGTCAGATGATTTGGAGTTTAATATCAAATTGCTTTGGAGAACATTCATGGTTGGAAGTGCATAATAATATGTTTTATTATTGCTGTAAAAAAAAAAAAAAAAAAGAAGAAGAAAAGCAAGAAGTGGTTTGCTTTCATCCACTGGGGAGCTCTGCTTTGTTATTAATGATTCCACAACCACCACTAAAAAAATGCTCCCTGCCTAAAATTTTCAAAAGTAACTAATGATTTGGGGTTTCTTTGCTTTTATGTATTCAGTTCAAAATACCTTGAAGATGGACCTGGTTTTCAGAAAATGCTAAGCACTGACTTTCTGCAAATGGTCCAGCTTCCTCTCAAAATCTTCAGACATTTTAAGACCATGGTAGATACTGAATACTTGAGACAAAAGTATGCCAATTCATAAATTAGTAACAGAGCACCAGATTAGATCACAAATAAATCCCTTTCAAAGAAAACTATTTTAAAATTACACCTTCCTTGCAAGAACAGACTTCTTGACTCTTGGGATGATTGGAAGTTACTTAATGAACAAACAAACAAGCAAAAGAGGGTAGGCTAGAGACTGGTTCTAGCAGTTGCTTTGTATTACTCAGTAAAAGAAAGATCAAGAATGCATACTACAGTCTTGGGTGGTGCTTGGACATGTCAGAGTACTTTTGAATGTCACTGCATGTGTTGTGCCTGCCTGAAGCTGTCCTGGTGCCTGGCTGTCCTTTTTCTGGCAGGAGGAATAACTATTAACACCTATGCAAAGTGGGGAACCTGCAACCAAATCAGAAGGGTAATGTTTTCAGCCTTGATGCTTATTCAAGGTCCAGAACAATGGAGAAAGAAGCATCATAGATGTTCTTATTTCATCCACCCAAATTACTCAGCTTCCAAAAAAATCAGAAAGGCTTCTAGGTCTTTTTCCCAGCTCAGCTGCAGTGGAGCAGGCAGAGGAAAGCAAAGGACTGAAGGAGAAAACAAATAACCAACCCCTTCTGAGCTCTTCCTCCACCACAGTGATTACACTGTGGTATCCTTATTTCATGCCCCTCTTACTTCTAGTCATGTTCAGTTAGCCCAGATTAAAAATACTTGGAGCTGTATCTTCCAGCTTGGTCCAGTCACTTTACCAGCCTTGCCTTTTCTTTGAAGGGCAGTCCCTGGCCTGGGCAGGTGTGTTGGATGTTCAGCTCAACATTTCAAAAGTATATTTCTCTTCTGATACCTGAAGTTCTTGCATTTTTAAGTGCAATCTTGCCTTCTATTTATTTAGGCAAGATATAACTTCTGGTCCTGTAAAATTAATGTGAGTCTGCTTGTGAACAACCAGATCACTGTGCTGCAACTGATTACATGTGCAAGCAAAACTGCCAGAGTCCAGCAAAGGCAAAGCAGGGCAGCACTTGGTAAGTTAAGGTGCCCAGCAGGAGCTGGCTGGCCTGCTGATGAGGGTTCCTCCATCCTTAATCCTGAAATGTGCCATGTTGGGATTATTTTGCTAGATTAGACACCAGACAAGACCCTTCATTTGCTCTACCATTCCCAGGATTGTCTACTTCTGCTTTGCAGAGGTCTCTGTCCCTATTGCAAGACCCTCTTGCCAAATCCTGTGGTTTATCTAGTACATGCTCATCAGCCTTTTGCTTCAAGGTATCCTTTGCTGACAGGATTTATCCACAGACACCAAGATTTCCTCAGCAGGAAAATGAAAGGGCTTATTGTTTTAGTCCTACTCTCTTTCCTTGCTATTATTTCAGATTTTCCATCACTAATTATTCTTCTCTGCATAGCTGAAGGAGAGAGTAGTGTTCATCACACTTTGAATGGAAAAAGCCTGGAAGTAAGGAAGCAGCATCAAATGCTCACACTTCTGATGACTGCTCTGACTCCCATAGGCAATCCTCTGGCTGTGTGTCACCATGGCCCAGAAAAAGCACCCTAGCACAGGAAATTCTTACCACTGTAGCTACACCTCAGTTCCACAGACACACAGATTTCTGGGCACAGATGCTGGGTCTGCAGAGATGGCTGCTTGCCACATCAGCCAGAGCTGAAAGGTGCCCTTTTGCCTTGCTGAATTCCAATTCAGCTTTACAACCCCTGACACTGAGGTTTGGTACATGGCTGATGCTGATAGGAGTGAGGGGAGAACATGCACATTGACTAACTTCATCAAATCTTATTAAGTTCCATCTGGAATTAAAAAGTTTTATTTCAAGTCTATGCCTGCATTTGCTTTCTCAGAATTGCTCTAGGCTGCAGAGAGGATAAACTCTGGAGAAGGTAGTGGGAGAGAGTGCTCGGGGCCAGAGCTGCAGGGGTTGCCTGGGTCAGATAATTTGCAACACAGAAGTAGGATCAGCCAGGGACACATGGAGAAACAACGATCCCGCAGATGTGGGCTGAGGAAACATGGTTAATGTGGCAGCTCGGGGCTGGTGAAGCAACCACGGTGGCCCACAGCACAGAAAGTGGGCAGTGTCACCCAGGAGTGGCAGACTGAGGGCACGGTGCACAGCATGCCCTGCAGCGCTGCATTGCTGGGAGCACACACCCCGGGCTGGCGGCATGCCTGGGAAATAAACACTGAAAGATGAAAGTAAGCCAGTGTGGGAGGTAGCAGCCGGCTCAGTTTCCAGCCTCTGATCACCTTCTTCCAAGTGGTGTTTCCTCTCAGTATCCCCTTGTCCTCTGAAAATGCATGGATCATTGCCCTCCATTAGGAAAACTGATTGCCTTAGGAAAGAAGGGATTGCCCAGAAATTTCCCCAGGAAAATGCTTTTCGTTCAAGGGTGTGTGCACACCCTGAGAAAGGAGCCAATAGGCTCATTGCACCCTCATAGTCTGGAGCACCCACAAGAGCCCATGGCTTTCTCATATCCTTCTCAGTCTTACTGACAGAGCTCTTCAGACATCCAACACATTGCTACAGAAAAACCACAGCAAGTTCCATCATGCTTTGAGGGCTCAGAGCTGGTCCCTAGCACTAATGCTTCCTCACAAAATCAAAGTATGTCCTGCAGCTGTGTGGGTCAGGTTGGTGAAACCTGGGCATGATAACCACCAGCTGCACAGTCTCCATCCTGCTGAGCTCTGGCCACAGCCTAGCTCTGCTGGTATTAGGAACCTTTTTTCTTGTTTATAGCAACTAGCAGCCTATTATCTTTCTTTTCCTCCATCCTATCATCGGATCTTCAAAATGAAACAAAGCAGTTGATTATTTCCCTCCAGCCAGTTCTTTGCCCTAGAAGCAGGCCAGAATGGCAGGTGTTTTCATTAGAAGGAAACTATTGCTGAACCTTAATCCTGACAAAAATGGTAACATCAAGAGGACCTGCTCACAATTATGAAGAGATATAGCAAATCTGAGGGTTTATGTTACTAAAACTTTATACTTCTGGTAAGTTTTAGTAACATAAGTAACTTCTGATAAGTTTTATGTAGCATAAAAATATTTACTGCATACTGGACATGAAAATGCTACAGTTTGCTACAGAATTAATTAAAAAGTGAAACAGCTTATAAATTGAGGTTTAAACTGACTTGTGAAATTTTTATACACGTGGAGTCAGTGTTGGATGACTGCAGAAAAGACTGTTGTCACCCTGGCTTCATCCTCTTTAGATCCTCCCTTTAGGTTTTTATACACATTGATGAGATCCTCTTCTAAGACTTCTCCAGCCAGAACAGCCCCATCTCCTCCAGCCCCTCTTCACAGGAAAGGAGCTTCAATCCCCTAATATCTTAGTGACCCTCTGCTGAACTCTCTCCAGCAGCTTTGTATCTCCCCTGCACTGGGGAGCTCAGCAGGTTCAGTCTCACCAGTGCTGAGGAGAGGAGCAGAATCAACACCCTCAACCTGCTGGCACCATGCAGCCCAGGACACTGTTACCCTTCTCTGCATCAAGGGCATGTTGCTGGCTCATGTTCAACTTGGTGCCCACCAGGATCCTCAGGTTCTTCTCACAAAGCTGCTGGGGCAGCCCCTTGCATGTACAGGCGCCTGGGGCTGCTGCTCCCCAGGTGCAGGACTTCACATTTCCCCACACTGAACAGTTAACTATATCCTGGCTGTGCTGGCTCTATATTTATTTTGCCTGTTGTTGCTACGTGCTAGCACATTCTTTCTTGCACGGTTTACGTAGGACTGCCAAGTGGCAATTTAGCTGCATTTGTGCAGGGTGCACATGAATCCTTCATGAGTGCTACCCTGCTCTAGAAATGTAAATTCACACATTGGCCTCATCAGTATCATTTTGAATGCAACTAACATCAATTGTGTATGTTTTGTTATATTTTTCATCCTATTCCAAGGTGCAGAATTGCTTATACAGTGCATTATTTCATCTTTGGGGTGTTTTTTTGCTGGTAATGTATATGCTAGGCTGTGTTCTGTATGCTGAAGTATTTTAAGCTGTCTCTTCTTCAAGCTAACCCAGGGTGGTTACCTCAGACTTCCCTCACAGGGCAAGTGCTGCACCTTCCCCTGAATCACTTGGTGGCTTCCACTGGACTTGTTTCAGTTTCTTGAGATTTTCCTTGCATTTTGGGAGCCAAAACTGGACACACTATTCCTCATGTAGCTGAGCAGAAATAAATAATCACTTTCTTTGGCCTACTGGCTCTGCTTCCAATGGTATGACCTGGGATTCTTTTGGCCTCCTTGCTGCCAGGCTCATGGCCAGCATGCTGTCTGAGACCCCACATCCTTTCCTGCAAAGCTGTTCCACAGCCCATCAGCCCTCACCCTGTACTGTTGCAGAGGCCTGCTCCTTCCCAAGTGCTGGACTTGTCAAATTTCCTTGTACGTGTCCTTGCTGAGTTTTACAGACTTCCTGTCAGGGCATTCCCCCAGCCGGTCTAGATCCATTTAAATGGTAGCTCTGTCCTTCAGCACTCCCACTGTTCCTGCTCAGCACCACCTGCAAACTTGTTGAGCACAGACTCCATCTCCTCCTCAAAAGTCTCTGAGAGAGATGTCAAAGAGAGCCGGCCCCTGCCATTCTCTGCTTGCTGCTGCCTTCCAGTAGAGTAAGTCCAAGGGCCCTTCCCTCCGAGCCTGACATCTATGTGTCTTTTCCCACCTGAGTGCCCACCCTCCACACTGTAGCGTCCCAGTGTGTCTGCCACATACAGGAAGATGCGATGCGCTCTAGTACTTGCAATACCAGCTGTCTTTTTGCGCTGCAGCGAGCGATTCCTTTGCCCGACGTGATCGGATGTTACTTCACCTGCACTTAGGCCAAGCCATGGATTGGCTCCCTATTATACAGAGGAAGGGAGAGGAAACTGCTTCGACTGGGGTGTTACTCCCAACAATACCGTCGTGTCTCCAAGGGTCTCCAAGTTTTTACTGCTGCCTTCAGCGTAGAAGGAGCCGCCTGACTCCTGCAGGCGCAGTGCCGGGGCGGTCCCTGCCTGCACAGCATCCGGCCGCCTCGGGGGCTGCGCTTGGAGACGCCAGCCCCCCACTGCCGTTCCGCCTGTGACGCCGAGTGTCACGGGGAATTCCGGCTCCCGGCGGGGCGGGGCGGGGCGGGGCAGGACGGGGCGGGGGCTCCGCTCGGCCGCCCCTTCC
>VXAC01001974.1:1263531-1274321 GCA_013399225.1 Rhipidura dahli
GAGGCCGCGGCTCCGTGTGGGAGGGAGACGGGAGATGCCGCCCCGTCCTGGCCCGAGGGAGCCGGAGGAAGGGACGGCGAGGGCTCGGCTGTGCCCGCGGCCGGGAGAAGGGCGCCTGGGGCGGGCGAGGCGGGGAGCGGTGTGGGGGGGGCGGTTCCGTGCGGTCCAGGCCGGCCCGCTGACGGTTCGCAGCGGAGCCTCGGCTGCGGGGGATCGAACCTGCCCCGGCCGGACGGGGGTGCCCGGTGTCGGCACCCGGGGCGATTGTGCGGCTGGTGCAGGAGCAGCGGGGTGGTCGGCGGTCTCCTCTGTCCGAGTTTGCACGCACGGTTTGTCCGTATGGAAATTACCCTGGCAGAATTGCCACTGAGGAGCCCTCAGGGCGCACAGCCTCCTGTTAACCCCTTCTGCGGACGGGGGGGCGCGTTAAACATCAGGCCGTCTTCCCTCGTGAGCGCTCGTAAAAGTTTGCAAGTGGTCTTTATAAGCATCTGACTCGAAGTTGTGAATAGTTTCTTGGAATTGTAGGAGCAGTAAATCGAGTTATTTCTCCTGTTGTTGTTAACTTTGTACTTCAGTACTTGCACTGAATCACAGTAGCTTAATCCCATGGAATACATTTCTGTCTCTGAATGTTTATTTCATCAAGATTGTGTATCATCTGTGTATCATGTAGTCTTTACCCAGCATGTACAATAGTCAGGTTTCCATTCCCTGAACACTTACAGAATGCTCTCCTCTTTTATTTTTTTTCCCTCTCCTGTAAAGCTTGTTGAAGTTTTCCGCACTGTTTCTGATTGTAAGCTATAAATTTTATGCTGTTCATCGTCTGGGGCTATATCCCATTATGTGGGGTGTAATCCCTGGCCATACCACACAAACCAAAGATGTATTTTCACTGGAGCTAATTCCAGTATGGTTTGGGAATGTTACATCCATAGGAATCTTGAGGTGTGATCCATGCATCTCAAGACCTCGTGTCGTGCAGGTTTGTGCCATTAAAGGCTTCCCACTGAAGATGTCATGCAGCTCTCAGCCTGAGCATAACCCTCGTTACCTTGAATATCCCCAGCTGATGAGTTTGCTGCAGTGAGGCATCTGAAAGGAGGCAGGTTTCCAAGTTAGCAACCTCCTACTTCATTCAGTTGTCAGTCTGTAAACCAAGATACTCAAATGGACCTCGTACCAAAGCAATAGCTTTAGCAATAGAGTCTCTGTGAGAACAGATTCAATTCTTTACATTTTTGCACATGACTAAGTATAGCAGAGTTTGAATTAGCTGTACTACTAGGGAGAATTATTTGTCAGTCCAAAGCAAACTATAGAAAGAGAGAAAACAAACCAATTTTGTGACCTGGTGGATTGAGCTGATGAAATCTGTTCTGATTTTACAGTTGGTCTAAATGTCCTGCTTTTACTCTGGTTTTCAGGATTGCATTAGCAATACAAGCCGGGCAGTGAATTCAGACAGCTGGGTAGCAGTAGCTTGACATGACTTCATATGTATGAGAGCATTGGGAAAATGGCTGGGTTAGTCCTTGGAGGAATATCTAGAATTTCTCTTCTATTGCTCTTTTAGTGATGGCAGGTACATCTAAGAAAAAGGGAGCAGATGGAAGGGATTAGAAATCAACTGTGTTCTAGCAGAAAGGGGTTTTTTAAATCTTCTTTGAAACATGTGAAACCTGTCACTCTGCAGCAAGGTTCTAGAGAGATGACTGAGTGTTCATTGAATTAGATGTGGCAATTACCATGTTTCCGTGATGGACTTACAACCCGACATGGTATAACATGCATTTTTTGGGCTCATTCATTATGTTTGGAGATGTATTTTAGTCTAATCAAACAATAGTGATGATTGCTGTTAGTAGTTGTAAGCCATCTTGTCCTGTGATAGCCTCTTGCCAAGTAGCTCAATTTTTGGTAGATACTTTGTGGATTCAGATGACTCCATCTGACTTCTGTACAGCAATCTTACCTATTCTTGAAATTCAGTTCAAGTACTGATATTTTATTTACTGCTGCAAATAGTGAAAACAAATGTAAAATCCAAACAGGATACCTTTTGTTTACTAAATCATACATTCCTGGCTTTGTAGAATGATAGAACTTTTGATGTAAAGGCTCCATCATAAACTCCTAAAATATTGATTTTTATTCCAAAGTATTAGAATAGGTTGGCTAGTTAAGTAATTCTTGAATAACCGTCTACTTTAGGCTGATTTCCTTGCCTCTTGTTTCCCCAAGAGCTGCGCTTCGCTTCGTTGTTTCAACCGTAGTGGGAAATTAGCACTTGGTTTTACAGTGTGGTATTTGTGCCTAGAGGCTTCGGGGAGGCACAAGGTTTGGTTGTGTTGAGCAACGTGCAGTGCCTCCCCTCCATCTGATCACGGCCCGCACTGTACTGACAAGCCCACTGTCTTCCAGAGATACCCACCTAGTTTAAAAAACCACGTTTTGATTTATGGGGTTCGGGGTCTGAAGGATGATCAGCTTTTCTGGTATGTTGACCTATGCGTTAGTTTGAAACAAGTATGCAATTGCTCCATTAAATAAGAAGTGCCCTGGAGTGATATGTATTTGTGTGGTTTGGTTGTTGGACAGCTTATTTTAATCTTTAAGCTATATCTAGTTAAAATGTTGTATTTAAAATTTAGTAAATGTATGCTATACCTTCTGGAGCCCTTATACTTTGTCAGCTTGATAAATTAACTTTGACACACTGAATATTTTTCACCAGCTAACGTAGCTGTTAGTTAAGTTAAATAAAGGAGAAGAGCCCACATGCTCTCTCCATGCATACAGCTGGACATTTCTGTTAAATTTTTCAACAAAAATGAAATTTTGATTGGTTCTTAAAGCTTCATGAATACACTAATTGGTGAATCATCTAATGTGCAGTTTAGTTTCAGGAAATATGAAATGGCTCACTAACTTCGTAGTTACAAGATTATGCAGACCTTCTGAAAATCTCAGTAAGAAAATGTGTGCAGTGGTGGTGGTTGATATTTTTGGCTGTGAGAGAGGCTGGCTAAAACTCAATGCAGTTATGCATAGTCTGCACTAGTTTATATGGTAGGAACTCACTTGAAGAATTATATGGAAGGAAGAAAGAATAATTTTACAGGTTTATCTGCTCTCGGGACCTTATCCAGATTTTGCTGAAGAAGTTTGCAGTCAGGAACCTCTTCTGGCTCTGTAACAGGTCCTGAATGTAGTTGCTTTTCACTCTGTGCTTTTACAGTGCCATGGTTGTTGAATTCTTCAGCCTTAATGTTGGACAGCTGCAAAACATTTAAAGCCTATCTTTGAAAGATTGGGATAAGAAGGAGGGGGAGATGGGGGCTGGTCCATATAAGTAATACTTCTTGAGGGCTCTGAAGTATTTTCTTTATGTAGCTGTATATGGTGTGTTCAGGGCTAGCTGGAGACTACTTGATAATGTACTGTGTTGCCAACTGAAGTATTTAAACCAGTACTCCTTGCTTGTGAAAGTTTGAGCCTTTACAGTAGTTGAAGAATCAAAGAGGTCAGAAATTTGGTTTTCTTTTTGCTGCAGCAGAAGAAGAGCGATTTCAGTGCAGTACATAACTACTCTGTGTAAACTCAAGGTTTTTATGACAAATATTTTCAGTGCTGTTGGAGGTGCATGGAGCATTCCTTAAGATACCTCTGTATTGCAATACATACTGCAATACTTATGGTGAGCACCAGTTTCTTAGAGGCAGAAACTTTTACAGTGTTTATAAGTGCTTCAGTGATTTCTGACTGGAGCACATTTACAGAGGTGAAATTTGAAGTATTGCTTAAAAATTTAGGTAGAGTAGGAGCAATAGTTTTTCTGCAGTACTAAATCTGATGACATTTTTGTTCCTCCTCAGCAGAATGAATTCTGATAGTAATTCAACAGTCAGCCTGGCTCCCAAATGAAATAACTTGGGCCTCATTGCTCAAGACTCAAGTGTCAATCATAGGATTAAGAATTGTAATTCTGGGATAAAAAATGTCTGGCGCTTACTACCTGATATTCCCATTAGGCTAGTAGAGACTCAAGGACTGCTGTGAATGAGTTAGGCTTGATCAAGACTGTGATGAAAACTGATCGAGATAATCTCCTAGGCTTTTTGGCCTCTAATAACAAAGATTTAGCTTGTAAAAATGGCTTATGCCAATTTGACTTAATTTTCTTCATGGAACTTGCCTAGCTAAGGATGAACGTGTTTAATGGGGTAGACCTGCAAGTATCCTGTTTCTTAAAAAGAACTTGGGACAGGAGACATCCATCTCTAAGGTGTCTCTAACTTCTGATACTTAGAATTTCATCTACTTAGGTACATCTGTTATTGTTATTTGTTATTGTTACTGTTGTTTACAATTGTTATTGTAAACTACATACTTTGCCTCTGTACCTTGGGTTTTTGGTTTTGCAGTAAGACGTGTGCAGCACCGTTTGATTTACTGACTGATTTGCTTGTGGAAAAAGGACCTATTACTAAACTTTGGTTTTGGGGAGCTTTTACATTTGGCATCTGTGAAGAAGGAGGTATTTTAATCATTCCACTTGTGCTCTAGGAGATCTTTTATTCTTTTGAAGTAGCACATGGGTGAAGTGAATTAATCTTAGACTGAAATTTATCTTTAATATTCAGTTGACTTGTATGTTTGTGTGATAAAATTGGTAAAACACACTGCTTAGTTGATGCTTTGTTTTCTTAAGTCTTTAATTTTCACATTTCTGTTGGGGAGTAGTGAATTAAATATTTTTTTAAAATGTGTTAAATTGCACTTGGATAGAAAATAGAAGTCAAATACAAAAAAAGCATTTTAAAACTGGTTTGTAGTTTATTAGTTCAGATGTGCAGGGTGAGTAGTTAACTCATCAATTTTACCAAAACTATTTTTTTTAAAATTTAAAATTTGCTCAGTAAGTTAAAATTTCTATTCAGTTGTGTCTTGCAGTGTTTTGGACTTGGTAGATATGATTTCTCATTCATTTGTCTTACTTGTGGCTTGGAAGAAGAAAATAACAATGTATTTTTAAGATGTCAAACAGTTGTGGTGGTAAAATTGTTAACAATTAAGATTGAGAGGTCTGGCTGAGAGGTTATCTATACTCAAGAACATTCAACCAAAAGCTAGCAGTCTGATTGTTTCCAACTTTGCACCTCAGACAGGATAATACCAGGCCATCCCTTTAGGCTCCACCAAGAGCCATCTTCATATTGTTCCATTATTTACTGCCTGAGTCCTCATTAGAATTGTGGCTGTTTAGCAACAGATTCCAGGAGTCCATCCCTCCTGGGGAAGGGTACTTGGCTTTATTAAGACTCATATGATTGCTTTTCCTTGCCTTTTTTCTGAAACAGGGTATGAGTTGGGTCTCTGCAATCACCTGGCAGACAATCAGGAAAGACGCTCTCAATGTTCTCTCACTGTGATCATAGTTAATAGATAATAAAGCTTCTGTTCGACCTGTCTTAAATTGTGCCTGTATTACTACACACTGGGACTCCCCAGAATCTCTGATACAGTTTCTCACTTTTTATTCAGCTGGTTCATTTAATTCACACTGTTTCTTTTTTCTTCTGGGTTACTTGGTAGTGGATGGTTAAGGGAGACTGACTCTGAGGTGTGTGATAGGACGTAGGGGTACAGAGGGGTGATGGCATTATGTTGTCCCTTCAGACTGCAGTGACTTGTTCTCTCTTAAGTCTGTCTCATCTAGCCATACTCTTAATGTAAGAAAAGTCTCTTGAATCCAGTGAGCAAAGTTTCTGCTGCCAGGATCTCACTGGGTAGTTCTGCAGATTCTTGCCAGCAGTTTAACTCATTTGGACATTTGACATTACATAAAACTTTGGCAACAAACTTGATCTGCTTTGTTTTTTGCTTTAATTTTATTTGTTAATAGTACATTGAGGCCTTAAATCAGATTGTCACAGTGATGGTAGATTGGAATATAAATCAGATTCAAAGTTTCTGTATCAAACCAGCTTTATCTTCAAAAATGTGTGTGGTTTATCCACTGAAGAAATTCCTCATATTTATTGTTCTTAAGATCTGGACAAGTTATTTATGGAAGCAAGAACCTTGACAACAGGAGGTCGGGTTCTTACTGATGTAAAACAGATTATGTGTCATAATTTAGATTTAAATTTGGAGATTGAAATTACTGATAGTATAGTATGTCATGGAGAATGCAAAAGTACTATTTCTGGGTTTCAAATCCTAAACTGCAGAGTACAGACTCTGGGAGAGGATATCAGAATGTGTTATTAAACAGTTCACCTGTTCTTACATTCTCTGCTGAGCAGCATGTATTGGCCAGTCAGGTTTTTTATTAGGTGTGCCCTGTGATGGTCAGGGCTATTCTTACGTTACATCCCATTACTTTATTTCAGGAGTGTGTCGTCTGCCTGTTAGTATTTGCTGACATAATTAGCATATAGCCTGGTTTGGCAATTAACAAATTCTGTCCCATCCTGGACTATGATATTGTAATTGTTGGTTTCTTTCCATAACTTAGTTCTCTTTAGATGAGAATGTTTGAAGTGGTCTTTTTCAGAAAATCTGTCTTTATACTTGTCACTTAGCATAATGCACATTGGTAAAGTTGTAGAAATACTGATTTTTTTTTATTTTTTTTTTTTTTGGTAACCCCTATTCACCTAATCTGTTTGAGAAGGAAAATTCATTTTTTGTTCTTTATGAGAAAGATAACTTGGCAATTAGTCTTCCAGTATGACAATTCCAAAATAAATCATCTTAGGTCTTCTGTGGTGCTTTCATGTCTCAGTTAAATTATTTCCATGTTCAGTTAATCCAGTAGTCTGTATTATAGAGGTATTTTTCTTGAACTGTATTCTAGCAAAATTTATTTTAATAAATACACAGACTCTTTCAGATTGACCTGATGATCTCCTGTTTCCCTTTACTGGAACTAAAAAGATAAAATATGGGAATCAGTCAGGAGTTTTAATTTTTATAATACTGAAATAGTTGTTCTGTGAGAAGCGAGGAAGCTGTTTTGCCTCAAGAGTCTGTGTTGCCCAGTATCAGTTCTCATGTGTGGATGGTATGGTTTTGTTGTCTCAAATTCATTGGGGTCTGAAGCATTTGTTAGAGGATTTAGCATTTTTATTGGTAGAACTGTTAGTCCCCCTGTGCATATGGCATGGTTTTGTTCTCTCAAACTCCTTTAGTAGTGAAGCATCTGTAAAGGATTTTCAGTGGATTTGTCAGAATTATTTTTATTAATATTCAAAATTGTCAAGTAATTGCACTCACCTATAGCTCAGAGTTGCTTATGTGGGTGAGTGATGACCACTGCATCGAACAAATTTTCTATTTTGATGTTTGTCTAACAGTTGTGGACAGAGTAAAAGAGGTTTGGTGCCTTAAGGCCCAGACCAGTAGAGCAATTGGTGTCTGAAACAGTAGTGGGTATCTTGTATATTAGATCAAGGTTTACTTAGATTCAGTATGGCACTGGTTTTGGAAAAAATTGTGTTCTGTAGTTCTGTATAATTCAGGAAAAACTAGCTTTTTGTTGACTGAACTTGTTTTCAGGACAGAGGCTGGTTTCTAGGGGCCAACACTTTAATTGGCCTGAAAGTTTGAAATATCTTTGAGTGTTGTTTGGTTTGTCCCTTCCCCACATTTGATGACCCCCATTGTATTTTTTGGTGACTGGTGTTTAGCTTTTTTCACAACTAGTTTTGATCAGAATTTTAAGAATGGAAAAAAATAGCAATGTACCATTGATTGTCTCTTTGATGGTACCTATATTTAAGTATATATGGGAATCCTTGTTGATAGTGAGCTCTATAGGAACTTTATAGTCCTGTTTTCAGCAACTGGGTTTTTTTGGGGTTGAAAATACCCTCCTGGAGTATCACAGATGACAATACTAGTAACTTCAAATCTTCAGCTTATTTTGTAAATGTTTTTTAAGATAGAATTTATTTTGGTTTTAGTCTTGGAAGTTCTTGCTTACAGGCTTAAAAATTATCACATTATGAAACCACTTTTTTTTTTTTTTCAGTTTTGCAAATAATTTAGTAGAAGCAAAACCTGCAGAATGTCTACGTAGTACATGAATTCTGTATTTTTTAAACTTTAGTCAAATATGAAATATTTATCAATTTTGCACCATGATAAGCTAATTGTTTCAATGCTAGTAAAGTTAACATGGCATACTAATAACATATCCATGCATGGTTGAGGAATATGTGATCCTTCTACTTGCTTTAAAGCCTGTAATAAGTGAAAAGAATGTTGGTTTGACAGTGGCATATGTAATTGCACACAGGTTTCCTAATGGGACACCTGTAATGGTGTTTTCTGTTTTCTTGAGAAATACAGAGACACTACGAGTTTTGGTTTTACTTTCTTCATAATTGCAGAGAGCAGTGAGTAAAACAAACCTGAAAACTGTGGAGAAAAGAGAACAAAGTTATGTAAGGAGATAAAATACCATACAGTTACAGTTTATTATTTCTCCTTTTTACTATGAAATTTCATAAAGTCGTATTTCTCCTTTTTACAATGAAATTTCATAAAGTCATATTTCTCCTTTTTAGTCTTAAAGCTTTGTTTGACAGAAATTTGATACCGCAAAGATGAGCACAGCAGGAGTTTTGTCCTTTTTGTTATGCAGTACAAATCTAGAAGGATAATATTCAGAGTCCATTCTCAATTTTTCCCTGTAAACTCACCAGCTGTATCTCATTTTCTCGGTTCTCACAAATGCTGGGCTTGGTTTCTTCTTTTACTTTTACTTGCTTTTCTTTGTACTGTTAAGTTATAGCTCGAATGCCAGAAAATCTACTTTGCAATTTAATTTTGGCTGACTTGAAGAGGGTCAGTAATTATAGTTACTGTTTCCAGCAAGTTGAGTTTTTCCAGAAGTCTTTCTATGAAGAATGTGACTGTGGATTAATTGAACGTAAAAATGAGTCAAAAACTTTTTTCTGCCAAGGGCAAATATAGGAGTAGGTGCTAGTAAGGTTTTCAAAACTCTGTTACCTAGGTAATCTGTAGCTGTTGAGCAAAGAAGTATAAAACTGATTTAATTTAGTGAGAAAGTTACTGGAGTACAGCTTACCTGTAAAACAGATAGCAATTCTCTGAAGTTTTTTAGTTTTCACTCTTACGTGCAAATTGATGTTGAGATATTTTTAAAACTGACTGCCTCTGAGCTTCCTGTCAACAGTGAAGTTGTCATCGCTAAAGCATGGTACCCTGTCTTTTTTCAAGTTATTCTGGATTCAGAGAGGACAGTAAGTTAGCAGTTGTTGATTTAAGAATATGCTGACATCATGGACGATGTACCTAACAGAACTACTTCTCTTCTGCCTTGCTTGTTTATGTGCCTGCCTTTAGTGTCTGGAGGGGCTGAAGAAGCAACAGTGGTGCTCTGAGCAGCGGGATGACGTATTTTAGTCATTCAGTAGCGTGTGAGAGTACTCAGCTGATGCCTCTCCTCTGAAGGATGTTTAGTTCTGTGGTTTCATTAATCACTGTAAGTTTTCCTAATGCTCAGGATGCGCTTTCCTTTAATAAGAACATCATAGCATTGCTGTAAGGAATGATCCAAAAGGAAACATTTTGCAAACATAGCAGAGTTTGTAGTTAGCATGGAAAAATAGTCTTGGTCTTTGCTGTTGGAAACCCTTGTGATTTGCGTACAGCAGGAATTATGGTGGTGTTACAGATACAGCTGCATTGGAAAATATTCTGGTTTTTGATTTGGGACAGGGATGAAAGCCAAATCTGGAAAAGAATGTCAATGTAGGAAAGTAACTATTAAAAATATCACTAGGTGGGCCTACCAATACAGCACCATTTGCAAATCCCTTAAGTGATGCTGAATCCAGTGCTCCTAATCTTTGGTTCTTACTCATTTAGCTTTGCACGTGTATTTTGTCTTTTTACTAATTTTGTAGCTGAACCATGTATTTAGCTCTAATGGGAAGTGATGCCTCTTTGCAGGAGCTGAGCCTGGGGCTCAAACAAGTACATGCAGAAGGTTGCTACTCAGAAGGCTTTGCACAAACATACCTGTCCTATGTGTGCAGGAGTTGAGTAGATGGGGTAAACTATGTATTCCTGCACTCTGCTGGTTGTGTGGGAGTACACAGAAGGAAGACAGACTTGGGCCTCCTTGGTGAGGAGCCAGCAGTGTGTCGGCAGTAGCACAGCCACAGGTGCTGTGGTGCCAAACCTGTGCATGATCCCTGCACTGTAACATAGTGCCAGCCTGGTGAAAGAATTATTTCTGCTTTTGCATCTTTCTCCCTTCTCATCGGGTAGGAGGGACATAATGACCATGGAAATATGTAGTGGGAATATGTTAAGTCCTTGCATCCAGAGGAGGCCATCAAAGCTGGTGCAAGGCCTGGAAGCAGTGTCCTGTGAGGAGCAGTCAAGGGTTTTGGGCTTGTCTGGTTTGGAGAAAAGGAGGCTGAGGGTGACCTCATTGCTCTCTACAGGGAAAGTGGAGAGGGAGGTGCTGAGCTTTTCTCCCTGGGATCTAGAGATAGGATGTGTGGGAATGGTTCAAAGCTGCTCCAGGGTAGGTTCAGAATGAACATTAGGAAGCATTTCTTCAAACACTGGAACAGGGCACCCTAGAGAGGTGGTCAATGCCCCAAGCCTGTCAGCATTTCAGAGGCGTTTGGACAATACCCTTAAAATGTTCTTTAACTTGGCCAGCCCGGAATTGGTCAGGCAGTTGGACCAGGTGATCATTGTAGGTCCCTCACAACTGAAATGCTCTAATCTATAGA
>VXAC01001974.1:1274376-1408318 GCA_013399225.1 Rhipidura dahli
AAAAAAAAAAAAAAACCACCCTAATAACAAGCAGCCAGTATTTAGACAAAGGTAACTTTGTACCAAGTGTAGCTGTGTTCAAAGGTATTTCACTTTTAGGCTGGTATATGTAGTAGTGCTCATGACAGGATACTTCAAATAGCTTACAATTGCCCATAGTGGAACAATGGTAGCTGGATGTAAAGAGTTAGTGTCCATGGTTGTTTCTGGTTTTATTTATATGTGATTTGAATTTAAAGAGAATGTCCAGAACTGTTTGGAAGAGAATCAGAAGACTGAAGAAAAAACTCTCCTGGTCATTGTATTTTCTTACGTATTGAGTTGAGGTGGGGTTTTTCCCCTCTTTAGACTCTGAGGGGTCTTATCTAGTCCTTATGGACTTTAGCTCCTGCTTACTGTAGGCCTAAAAGTCCTCTATTTTCAATATTAAGAGAATATTGTCCTTGTATATGCCCATGTTGCTTCACGTTCTTGTTCTCTCTCTTAGGATAGAGTATGCCATTGTCTGAGATCAAGGCTGTGAAGTCTTCCAGCTGAGTCTGTCTCTGAGGCTTGCAAAGGTCACTCTGATTTACCTTCAGATTTTTTCTGGAGAAAACAAGATGACATAGACTGTTAATATTACCTGATCTCAATGACTAAACAAGTAATTGGAATTTTTAGGAAGGAAGATAGTATTATGTTTTATTTGTGTTTGCTGGCTCCATCCTGTGCTGTTATTCCACTGAACCTGACATTGGTCATCACACAGATAATTCTGAGAGTGTCTAGCTGTTCACCCAGCAGTTTGCATGGTCAGAATGGACAATTTGAATGGTTTGATTTTGTATCATTGACAAAGCATCCTATTTTGTTATGCAGCTGTAAACTTCTGTAACAAAGAGCATTGCTGCTTAAGTGAAAATGGGAGTTCACACAAGTCATTGTTCCCACTGATGTTCTTCCTTCATCTGTTTCTTCCATAGATAATAGGAAATGTTGGAAAAATTTTAAGAGGTAGTATATTCAATAATTTATAACTTTCCTGATCTCTAATTGTCTGGACTGAAATACTTTATGCCTTTCCTTTGCCTTGAGTTTAATTTTGTTTAAAGCTTTTTTGCCAAAATTCTTCATCTGTTTTCAGAAACAAAACTAGAATAATTGTGCCCTTTTTTAATGTCAGTCTCTACTTTGAAATATTGTAGTGCACCTCTGAACTGGAACATCTACTTGAAATTTGTCAGTGGGCAGCCTCTGGCTGAGCAGTATTGTTTTAATTTTACATGAAAATCTGTCAAAGTTGAGCCAATTCTCTTCTTGAAAATTTCTGATCTGGACATGGCAGTGTTTTGCTTTGTTTTGTTTTTTGTGGGGTACCCTGGAGACTGCGTGCATTTTGTATGCTCTGCAGGATTTTTCTTTCAAGTGCATTTCTGGACTGCAATAAGCTCTGCAGAACATGGGAGCCAGAATTGTCCCAACTTAATTGGGGGCTTGAGGGGGATCCTATGGCACAAAGCCAACTGGGAAATCTCTGAGACAGCCCTGACACATATCAGCTCCAGAATCATGCACTTGTGCCTCCTCCTTTCCTTTCCCATCAGCTCCACAATATCTCCAGACTCCTACCAACAGTGGTATTTTGACTGTGACTTTGACTGTGTTACGACTTTTTTTTCAGAGAAGTTGAGGTATCCATACTGAGCTAAAGCTTGGCCTCTTCTGTATCTGAACACATTTGTTACTTCTGGGCATAACAAGGATGTCACTCATCACACTCATGTGTGTAACTGTGGTTGTAGAGAGGGTGCTCAGTTCACTTCACACAAGCAGAGTGAATGCATTTGGTCAGGACTGGTTGCTGTGACAACCAAAAAACCCTCAATGTGATTCTTCACAGACCTTCACAGATAAAATCTCAAAAGACTACTGGGCTGATGAACCTAAAGGTATTTTTCTTTAGGAGTTCCAAACTGGACCAAGTTTGGCTGAACTTTTTCAAGGGTAGCAGAAGGTACTCCACACAAAGGCTGCACTTCCTGGATTTATAAAATGAGGAGGTAGCTTTTTAACGATGGCCAAAATGTCACTTTTTGGGACATTTTTCCTACAACGACTTGGACTTTGAAGACCTATTTTAGGTAGCTACTCAGCCTATGAAATTCTGACCAAATCAGAAAGCTACAGAAAGCAATTGAATGTGTCTGATAATGGGAAGCATTAGGTGATAGTAGTAAATAAATTATTTTTTAAAAAGGAAGAAGAAAAAAAGTATTTTCAGAAGCATGTCCCTCTTATTAGGACAAGACTTAGGGGCCAACAAGTAGACTGGCTTTCTTTGTTGTTTTTAAGGTGGCTAGTTTAAACTTCAAGAAAGATCACCTTGCCTGTTGACACAGTACAACTGAAAGTTTCCTTTTTAAAATGCATTCCCCCTGTAGCAAAATCCACATCAATTATGTAGCCACTTGCAACTGTGTGAGAGAAGTTACCCTGAGTTTCATTGCTGTGCTTTCTCTGAACCAGCAGCAGAGCCCACTGTGGCAGGGTGAACTTCTTGGGAAATTAGTACCTGGTAGGTCAGATGTTTCTTTTCCATGTTCATTCAGTAGAGGAGCAAACAGATTTTGCTGAAAGAATGTGCCAGTCTGGCTGCTTATCAGAACTCTTATGAAGATAAATAATTTTTCTTCAGGTCATGACAGATTTTAAGTTCTGTACAGGTTAATTTTGTATGTCTGTGTACCACTGGGGCCTGTACAGTCAGAAATTTGTAGCCTTGTGTACAGTCAAACATTAGGCAGTGTTCTGGGGTTTTCCCTCCCCCCACCTAAGTGGCAGACTCTTGCCAATCTGTAGCAGAAGAGTTTGAGATCTCTGAACTTGCACAACTGGTTTTAGGTATTCAGACCCTTCAACTTTATAGAATGGTTCGAAGGGTGCTCAAGCTGTGACTGATCATGAGTGTCTTAAGAAAATTTCTTAGTTTTCATCTATTTTTGAATCTAGAATTTGGAATTTTCATTCTTGTAGCCACCATGCATGTTTTTCTTCAGGAATTTCTGGCCATTGTGTGACAGTAGCTAGATCTGGAAACTGCCATGTCTCATAATAATGGAGTTTTTTTATTTTTAACATCAAGAATCAAGTTCTTTTTTGTCATGGAGGGGACTTAAGGTTCACAACTTCCTGAAATCATTTATTGAATAGGTTGTTCCTGTGCTCTTGAGAATGTTTATGAAAATACCAGAAAATATCTGGTATTTCAAGTAGCAGTTGATCCATATTTTAAAAAAAAAAAAAAAAGAATATTTCCTGTATTTTTATGTTAATAGTTTTTCCTCTTAACAGTGTTACAGTTCCTGGTTTTCTGAAGGGTACAGTGTTTTTCTAGACAAGTCTTAATCTTGAAGCTAATTTTTTCATTTTTGCTTTACAATTGTGACTTTGATTTAATCTTTCATTTAATAAAACACTATATGGACAATGTGGGTTAACATTAAGGAGTGGGTTTCACAGAAATGGCTAAACCTGTATTAACACCTCACTGCTACTGGTAAACATGGTTCTTTTCCCTTTCTCTGCATAAGACTCTGGAGATTCTCCTCCCCTCATGCTATCACTTGTTTCTTCTGGCTTCTTCTTCCTAGTTGAAGTGCTGTTTGTCTGTCTGGTGCTTCCATCAGTTAGCTTGTGGTGAAAATGGAGGTCAGATGAGTATTGGAACTGATGCAAAGGGATGGGAGGGAAGCAAGAATACCCCTTTTAATAGGAGCAAAACAGTGGTAGATTAGTTATCATGGACTATCTATCACCCTTGGGGTGCCCTTTCTGTGGCTAAATTCTGTTACTGAGAAACAACCTAGAAAGAATCGTACCCCTCAGTAGCTTCCCTCTGACAAGTTTATCACTCAGTAATCATTGATGTAGGTTTGCTCAATTTTATGTGGTGCTGCAGAATCTTCCTGCATGAAATGCAGCCTCTTAAGCCATTACAGAATCCCAGAATAGGTAAGGGTGGAAGGAAGGGTCTGCAGTGAGTGACCTTGTTTAACCTCCCTGCTCAAGCAGGGTAAACGATTGATACAACTGAATCTCTGCTTTCATAGGGCAAAAGAGCATTACTGGTTTTATTGGTCTCATGAAGCTGTTGTGAAGATTCATTTTTCTAGTCTGTTTCTTTGCTGCATCTTCTTGGAGTTCCTGCAGCCTGTAACTTTCATTCAGCTTACATCCTATCAGATAGGAGCCCTTGGATACCAAGCAGCTTACCAATACTGAATGAGCTGGTGTGTAGGTGTTCAAGTCGTATTACAGGTTAGTGAGTTGTCTTTTTAGATAGGCCATTTTCCTACTGGTTAATGGGAATGCCCATTAGCTAACCAGTGGATTAGTGGTTTCTGACTAGGTTTTCCTGCAACAATCCTTAGTGATAACTAGGGTCAGCTTTTGGATTGGATAGATGACTTCAAAAGACAAAGCATTTCTATATTTTACTTCCAGAAGAATTTAGGAGCTAACCAAATACATTTTTTAAATTAGAAAATTCTCATCCTGTGGAGGCTCACTTAATTAACGTGCACAGGTGCTTTTTTGCTAGAATAAGCATTTCATTCAAGTACTTTTTACTTAACTGGTTGCTTTATGTAAAACCAAGAAGAAAGATGTAGCCACATCTTGACAATCTTGTTATGCTGTTTCCTCTTACTATGCAATAGAGTCTAGCTCCTTAAAGATAGTAGTGTAATAATCTAGTTAGCACCTCACTTTTAATGGACTGAGGCAACTGATGCTCTTAAGACCTGATTTTCTTATCAGTGATTGCTCAGTTTCTGTAATGCATGTCCTGTGCATATAGTCATAGCCTCACATTTCTGACCATGTGAAGGGTTAGATTGTTTCACTTGACACTTTTATGGTGCACTTTGATCCTATGTTTTGAATCATGGGCATTCCTGTTTTGCATGGCACAAGGGAAGTGTGGCGTGGGTGGGGTTTTTTTGTTTGTTTGTCTTAGTTTGGTTTTGGGGTGGGGTTTTTTGATTGGGTGTTTCTGCTTGGTTTTGTTGGGTTTTTTTAAAAAACACTGAGTCACGAAGCTCATGAGTGGAGACCAAGAGAGCCTCTAGATTTACTCATTAGTAGTCTTTGAATACAAATGGAGAGCAGGTGTTGCAAAGGGCTGGATCCTTTGCTGACAGGCACAGAAACATTTTTTTGCTATTGCTAGAACAGTAACTCTAAACACAGTAACTTATAATCTTGTTACCCTGAGGATTTTTCTTTTTAAATATTGCTAATGGATCATTACACTGGTGCAATGATATTGTAGTAATATCATTAGCAGTTAAAGGAATGTTTTAGTCATTTCTATGGTGTGTCCAGCTAGGAGCAGAGTGGCATGCTCTGTTGCTCTTGGGGTGAGTTTGTTCAACTGATACCAGTGGTTTAACTATCAAGTGGTTCCATTGCAATCCTTTGTTCTTCCAAGCACTATAATTTGGCATTATTGCTTATTGATTGAAGTATCTTTCATACTGAGACTACGTACAAGTACACTTCCAGATTTCCAGGGTTTTAAGATATGGAAACATTTGTGCTGCATTGGAATTGTTGGAATTCTTGACTAGAAAGCTAAAACGCCCAAAATGTGAAACTTGGCAGAGGCATAGTAAATGTATTTGCTGAACAATTTGCTTTGAAGAAATTTAGTTCTGACTTTTTAATGTTTATACTTACACTTTCTTGCACAAAAAAAAATTCGGATGTATATTGATGTTATACATATTTTATATATATATCAATCTTTGTGTATGTTTATATATAATTCGACACTTGTTGGTTCAATAATACAAACTCAGCTAAACTAACTAAGGGATTTTTTTTTTTGTCCTTTACTCCTAAGAAAGATCTCCCTACCTCAGATCCTGAACCTGCAAGGCAAATGCTTTAAGGTTTTTTATACTTGAGTTTTAATAGTGTGAAAAAAACTAGATCAGAATTTCAGAAAGCTTCACATTCACTGAAGTCATGATTCTTAGCAGAGGTCAAAATATGTTTAAAGTTTTTTAACTTTTCTGGAAATCCCACTTAAAATTCCTCATGCATCCTACTTGTAGCTAGTTTCCAGAATGTTGGGGATTTTTAAACCTTTTTTATTATTATTACTTTCTTTAAAGATGCACTGTAATTTGCTATGTTCATAAGTTTTCATTGCACATGCTTTCTTTATGTGTTCAGTGTACAGAATATCCAGAACAGTCTTAGTTTTGATTTTTTGGCACATTAGTCCAAAATTTTAAAGTTGCAGTAACACCTTTAAGTGAATTTTTGGTGGCATTAGAAAACCAAAATTTCAATTTCACTGCAGTTTAGTGATGGTGTTGATGTTGCAGTTGGCTGTGCTGCAGCGTAACCCTGCACAGCAAGGCTCGGTGGGTGCTCAGTGGCAGAACTTGCAGGTACAGAACCACAGAGCACAGGTTTCCTTCAGCCGGGAAGTTGCAGAGAAATGTTTGTGATAGCTCTAACTGGGTAATAGTCTAGGATAAAGTTGCCTGTGGATTAAAGTGAAAACATGAAACAGGCTGGACCTACTGGCAGCCTTCCAGCTGCTTCTCCTTCTTCTTTGCAGGGTTTATGTTCTTTTACCTTCCCCAGGCCCAGCCTGGGGAACCAGGTGCTTGCTGCCAATTAGTCTTGTCAAGACAGCCCAGAGCTTCTCTTGACAAGCCTGACTGCTGACAGCAGCTGTGGGGTAGTCTTAGGCAGGATTTTTAACTCCTTGCTTGCCATATGCTTCGCAGGTTAAATCCCCATGTCTTGTTCTGCAGTTATTCAAATAGGCTTCTATTTTATGAAAGTATATTCTATACAGAAGCTGTTCTAAGATTTCCAGTGGTGCTGGAGTGATAGAGTTTACTTGCCAAACTTCTGGCATGGAAGAATGTGGGTTGGGAGTTAAGTCATTATGAAGGTCACTTTATAAGTTTATGAATTTTATTAGAACTGTCCATCTCAGGCCACCTTCTACTTGCTGTACAGCATATCAGTAGCTGGATGACAGCTTAGGCTGTTACTCTTCTCAATTGTTACAATTCTAGAAAACTGAGGTTTTGGGTCCATTTCACTTAACTTTGAGAGAAGGGCTGCTTTATTTTATTTTATTTTTCTTGCTAATTGCATGAACAGCAGTAATGCTTTTTTTCTGTTGGTCTCCATTGTAAATACATCGCTAGAGAAAGACAAGTACAACTTTGGTTTTGTCGGTTGGTAAGAGGTGACAGGTAGCTAGACTGTGTTGGAGAATATGATCTTTTCCTTGGTCAGATGAAAAGGACACATGGGAAGTGGCTGGGTGCATGAGAAAAGCTCTGTGTTCAGGAGGTGCCTGTAAGCTGATGGGGGGGCACAGGTACAGTGATGTGGGAGAGGTATTAGACAGGCTGTTGAGGTTTTGAAAAATTTAGTGAGAAGAAAGAGGGCTGCTAAACCAGTATAAATTGATCCCAGAACAGAAGAAGTGTGTTTGGAAAACAGGCCATTTGCAATTGAATGAAATGCTCTGTTTACAAAATTTATTAAATTGGATGTTTTTACTGAGCCAGTCAAGGATGTGGGATGTGATTTGACTCATCTTTTCAACTTTGGTTCCAATTTCCTTTGCTTTTAGTGAGGCACATCCAGTAAGGTATGCTTTTTCTTAACTCAGAATTCCCAAGAATTACACACAAATAACCATTAGATCCCTCTTTGTATCAATATGAGATCTGTTTATATTTTAGAACTTTATACAGGAGGATATGCTTCTTTAGTGTTTTTAGAAGTAGAAACAAATTCTTCTCTGGTAGGGGAGAGCTCCATAACTTTTCTTGGAGTTACTTAAGTGGAGACTTACGGCTTTTGCAGAGGTCATCAAGAGGGCTGCTGTACTTAACTTGAACACTGACTGGAACCATTTATTCCGTCCACATGAATTTTAAAAAAGTGTAGTGGCAGCTTCTGTGTGAGAAGAGTTAAACATAGCAATATGCAAAACATTACTATACCAAGTCACCTAGAGTTCTCTTGCACAGCAGGTACTTTACCTTGCAAACTTAATGTTTGTTCTTTTGTTTTTTCAAATATTAAGGTGAAATGGAAGTGCCTGCTTAGGGTCTATGGAGGCAGTTTAAAGGAAACTGTTTCCGTTGAATGTTGCTCATGTGGATTTACGTGTTACAATGAGTGGCCACCATCAGCATACTGCCTAAATGATTTGAAGGTCTCTTGACTTGGAATTAATGCGTGCCATTGTCTTGAATTTGTAGTTTCTAGCATAGAGATCTACCACTGTGTGGAGTTCTTGGTAAATCTGTAGAGTGTTATTTTTGTTTCAATATCTGAAACTCATGTTTGCTCTGATTCTTAATTAGAAATACTAGCTTTGTTCATGATGGTTGTGTTATTACCTGCCAGACTTGTGTAAGTAGAGGGAAAGGAGTAGTTAAAAAAATTGTCTTTAGTTTTGGTTCAGTGTCATTACTTTCTTTTCATCCATTCATGGCTTGTCTGCTTCAGGGATTTTTAGATTTTCTGAATAGAAAAGAAATGGATAGCAACTGTACAGTTACTTTTCAATCCGGGGTGAACACATATAGTCCCAAAATTGTCCTTTTGGAAACCCAAAGCCTAGTAAGGGGCTTGCAAGAATGTTCCCACTGTTCAAAATCTTGGAGCAGTACTTTTTGACTGAAGTTACCAATGTGTAGCTGCTTGGAAAGAAGCTGGCAGAACATCAGCTGTCCAGGGTAAGACTGCTCTTTGCTCATTGTGAATCTGCACCGAGGAGGAGGAGTTTACTTCTTACTCCAGGTTGGAACAATGGCAAAATATCATTATTTGACTTGACAGTCTGCCAGCTTAAGTCCTTGAAACTTGCAGCTTTCCTTGTGTTTTAGCAGAATGCATCAAGCCAGCTCAGCATTTTATTTTGGAAGTAAAGGTTTTCAGTGTCTGAACTTTCAAGCAGCATCTTGAGTAGAGTCCTAATCTTTCTCTTCACAGCCAGAGCCCCACAGCTGATTAATATATATAGGCTGCAAATGGAGATTTCTCTTCAAAGTAGCCATCCAAGGACTTAATAACTTCAGCAGAACTAACCAGTGCTGCTGTGGAAGGAAGCAGTCTTACCCTGGCTGCTGCTTCCTCCCTCCTCATCTGCTCCTCCCATGTGTTAACTTGAATGTTTATACAGAAGTCATAAACCAGATGGAGTAAATGATCGAGACTTTTTCTGAGAATTCATTTTAGTCTGGATCAGTTCCTTGAGCTGGTTGACTGAGCAGCCATATGGTGTACAGACCACCTCCTGCACCAGCACAGGTGGCCAGGAAGAGGCTGACGCCGTTTCTTTTGGTTGCAGTGCTGACTTAGGCCAATTCTGTGTGTTGTTGGAATTGCAGCTCAGTATTCTTTACCTCTTTTCTGGCAGGTTTGAGTTTTGGTTTGGGGATTAAAAGCTTCATATTCATCTTCCTAAGCAACTGCACTTCCAGTTTATCAAAACCTAATAGGAAAAAGCCAGTAGTGTTTTATCCTAATAAGACTTTCATGAGCACTTCAGACACTTGGCCCCTTTAGCTTGTTTAGTTAAAAAAATAGCAGCCACCTTTTCCTTCCAGGCCTCTAAATCAGCTCTTTGAGCTGTCTTCAGTGAGCACATTTTTGTGTGTGTAGAAAAATGCATGGTTCCACTTGAGCCAACACATTCCTTGTTTTTTAAGAAACGTTATCGCTAGTATTTTATTAGTAATTCATTATTTCTGGAATGTGCAGTGGCAGGGAGGAAATTGCTTTGTAATCCTTAGTATTGCCCTCCCTTCCTCAAGTGGATTACTTCAGACACAGGGCTTTGCCAGCCTTACTCACTTTGACTGAATAAGGTTGAGGAGTGCTGATGGGAGCAGCTCCCTCAGTGCATCCCTGCAGCAGGAGCCGTTGGCAGCGTGCAGACAGGGCAGTGACCTCTCCAGCAAGCATCCCTTAATGGAAGCAAATGTCTTTAATAAGAGTCTCTTGTCACTGCTAAGCAAATCATTTTAAGGACTGATACAAATAGGAGCAGAGTTTTCCTCCAGCCTTGTACCTCTGTGGTCCGTCGGGACATGCACCAGTGTCACGGAATGTGGTAGCTGCTTTAGCTGTGCCAGCTCCTGCTGGCGTTGAACTAAACAGTGTGCAAGGAGCAGGGAGACTCTGGTTTCTCTCCCTCTTTTCCTTCTCCTGTCAGGTTACTGGGTTTCGACTTGTAAGAATTGTCTGGTTTTGGATTCCTTCTGTGTTTTGACCTTGTTATCTTTCAATGTTTTGAAGCTATCGTCTTACAAAAATACCAAAACAAATCATCTTGTAGGTTTTTGGTTTTGAACCTGTTCTGTAAGGTATCATACTTTGTGCAGTGTATTGTCTTTTGTGAAGATGGTACATTGTTAGGAGTTAATACTTTGAATATAATAAACCATACTGTGTAATTTTTAAACTGGGTGAATTGTGAGAGTGAAATGAGTGTGTTGTCTTTCAGACAGAGCACAGCCTTGACTTTGAACAGTCTTCCTACAAAGTCAAAGGCAGAAAACTCTGGCCAGAACTTGTAACATTTCTGGAAAAAGTGGTGTGAGTTTTCACAGTAATCTGTTAGTATTTTAAGATTACAAACAGGTTGTAACTGTAGCTTTATTGTGTTGCTCAAAATCTCTTTGTTGTCTCATCATCTGTGCGCTCAGAATACTTGAAGGCTACACTCATGCAAACTTGTTGCCTTTGAATGTCTCTAAATTTACTGCAAATGGAGTATAGCACTAAGGTACTACTGTTCATTGCTTCTGTAATCCCTGTAGAGTGCTTATTATCTGTTATTTTTAAGATCATTTATGCCAGTTCAAAGTAGGTAGAAATAATTTTTAGTTGAAAAGAGATTGTGTTAAGAACATCAGTAGAACTTTTATTTTTCGTAGAAAAATGATTGGTTTTTTTTTTCTTAGAAAATCTACAAATGGTTGAATTCACTTTGTGGATTTTGATGGAATGAAATTGATTTCCTGTTTAGGCTAGAATAACCACTGCCGGTGCTCCTTTATAAAACTGGGATGGCTTTAGAACCAGTTCAGAAACAATTTTTATTTTGTCAAGCTTAGTGCTGCCACAAGAAATCTGTGAAACCACACATCTGTTGCACATTGAATTAAACTAATTTAAAATCACTAAGCTGAATTTTAAATACTTTACCAGTGACTCAAGTTTTATTCTAACACAAGTCTGAGATGTTTAACTGAGACAATTTGCCCAAATTCAAGAAACTGTTTTCCATTAGGGAAGGCTGGTTCCCAAAGAAACCATTGCCTCCTGGAGCCACCTGGCAGTTTGTCCAACAGGCCGTGTCAGCTGGCTGGCAATGGCGATGTGATAGGTGGTGCATTGACTGCTCATGTTTCTGAGCAGAACTGAAAAGAATAGTGATACATAAAGCTAATACCATTAAGCATGACACTTCAGGATGAGCATCCATGTGAGAATTTTGTACTTTTAATGAGTAAAAATGGTTAGCATGCAGCCCCTTTGCTACCTGTGCCCAGTAAAACAGTATCACTGGTTTTATTTGGAATGAAGACTTACTGCAGAGGACTGAATGCACTAATGTTTCAAGTAAGGTTTCTTTAAAGTTGGATAGCCCTTATTCTAGCAACTTTACATTGTGTTTCTGCTGTTAAGGCCTTGCACTGAACCAACTCTAGCAGGTTTCACTGTCTTGTGTTTGTTTGCTAGGAACATAATGCAGAACAAAAGAAATGAGAGTAAATGTTACAGTTGCAGAAGAACTGTACTTGTGCTTTGATCTTCCTTTGGTAAAAATACTTTGTACTTGTCACTCTTTTGCTCTCTGGAAAGGTTACTTCTATGGAATCGCAATAGTAGTAGTGAGGCCTAACTTTAAAAATGTTCCACCAATTTTAGTGCTTCCAGAGGTGAATGTAAACTAGTAATACTTGTACTTTTCTGTTGTTGCCCTGGAGTTTCTGCCTAGGAATTTTAACTCTTAATATTCACCTAGTGATTGCTCAAACCTGTTGCTTTTTATTGAAGTACATGTGCATCACTTTTCAATATTTTTCTTTCTGTTCTTTATGTAAAGCTTTAATATAAGTTCCCAGTGTTTTCTGTTAACTCTTACTGCTTTCCTGGGCTTGGTTCTAGCACAGAGAAGAAAATTGTTCTCCTCTGTTCTGCTACAGCTAGATTTCTAACAGTGGTGTGAGCACGTTACATCCCTCAACTCCTCTTGGATTTCTGAAAAACAATGATGATTATTTTAGGGAAGTGCTGACCTACTGTTTTAATAAAGAACTTGTCTTGTATTCCACTTTCCCATTTTTAGAACCGTGGTTCATATTGCTCTTGCTTCACAATCATGTAACATCCTTGTGGAGAGTACAGCAGTTGCTTACCTGGAAAAGTAATATTAGAAAAGTGTGTATTTTTAGCTGCCTTTTGATGTGATGTAGCAGCTGGAAACAAGGAGGAGAGATGGTATGTGGTGATCTGACAGCACTGCCAGCCACGACTTGGGAACCACTGTTCTGGACTTGAGACCGAAATGTGGGGAAAACATTTCATAGGCCTGATTATGCCCATTGTGCCTGGCACTTCAATGATCCAGATACTGTGGCTTTGCTCTTGCTTGTCAAGAGTTTTATTCCAGAGTCCTCCCCATGACTTGTACTTGACTAATGCTGTTAAAGTATAAAAAAAGAAAGTTCTGTGAAGCTTTTTGTTTATGTTCATATGCATTAAAGGCATATAATGAGCAGGCAGTTCCATGCATACATTTCAGAAATAAATAGTAAAATATCTCTTTGATGTCAGTGACTAACAGTGAATGTCTAAATGAAAAGATATTCTAACTATTAACAAAATTTCTGCTTTTCCCTTTGTAGTAATCATGTCCACAAGTCAAAGAAGGAATCTAGCAAGTTCACATTGAGGTATATTCTCAAGACAAGACACAGTGACTCATTTGCTTTTCTGGGTAAGAAAGGTATCTTTATTCTCTTGAGTGTGACAAAAAGTACTTCACCTTTTAAATTTAACTTTTGAAAAGTACAGTCTGTCAAGCCAGTGTGGTGGGGGGTTTGTGGGTGGAGTGTTTTGTTGGTTTTTATTTTTATTTGTTCTTGAAGCTTTCTGGGCACACGTAGAGAACTTTCCACTCGTCTAACAGTCTTAAGACATTTAGATTAGTAGTGCAAAGGAGGAGCAATACAGAGCAATTTCAGAATAAAAGACACTGCTGAACAGCATAGGATTGTTTGCTTAGATATATAATTCCAGTTCATTGAAACAAAAATGGGTACATTTTCTAGCCTGACTTGCCAAAGGACTGGAGTTTATAGAATCTCTTATTCCTAAGAATTTGAAACATTTCTCTGACTAGGAAGAGAATAAAAAACTTACAACTTCAGACAAAAGTGTAGAAGTCATACATTACATATATTGTGCTGACAGGCTGGCAGCCAGCAAACGTGCTCCCTCATGGTCAGCATGGATAATCTGAGACACCACAAACAGCTATGATCATTGCAATGACATGATACGTGTTGGATGCTTCCTGCAAATCTGCATGTTGCCTGACTTTACTAGTTCTGCTGCTACTAGAATTTCTCCAGCTTGATCCAGATAACTCCAGAAAGAAAAACAATTCTAAGATTTTTTATTTTAATCAGGAAGACATTCCTTGCTCATTTGTTTACAGGCATTACGTATACATGGAACTCTACAGCATCTTCTGTAACATTGCTCTGCAAGTGTCTCCCTCCTTAGTAGCTACTTGGGTGCTGTGCAGAGTGTCCGTGTTGTCGGTAACTTGTATCAGTAACCTCCAGAGACTGTGAAGGCCTCATTTCCCCTTCTCCCCACCTCCCTCATCCATGCTCAGTTCTTAAGGTCGTCTTTAGTGCAGTGGATGTAGATACCTGGCTTGCTGGGTTTGCTGGGTCATCTGATGACAGAGTGAGAAAGAAAGCTTTTGTTTTCTGTTCCTACCACAGTCAGGTGTTACACATTCATTCTCCTGCAAGTTTCTCATGTGAGCTACACCTCTGACTCTTGCCCACTCTCAGTGGATTCTGCTATAAAGTTGTGGGCTTACAGGTCTCAAGGACTTGTAGGCTGGATCACCAGAGTATTGCTACTTGTGTATTATCCACTTCATGTCATGAGCCCCAGTGCATTCGCTGCTTCAGCTTCTTCTCCAGGTATGAACAGAAAAGAAGTGCAGCAACCGAGGAATGTTGCTGCAAAATATGTTTCCAAAGAACAGAGCAGTTTCCATGAAGAGTTAAATTAGATAAGATGACGTATTTTAGTATTTTAAGTTTAGCACTTCTCTCAGAACTTAATTAGATCTAATTTAGCTTGGCATTGCCTGACTTTTTTTAGTACAGAATTAGCCTGTTTCTCTCTGTCCTAGGGCAGTCCTGTAATTTTGGCAGTCTTGTTCCAATTATCAAACTCAGTTTCTAAAGATGCAGTTTCAGAATACACACTGCTAATGTTTTTATCATTTTACTGTATCTTCATGATTCACTGTCATCGTTTCTCCTGTGGAGCTGCTTTCTTTTTAAGTGTTTTAACTAAAGATAGAAAAGCTCCTTGGGCTCTTTCATTCTTTTATATCTTAAGTAATAAAGCCAGACCGTTGGTTGGTGGGGCTTTTTCAGCTGTTTCATATGGCTTATATTAATGTATCATAGACTTTATAATTCTAAAATTGTCTTTTGGTGATTGTCTCATCTAATAATGATGAATGCTTCCCCCCCCCAAATTTCTATTTTCATGCTAATTCTTTAAATCTTGCAAAGTTGGATCTTGGAATTTATCTGGCCTGCAGCTGGAGCTTTTGCTTTTACATGGTGTCTGGACATTTGCAGTGCACTTGCTGGATTTTACTAACTGCTCTCCTAGTTTAGAGTGATTTGAACAGTTCTTATTCAGGATATGTTTTACTGCTGCTTATAAAAAACTTATCAGGGAGTCATACCTTACATTTGACTTAAAAATTGTTCCTAAAATGAAGCATTTTAGACTGTGTTTCCCATCCATCACATATAACTATGCAGACCTACCTGCATGCCTACGGAAAAATGTGTGGGCCTATTTGTAAATGAAATATTTATAATTTCCTAAACACTTTCTTCATGGTCATTTTTCTAAATGTCAAAAAGGCGTGATGCATCTTCCTTCCACCAAACCCTACAAAGACTAGGGCACTTGTTAAAATGTATCGCATTCTGTTAATAGTTGTCTTGGGTCTGTAACTTAATTGATAACTGAAGATGTATCCTCATGTTTTTAAACTGTATTTTTATTTTAATATTTCTTCTTCTCTTGAATTTAGATAACATAATCCATGGATAAAGTGGGAAAGATGTGGAACAATTTCAAGTACAGGTGCCAGAATCTCTTTAGTCATGAGGGTGGAAGCCAAAACGAGAACATAGTTGTGAACTCCAGTAATTGCTCATCTGGTAAAGACAAAGCTATCCAGATAACTGACTTGGCTCAACAACAACCCAGCAGCCCTTTGAGAGAAAACATTGCTTTGCAATTAGGCTTAAGTCCTTCAAAGAATTCAGCAAGGCGGAACCAAAACTGTGTCACAGAAATTCCTCAGATTGTTGAAATAAGCATTGAGAAAGAGAATGACTCGTGTGTCACCACGGGAGCCAGGCTTGCTCGAAGGGACTCTTATTCTCGGCATGCTCCTTGGGGTGGGAAGAAGAAGCATTCCTGCTCTACCAAAACACAGAGCTCCTTGGATACTGAAAAAAGATTTGGTAGAACACGAAGTGGTTTGCAGAGGAGGGAGAGAAGATATGGGGTGAGCTCAGTCCATGACATGGATGCGGTATCGAGCAGGACAGTAGGCAGCCGTTCTCTGCGACAGCGTCTCCAAGATACTGTTGGGCTGTGTTTTCCCATGAGAACTTACAGCAAACAGTCCAAACCTCTGTTTTCTAACAAAAGAAAGATCCATCTCTCTGAACTCATGCTTGAGAAATGCCCTTTCCCTGCAGGCTCGGATCTGGCTCAGAAGTGGCATCTGATTAAACAACACACGGCGCCTGTGAGCCCTCATTCAACTTTCTTTGACACATTTGATCCTTCCTTGGTTTCCACAGAAGATGAAGAAGACAGGCTCAGAGAGAGACGTAGACTTAGTATTGAAGAAGGGGTTGATCCCCCTCCCAATGCCCAAATACACACTTTTGAAGCTACAGCACAGGTAAATCCATTGTATAAACTGGGACCAAAGTTAGCCCCTGGTATGACTGAGCTGACTGGGGACAAAACCATAACACCTCCAGGGAACTGTGACTCCGAAGAGGACACAACAACGCTTTGCCTGCAGTCTCGCCGGCAGAAGCAGCGTCAGATGTCAGGGGAGAGCCACGGCCATATCAGCAGGCAGGGGGCTTGGAAAGTGCATACTCAGATCGATTACATCCACTGCCTCGTGCCAGACTTGCTCCAGATCACAGGGAACCCGTGTTACTGGGGCGTCATGGACCGCTACGAAGCAGAAGCACTTCTGGAGGGTAAACCCGAAGGCACTTTTTTGCTCAGGGATTCTGCGCAGGAGGACTACCTCTTCTCAGTGAGCTTCCGCCGCTACAACCGCTCGCTGCACGCACGCATTGAGCAGTGGAACCACAACTTCAGCTTTGATGCCCATGACCCCTGTGTGTTTCACTCCTCCACCGTCACAGGGCTCCTGGAACACTACAAAGACCCCAGCTCTTGCATGTTCTTTGAACCGTTGCTTACTGTATCTCTGAACAGGACCTTCCCCTTTAGTCTGCAGTATATCTGCCGGGCAGTAATCTGCAGGTGCACTACGTACGATGGAATTGATGACCTCCCTCTCCCCTCCATGTTGCAAGACTTTCTAAAGGAGTATCACTATAAACAAAAAGTCAGGGTGCGATGGCTGGAGCGGGAACCTATAAAAACCAAGTAAATGGAAATCAAAATAAGCTTCTGGAACATGCTTTTTTTTTGTGTATTACAGTTTAACTGCATCAAACGCACCACCGATGTCTAGCTTTTCTGCAATATCCTATTTAAGCTGAGTGTTAGTATCCTGTCAGATGCTGCCTGCTGTTAATCAAACTAAGTTGTGATGCCTCTTGGAAACAATAAGCAGACACAATTCTGCACGTTTTTCATTAGGGCCTAGTGAAAATATTTTTGCTAATTTCTAAATATTTTGTTTCCCTTTTATAGCTGTAGTAATTGGATGAAGAAACTATGAGCCATTTCCCATGGGGCATTCATGTAATGCTAATAAAGAAAGGCTTTATCAGAAGAGCATTTTTGCTAATATTTGAAGTATTTTTTTAAAATTCTCTTCTTGAAAACTTTCCTCTATTCAAAGTAATAATTTAGCTCACAAACAAGTTTCCAAATACTAGTGAATACTTTCTTTTAACGAAGAGCAGTTCATTAGAAGCAGTCCATTAAGAGTTAATGGTGCTTTGATGCTAACAGATGAATCATGCTTTTCACAGTGTATAAGGTTTCCTGATCATTAAGACTTGAATATGCCTGCTCAGTACTGTAATTCTGTTATAAACACTTGGAGATTTAAGTGGCATTGTTAGCAAAAGTAATGCTGTCTCAGACAGTTAAAAATACCTTCCAGTGTGAATTGCTGCTTCTGTGGCAGGACACAGAATTAGATTATTGCCATAAAACATAAGGTTGTGGGTTTTTTCCAAAACAGGTTTTGGTGGCCTGACTGCTAGTAACTTACAATGGAAGGTGGTAATAGTGACAAGAAAAAAATGTTTAATTATTTAAAAGTCATCTGATATTTTTATGGAGAACATGACACGTGGTTGAATTATTATAATCAGAGTACAAAATCTGACATATCCAAAACAAATGTCAGGTTTCAAAGGTACTGTTACACTTTATTTGTAAATACCTTTCCATCTGCGCTTTTTAAAATGTTTTAAAGTAATATGCACTGATGATAGTTTGAACAGATTATTTAGAAACAAGATTCTAACTTCTGTTTGCTTATTTAATTGGAGATGGAACTTAAAGTAGTTCTGTCTTAGATATATTGCACTAAAATTTTGTTGGAATGCCCTGACCCCTGTTTAATGTTTTGTACCAATTCTGAGTGCTCCCTAGTTTCTTTACCAGCTGCTACAGTATGTTATTTCTTACTTCTCTAGGGCAGTGACCTGTGTGAGGTAGGAAACATTTTGGCTGCAAGTACAATAAACGTTATTCTTGTATGCTACACTAACCCTTCTATTGATGTATTTTTCTGCTTGCTGTGCCTTGTTCTGGCTTTTTGTGCTAATAAAGTACAGTATGTTCAGTGTTATACTTGTATATCTGCTCTGTTTTTATATATTCACGTAACTTGTAGCAGTTAATTGAATTTTTAATAGGCTTTTCTTAGTATTTAGGATAGGTAATGCACAAGTACTGTGCAGTTGAGTATTAGTTGGTCAGCACCCCATATTCCTGGTTTTTATTACAGCAACTTGACAGTGTACACCATTGAATAATGTTTCTGTAGTCACTGCAAAGTAATGAACTTGTCTGCAGGCATAGAGCATTTTACAGGTTTTTGTAATGCAAAGGATAAACATTAAGCAAAAAGTGTTCTAAAATATTATTTATCCCCTGTAATGGTTGCTGAAGGTGTTTCAGCTTGTTATATAGGTAACTGCTGAGGTTAATATTTTGATACTCCCCACTGAGCAAGGAATGCTTATTCCTGTAAATTGACAGTACAGCAGTGGCATTTGTTCACTTTTAGGCTATTTTAATAAATAGATGTACACACAAGCTGGCCAAATGTCCTGTTTTTACCAAAGAATACTGTCAATTTATGTTGGGGTATTTTTTTAGTTAAAAAAAAACTCAAGAGTGGAGAGGTGCAATTTTTGTTCTATCAAATATTTATCCCAAGCTATGATAAACCAAAGTATTTGACAACTTCATCTGAACCTAAGTAATGTATACGTTTATGTTGGTAGAGCCTAAAGCTTTTTACATCAATGGTGTCGTCATTATTCCTGAACTCACAATGCACCTGGAGGAGAGGAATGATTTCAATAATTTTGTAATGACTGGAACAGCACTACATAAAAGCTCGTACTGCGAGGGGTTAATCTGAAGCACCCAGAAAGCACTTTAAAACATGTGTTTATATGCTTGTGGAAAGTTTGTGATCCCGTTATGCATTCTTTGTAGTAGATTATCTTCTTTCATGTGTTAAAAGACTTCAACTGTTAAAATGGAACTTTGTTTAGAATATGTAAATACTAAGTTTATGTAATTATGTGTACAACTGTGCTAATGGTCCCTTTAAGTTTTGAATTGTGTGTGTGTGTCATTGGATATGCAACCCTTGGTTTAAAATCTGCTCTAAGCATAAAAAGAGGAAAGTCACCAGCATGAAATTGCACCTAAGTGTACCTTCACTGTGTCGTTCTCACTGTTCCCTCAGTCAGATCTGAATGCCAGATGAGTTTACTTAAATTCTTGCTTTCAATATTAGTGTCATACAGTCAGCCTGCAAGCAACCTTGGTCCCGGTGTAGGGACCTGTTTTTCGTTTACACCCGTTGCAGTTGCTTGTCATGAACCAGCTGTGACATTGTCAATGTGGTCAGGAATACACATTCATCTAATTTTTTATCATGTGGTGGAATCTTTGGAAAAAAAAAAAAATAAAAACCCCAAACCCTTATCTCAGAAAGTTTGCTCTTGCATTTCTGTACATAATCTTTATGGAGAGATTTCCTCCCTTAAAGCACACAAAAAAGGATTGATCTATTTCTCTACAACTTTGTTTAAAGCTCCGCTTCACTGAAATATACAGAATAATTTGCTAGTGTGGTTATGCTAAAATGAATCACTTTTTGAATTATGATGGACTTGAGTGTTGACTACTCCAGTTGCAGTGTATTTCTTAATGAATATATTTTCAGTTCTAAAGGCATTAAAATGCTAGTATGTGGAGAATGTAAATAGTTGATTTCTCATTTGTATTCCACATTCTGGTTTTGTTTAGAAAATCTTACACATCTTAAAGAGGTGCACAAACCACAGATTTTTTTTTTTTTAATTTAACAGGGGGATTCAGTGTAAAAAGGTACGCTTGTATTATTCCAGTCTGATTTGGTTATGTGACAGATGAGTTTTTGAGCCTCAGTCTTGTCAAGTGTTCTTCTGAGGTGATTCTCATTTCTGCAGAAAGAGCTATAGAAAGAGCTTTCTCCATGGGAAGATTTTGTGAGGAACCTTATGAAGATTTTTATATCTCCTGGAATTGGAGAAAGGAAAATATACTATATTTTAGTATACAGGAGGGTCTATGAGTTTAGGAGCTTGTATCAGCTTTATCAGGTCTATGGTGTTTATCAATTTTAAAGGCATAACTCTTGAAAATACTCATAAGGCAAATAGACACTTGTCCATAATTTACTTGTCAGAATGGAACTTCTGAAGAAAATAAGTTACAAATTCATGTTTTGGATTTATGTACTTTAATGTGTGTTTGAAGACTTGCTGCTTACAGAATGATAATCCTTAACTCAGAAGCACATAATTGCGAAAGGATGTGTCTGTGTATCTGTAGTGTTTGACAATATGAAGTCAAGCCTTACAGAAGTCACTCAGATCCTTAAGTCCATTATTAACTTTAAGGTTCTGCACTACTTAGAAACAAGCAAAGATTCTGAATATCTGTGATAAAAAACCTGATTGCTTCAGTCTCCATGTGCAAGCCAAAATATTTGCAGAATACTTGAAAGCTTGTCTCTGCTGCAGAGTTGCACGTAAGACAGAAGTTGTCATTGTCAGAAGTTGTTGAGTACCAGAGAGATGTTTCTGCAGGGATTATGGTAATTTTTTTCAAAGTTATCTTGAAATACAGTATTTAATGGAAAAATATGAACTGAATCTTACCTGATTCTTTCTAAAATAGCATTTCTCCATTTAAGACTCCTAGAATTCATATTTAAAGTTATTGAAAGAGCTTTTTGAGCCTCATTTTCCTAAACTCTTGTAAAGTGAGCACATGTGTGCCAAACCTTAGTCTTCAAGTATCTGACACTTGTATATTTATATGTTAATAAGATGCCTCCAAGCATGTTTACATTCATGGTCTTTTTTGAAGCTACTGAAGTACACCAATATGGTGAGCATTAATCTATTGGAATTACAAAAATTCTCTCTCAATTTTGTCTGTGCATGGCATGCTTTGCAATTAAAAAGACTTTTATTTGTATCTTCACCTGCACTTATATATTATGACCAGTTGATGGGTATGTTTTTTTCCTGCTGTTGTCACACTTGCCTAAACAGTTGTCTTTGGACTGTGACCAAAAGAGATTTTTCATACCTGTTTATTTTTAAATAGAAATCAAATCAGTTGGCTTTAAAAGTATTAATTCCTATGAGTGTGGTGTAACATTGCTAATTGCTCTCCCTTTTTGCAGTATTGATGTACAGAGAATCATTTAGCTTGACCATGAGTTGTATCTGCTGAATGTAGTTGACTTGTCTGAACTTTAAGCATTATTTCTTTATTGAAAGTGCTCTTGATGAGGGCTTTGAAAAGAAAAAGGTTTGATGTTTTTATGTCAGGATACAGAAGGTGAATGTTTTGCAGTGAGATAAGGATTTCTTGAAGATGCTTTTTAGAAGTTTTCCCCTGTCACTGTGTCTTAAATCAAGATTCTTTTAAAAAGAAAAAAACAAAACCCAAACAATCTCTTGATGACTAAAACCTTACAGTCATTTAAAAACTGAAAAGAAATCTGGTGCTTTTATTTAATTTGCTTGCATGTTGCCAGACTGATTTAAGAATAGTTGTTTCAAGAAGCAAATTAAATCTGTTATTTCAATGAAGCATTGCCATTTATTATTTTATAAAATATTCCATTTACAAAACCTGTCTACCAACAGGATGTTAACTGATACTGTATTTACTGTTATCAAGGTGACTGTTGTGTGTGTGCTTTTCGAGCTGAGTAAGTGTTCACTTTGTAAATTTGCATTAAGGCTACAGCTGTTACCAGCAAGGTTCCCTAGGGCCAGCACAATGAATTTATGAGCTGAAGCTCCTGGTGCTTGACCCTTTTTTGTCTTCAGTAGGAAAAAAAGTGTGTAACTCCGCACGATACAGCTCGTGTTACAGATTTCCATGTTAAGCACACAGCTACGCTGACAAGCAGAAACATATCTGAACTTGCTTGTCTGGAGTAAAGCAACCTCTCTGACTTCTCAGCAGGAGCTGTAACTTGGTGGCACGTTGGCAAAGAGGAAGCAGAAGTAGGTTTTGCTCTTCTCTGAGCAGCTGTTAAACTGAACACGGGTGTGCTTCCTGTGCGATACGGGATCTGAACTCCTTAGAGCCCTGAGAATTTTAATAGCATTCGGAAGACACAGAAGCACTTGGCTGCTTTGTCACTTCTTGCTTTCGTACTTGCAGTTTTGCAAAAGCTTGAAGAGGTATATTTATTAAAATGAAATCTATGTAGTCACCAACTGTATAAGCACTGCTTTGTAATATCTTTACAGAGATAGCAAATTCCTACACAATTACATTTCAACTGTTTTGGGAAAATGAATAATGACACTGTGGGCACAAATTAATTCATATTGCACTATAAACTTTCTTACCAGAAGCCTTCATTCTTACAAAGAACTATGCGATCCCTGCACAGAAACTGTAGCTTTGGTGGTGCGCTCTTTGGTAGGTATCCAAAAAAGCAGCGTCCAGACGGTTCCTGGACCTTTTCTGACATTCCAGTTGAAGGGGCCTGGCAGGCCCGCTGGGCACTCGAGGAGTTGGCTGGCAAGCGCGCCATGCCGAGCATCACCCGATGCCAGCACCTTGTGTAACTGTGCTGCTTTAGGTCTCCCCAGCTTAGGTGGTTTTTAACTCGCTGCAGCTTCAATGTTTCTCCACCCTGCCTAATTCGTCTTTGTTATTTGGTTGCCAAACTGTCTTGCATCTTAATAGAGTAAGAAAATAATGTGATTTATGGCTACCCAACCAGTGTATTAAGTAATAGATGGCTCTGTCTTAATAAACGGGGTAAAAACTGCCATATTGTTTTCTTTTTATATTTGTTTGGGAGCAAAAGTTGTGGGTTTAATGAGTTTATTTTAAGTCCCTGCTGTAAAAGCATTGTTTTACAAATATTTAGTTGCACATGTCAAAAATTATAAGTAGTTAAATCAAAGTAATCAGTAACTCATGTTTGTTAAGAGTCCATTTCTGTTTCACCTAAAATACTTGAGTAAAGAGATCCACAGACTGAGAGTTACTGTATTTAGAAGTTTTATCGCTCTCTGAAATTCATCAATTAGTTAAGTGAGTGTTCACTTAAATCTCAAGTGTTTTTCTCTCCAGCTGTGGGCTAAGGACATGTTTTTGTGACATAAACGTGTCTTGTGGAGCACAGCCCCCGTGAGCACAAACTAAAGAACAGATGTCGATGTCATCCTGTGAGCTGGGAGGGTTTCTCCTCTGTGCCTGATGGGAGCTGCTCTGAAAGCAAATTAGTGCAAACCCTAAAGCTAATTATGAAAAGTGAGCAAAAGCTGCTGGTGAGGAGTTGGAGCTGGGCACAGCAACAACCGCGTGACAAGCTGAAGAAGTGTCGTGGGCTGTTCTGTAGAGCTATTTTAGGCTTCTTAATTTGTTAATTATATATTTTCTAGACCATTGCTCCTAAAAATACATTTAGTCTAGGCTCCACTGGAGTATTTATATCTCATCACTGGTGAACTAATAGAAAACTGAAACCCTGAAAACAAACCATGTGTTTTTGGCTGTTTTATATAGATTGCCCTTGTAGTTTTTAGCTTCACTGGAACATGCAGAAGCCTACATGTCTTAAGCTCACCTGAAATAAATCCATAATTGATTAAGAAATGGAAGTTATGGAAATTGATTTGCCTGTTGTAGTGGCGGGTTTGAAATATTAAGCTCTAATTCTGTAAAAGTTATGGCATATATCCTAATATTTTATTAATTATTTTATGTGCTTAACTAAGAAAAATACAGGCTCAACAATATTTCAAAAGGGTTCCAAAACACCAGGTAATCTGAAGCTAAAATTCCTAGAATCAGTATCTTCTGCATCACTTTCCTAGGGAGGGGGATTTTAGGAGTCTCTTAGAAAGCTGTTGTGTTGTGACTTGGCAGGTATCTAGAACAGAACATGTCAGTATTTAGAATAAGTGTGGGAGAGGCCCTGGAAAGAACATGTCTGTTACACTAGCACAAGTTGTGTGGAGGAGAACACGTACCTGCAGGGCTTTTCTTGGGCTTCTAAGTGTCCAGTGAGCATTTATTTGGTTACCCAGGTCAGACGCAGGAGCTCTAAGCACAGCAGAGATTGCTGAAGTGACGTTGCTGCCACCAAACACAGAGGACCTGGACAAACAAATCCGTAAGAAAGTTTTGTTGTTGTCACTTCAACTCTGAAGCAGCTGGTGGTGTGAGGAGCATTAGTGTGGTTCACATCTGAGCTTCCCAACATCTGTTAGCTGGGTGTAGATGAAATAATGTTGGCATGACCTGTCCTGGGGTATCTGGGAAGTCAAGGTTGTAAACCTTCAGTAGGGGTTTCACACCGTCTCCTAAAAAGTTACCAAATGAATAAAAATTGCTGTTTATAGAGTTTCTAATCTTCACAAGAGCATTAGTTGTAGCTCTCATCTGTTACCTTAGGAGGAATACATTTCAAGAGTGGGACAAAGACTTCACAAGGTCACAAAGAGCTGCCTGGAATCAGACTTGCTGGACGTGGGGTAAGTGGGACGTGCTGCTGCTCGCGATTCCCTTTCATGGAAGGAGAACGATGATACTTGAATCATCTGTGAAACACTTTGTGCTCTGGTGAGGAGCAGCATGTGCGTGGCACTCTCCCTTCAGCGAGCGGTACACCTGAGGTAGGTGTGTGTCCACCCTCAGCATTTGCATTCCATGTTTTTGCTCAGGGATGGCTGACATGCTGTACACAATACGAGGTATGCAGTGGCTCGGCACTGAGTGCCCTGTATGGCCTAACCCAGCCTGTGCCAAGGAAAGTTTGGGTTTTCCCACATAAAGTGGTGTTTGCTCCTTAGAAGCACTGCTGTGGAGAAACTGGCTTTTGCCCCCTCACTTTTGTAATATTATTTTCTGTGTCCCATCTGATAAACCTGCAAGCAGTGCGCGAGGAGAATTTCCTGGCGTGAGCCAAGGAATTGCTGAGATTGTTATCATTCTGTACTACAGAAGCCCACTGTTTTATTTATACACCGTTTGTCTTCAGTTGCATTATGTGCCAAGAGGAGAAAAGGCAGACTTTCCCTTCAAGTGGTTGCTTGTGTAACCATTCATAGTACGGGCATGTGGGCACCTTGATACTCCAGCCAAATACTTTCCTGCCCTAGCAGTGCTCCTGAGGGCGCTCTCCTTCCCTCCACCCCCAGCCTGGCACACGTGTTGTGTGCTCATGGCTGGAGGACGCTTTCATCCTTGTTCTTCTAAATGTCCAGTGGAGCCAGAGCTATCCAGCTTTTCTTTTAAACTGCAGATTGGCTTTCCTGACTTTGTGGGCATGGCTTTGCAGAAAGGCTGTGGCTTTAAACTGTTCCAGATGCGGTGGAACCAGTGCTGACCATCAGATGAGTGCTGCCAGTGTTTATGCTGTTCAGGAAAAAGCCAGTGGGAAACATTCTGTGAGGAGAGTTTTAACTCGAGTGTTTGCAAGAAAAAGCAACAGCTTCAGCCATAGGTTGTTTTGGTTTTGTTTGTTTGTTTGTTTATGATTTTAGCTTAATCTTGACTCCATACTTCAGGGAGTCTTAATCTATATGCTGGGTCACCTCAACTAGATTTTTGTTTGCTTGTTTGTCTGCTTGTTTTGTTACATTGGAGGGTAAAGGAAAAGAAGGGTGAAAGTGCTTGTAAATAGTTCCAGCACAAACTTCGAAAGAGCTATTTCCAAGACTGGTATCTGTGTCACTTTAAGACCTCCTTAAATTCCCAGGTGTCTGGTATCTCTGGCTGGAACTTAAGACTGGCACCAGCTCCAGAGATACAGTTGCCCAGAGAAGTTGAGCACTACTTGGCTGCAGCCCTTGGTAGATGCCTCGGAAGTCACTTTCCAGCAGGTCATCACTTGCTGCAGGGTGTGCTTCACAGGCACTGGTGCCCTCCAGAGCTTGCCCTGGCTCCTGCTTTCTGGCAGTTTAGAGTTTTTCACAGGGGCTTCATTTCTAATCCTTGTGCTCCTCCCAGGACCAGTGCCACCTCATGAAGCAGCCTGAGATGCTCTGAGGCTCAGAATGTGGCTCAGTCTTCCTTGGCTTCTTTGGGGATACCTATTGCAGGTGGAAAGAGAGGGGGTTAGGCACAAGAGTTGATCCCCATTTCAGACCAGGTAGAGAATGGATCTAGTGGCCAACCCTGCTTTCCATGCCCTGTCATTGGAGAGCTTTTACTACCCTCCTTTAGCCAGAAGTGTTGGGTTGACAGGAGAGAATCTGGCTTGGCTCCTGCCCGAGTAAGCCTACAGACCAAATCCCTCCATCCTAATAGGGCCAGCTCTGGCATCCCCCTTGTCACATACAAGGTAAGAGATTGTGTCCATCTGCCTTGGTTGATGGAACAGGGCTCTCCTCAGGCTGCCTTTTCCTGGAGTAACAGAGGTAATGTCTTCACCCGTATCATGAGCAACTGCACTCTGAGCAGTGGGCTGCCTTCAGTTTTGTGTAAGGAGAATTTCTGCAGTGTCCCCTTCAGGTTGTTTCAAAGGGCTCCTCTTGGTTTTCTCAAAACGCTGTCTAGAGTCTTACTGTGTCCACTTTAACTTGACTCAGTAATAGCTTATAATTGTGCTAATAATTGTTGTGGTACAGCAAGTTTTGCCAAAAATAACTAAGCAATTAACTAATCAGTAACCATCAAGTAGACACTGATCAACGCTATGCTTCAGACTTGCTCACAGTCTTTTAAATCAGCATCTCCACTCAAAGCTCTATTTGTTGCCCTTAGTCATGTGGTCCTCAGTGTTAAATCATGACTTTGCTTTTCTGTTGGGAGATAGCCTAATTAACAGCAGCAATGAATGTTTAATCCAAGTAATTAGATTCTCTTCTTCAAGTTTAGTCATCACTTCTCTGCAGGGACGTGTTCTTCCCTTTCGTTCTGACACGCTGTTTGATGTCTGAGCTTCTTAAGTGAAAAGTTTGTTTGTAGCCATCTTTGCCACTTGAACACTGTTTTTCTCCTCCATCCTGCAGTGATTAGAAACCTTATGGATTTAGAAACCTTTCTTTTCATTCTCTTTTTTAATTTTCATCTCCATATGTAATTTTCAAACCTCTTTCCTTAGTGGATATTTAAACTGGATTAGACATCTATGAGGATCAGGTCTCTGAGCCCATAGCAACCATTCTGCTGGCTGTCAAATTGATGACAAGGGTGAACAATGCCTGCCCTTACAGCTGGCCCTCCCTGCACTGCCTCTCTCTTGACAAAACTGCCTTTTACAACTTGCTTTACTGTTTGATCTGAGCTTTGTTTGTGCTAATTACAGTTTTTCCCAAAACTGCAGATGTACATGTCTGAATCATCTCATTTTATCTTGGAGATTGAGGAACATTTTGGTTTTCTATTTGAACACCATGAAATTTTTTGGGACCACCTTCCACAATGTAAGTCCAGGTCTCAGCTATTTTATTTAAAGGTTGTGGAACCAAAGAGCTGGTTGTGACACCACCTGTAATGAAAGTGAGAGAATGAAAATATTAAATGTGGTTAAAATGCTACTCAGCAAAGCTTGGACTACTCTGAGGAACCAGGTAATGAAAGCAGCTACCTGAAGTGAGGTTGCATCCTTACCAAGAAGTGTGCTGATGTGAGGGCTTCCAGGAATGGTGAGCTTTCAGCAGAACACTGCCCTGCTCCCCTCTCTCCTAGGGACTGCAAAATAGTGCACCTCACCATACATTCAGATTCCAGGGATAGCAGGGTTGTCTACCAAGGGAAGAGTCTGTGGAAATGGATGTTTTTCTTGTAAAAATGATGTTGTGGCCTCCTGTATAGCGAATATGTGCCGTAACGGCTAAATACTTCTTAAATATCTAAAAAATTTCAAGCTTATTGAAGTTGTACTTTGAGAGGATGTTTCTCTGTGCCAAGCCAATCTCTTTGCATGGATGAGGAAAAGACTGAAAAACTTTAGGCAAATGCCTTCACATAAAGGTTTTTGAGCTAATCAGTAAATATGCAAAAGAAGTTTAAAACTTTGTTACGTGTTAACGTACAGAATGACCTTCCAAAGCTGTATTTTCATTCTACAGTTTACTTATCTTGTGAATGTATATCTGTCATGTCCTCCCCCCCAGACTTTACTGTGCAGTTGTTGTTGGCCAGCACAGACACTAGGTGAAAGTTAGAAGGTGTGCTTGGCATGTATGTGATGGGTTATAGAATTATAGAATATGCTGTGTTGGAAGTGACTCGTCAGGATCATCGTGTCCCAGCTCCTGATCAGGTCAGCAGGTGTTGGAACCTGGGTTAAAAATGCCAGGGCTGGGATTCCTCCTGAGCTGGGTGAGACCCAGACCTGGATCAGCACATCACTTGTGATTTTCTGTACGTTAGCTTGTAGAACTAGAAATACAGAATTTGAAGCTGCAGGTTTTAATCATTTATGTGTATTGTCTTGATTTGATTGGTTTATTAACCAATTAAATGCTGTAGTTTGAGATGAGAAATTAGTGTGGGTTTACAATGGGAACTTAAGGGAAAGCTGTGGGGGGCTGTTTTTATTTATTGTGAGAACTTGAGTAGGTAGACTCAGAAAGAGTGGACTGGGTTAGGCAGCACTGCCTGTGGAGGGGGGGCTGGGAAGCGTTCATGGAATACCTTGTGGAATGCTCTCCCCAGGCCTAGCTCCCCACTCAGCCAACCTGTCAAATTATTGCAGCTTTTCAGCTGTGTGTTTGAATGTTGTTTGCACAGAAGCTGCAACATAGGGAAGGTGGCCACAGATAGTGCAGGCTCACCTCTTTCCTCAAAATGTCCCACAGCATGGCCGTGAGGCCACAGCTGCTCCACTGGACCCCCTCTGTAAGGCCATGGTCTTCCAGGAACACAGCTGTGCTTTGTTCCCTGTTGGCATTAGGTCACCGCTCCAAATAAGAGATTTCTTGTTGTGCATTTGTGGAAAGAAAGTTTGAGTCTCCTTTATTCCTTGCTTACCACAGTTGGCTTGGGATCCAGCACTATTTGGTGGCCAGTTACACTGCCTGTGTGCTCACCCTCTGTCATATTATCTTGTTTTGTGTGGGCTGACTCAGCTTGCTCTTTGTCCTCAGCAACCAGCTGGGATAGCGCACCAGCGTTCCCTTTTGCTCCCAGGTCTTCCATGTGCATTTACAGTCAGACTTTTTTAGGATGAGACACATGGTCATCCTGGAGCATGCTTGCCGAAAGCAGTCCTACGTGGCCATGGCAAAGGCCTCACGCTCAACTCGTGCTGTGGCAATACTGAGATGGCCAAAGGTTCAGGCTGCTGACTTGCAGTGAGGGAAACCAGCTGCAGGGACGTCACAGGTAACAAATGTCCCCCTCAGGACACACCCCAAAGAGTTTTGATCACGATCCCAGCAATTGCTTGTGCAACAGAAAGGCTCTTGGGCTTCTCAGGGATGATTAAGATAGGCTGTGCAAGCATGGAGCATGGTAATTCACACGTGTTGTCACTTGAACCAGGTCCTGTATGTCTCTGTGTGCGTGTGTGTAATTGTGACTAAAAATGTAGATGTATTTAAAAACTAACTTGATTTTTCTGTTGTTGTTTGAAGTTGGCACAGAGACAAACTGTAAGTAATTCACTGCCTTTTCTTTCCTATTGCAACTGTTGAAATTTAACAGACCAGACCTGCTGTTCTGGTGATGATGCCTGGTCATTGGGATTTCTGGGTAGTTTTGGGTTTGTTTTGGTTTTTTGTTTGTTTTTAAATCTATTTAGAATAGAATTTACTTTGCCTGAAACTCTTAAATGGATACATAGGAGAAAACCTGCAGAAACTGTTCTTTTAGTATTATAAATTAGTGTACATTATGACATTAGCATTTTACACTGCAAACTGGAACATACCCACGTTCCCATTCATAATGGGACTACTCATTCTGGGATGGGCTCTCCTATTCATAAATCCAGTTTATTATGTGAAACAGTAATGTTCCTTAATGGCAACACCTGAAAGGTTTACCATGTGTGAAGAGACACATTAAAATCAGTGCGAGTACTTTGGTGCCCTGAGCTATGGAACATAAAGTCTATTAACCAAACAATTCTCCTGTTGTCAGAGCTAGAGATAATGGTTGGAATATGCATTATATTTACATTAAATTTTATTTGTGATAATGAACAGAGTCAGACTGATCTAACATTTGTTAGTTCTGAGTACAAAAAGCCCCAAGAGTGTGTTTTTCAAATTTGTGAGGCTTTATTTTTTTTTTATTAAAAATTAAAGCAATCTGCATGATTTGTAGACTTTTGAAGTCCCTCCTGAAGCCAGAGAGGCATGAAAACACTGTTTTCATCACATAAAAATTATATTCACCTCCAGGCTTGACACCTTAAAGAGCAGAATCTGGCTGATGAAACTAAAAGATACTCTAAGAGACTGGCTAAATGCTTTAAAGAAGAGCAGAAAATACTCTGTTAAGTGTGGAGATAAGCAGAGATGCAGTGCTGGTGTAGGATTGCCACTGGCCCTGTTATGGTGGCAACATGAGCTAAATGCTGTCAACAGCTTTCTTCTGTTTTTCTGAATTCAGAGATAACTCAAATCCACAAACACCCAAGCTTCTTTGAGAAACTTTAACAGGTACTGGGGACTGCTGAATGGGTGCAGATTTTATTGCTCCAGCCAAGTCAGTCTGTTACCACGACATTCAGAGGCTCTGGGGAACTTTGCCTCCCCTTGGTGCCTTGGAACAGCCTTTCTTAATGCTTCAAGTTTCCTTTTACTGTTGGCTGTGTGATTCTAGCAAGGTAAAATCTGGACAAATCTGATGGGGGAAATAGGCCCAGCCTGTACCTAAGCCAGCTTTTTGGGCTGCTAGAAAATGTAGCAAGCCCTCCAAAGAGATCATTTTGCTATCAGAGGAAACTGGAAATAGCCATATACACACTAATGTTATTTTAGGCTCTTCCTCCCTGCCCCACCTCAGTTTAACTGACTGTTTAAAACTGCTAAACCCCAAAATGTTGGGGCAGTTACCCACAAGACAAGGAGCACTGCAGCTTAGCTGGCCCAAGGACATCAGATGCAATTGTTTCTCACTCTTAATCCTCTCCCTTGATACCCCCTCTGAAAGGACAGCTCCAGCTGATCCATAGAGTAGGTACAGGACAGCTTTCTTCTCTGTGGTGTGCCTGCTGCAAGCCTCTGCGTGAGCATCCTGCCATGAAGGTCTCATGCCAGCCCCATCCAAGGAGTTCCCAGGTGGACATTGGGAAACAAGAACAACACTTCCTTTCACTGCTCTCAATGTCCTGGGAGCCTTGTGCCACAGCTGCTGTCAAAGGTTCTCTCAGCTTGATTTAGGAGCTCACTTCAACAGTTGTTCTCCTCAAATTTTTGCTGCTTCCCAACTTTTGTGCTTTTATTTTGTTCTTTAGAAAATTGTAATTCTATCAGTGAGTTTTCTTCCCCCTTTAAATTAGAAAGGAGGAGATAGATGATGTCAGGGCTTGCTAAATGGACATTTAGCATGGGTATGACCACATCACAGGTCCAAAGCCTGCCCTGACAGTGAAGGACTTAAAGTTGCATCTATAACACATATGATTCATGGCTGATGAATCTTATAGTACGGACTTTTAATACTGGAACCTAAATTTGTCAAAACCCATCATTTCCCTTTCAGCTGAACATGTACAGCTGTTGCAAACACTGCTGCATGCTGGTACCAAAAAACACCACATTTTTCTTCTACAGTTTGAAGTGGAAATAATTGTGGTTTCTCAGACCCCACTTTGAAGCAGAGGGTTTTTGTAGCTGGCTGACTTTAATAACTGTAATTGTACATGCAGTCCTGCTCCAGCTGTGCACCGGGCACCATGAGTCACATCCAAACCCATCCCTGAGGTTCAAACTGCTCTTACAGTGATGACTCTGAAATACTCCTGAGTATCTTCTGCTCCATTACTGGGAAGTCCCCTTCTGGACAGGCAGCTATATTGTGGCCATTTTAGATGATTTTCCTGGAGTTTGTATAGTCATATCCTACACTGCAGGCTCCCAGGTCAGAGCTGGGAGCAGAGGAGCAGGCTGTCTCCAGAGGAGCAGGCTGTCCCAAAGGAGCAGCAGCCTGGCCAAGGATGGGCACATGTGGTGATCTCATCCCAGAGCATAGCAGAAAAAAGTGTGTGGGCCACTGCATGAGTCACCAGCATCATCCTGGACCCTCTCCTGAGGGCTGCTGCTCACCCCCTTGTGCCTCTTTGCTCTGCTTCTTGTTGCTGTCACTTCAGCATTTTTCCTAGAAGGTTAATTTGCTATAAACATCAACCAAGAAATCCAGGAATTTGTCCACTTTGTCACAAGAAGCCACAGTGTAAATGTTCTTGTATTACATTGTTATAAATCATAGCAGGCTCTATAAATTCCTTTCCATCTGCAAAACTCTGATCAGTTTATTAAATAACTCAGTATTGCCTGTTGTGGCTGTAAAAAATAAAGAAATGGAGGCAGAAAAGTGGCATTCACTTCATCTTGCCAAGTGGCCAGTAAGAAAGCTGTGGATAAGGAGTTTATTCACTTCCAGCTCTTTTCCCAGCAGCTTTTGCCATGCTGTAAATACAGTTCAAATACTTAAATATTTTTAAAATTCCTTTAAAATAATTATAATAAGTGGCTTCCTATTTCATACGTTTCCTGCCCACATAGCATATTTACATATTACATGTAGCTGGGAGGTATAATTAGAGATCCCTGTTCAGGCACCTGACTCATAGCACCTTTAGCTTGCCACCATAAATAGGCATGTTCAGCTGAGACTGCTCGTGACGTGATGCTTCAGCCTGTGCATCGAAGGCACCCCCTGCTACTGATCTCTAAGGCAGACTTCAAAATCAGACTTCTTTTCCATAGCAAAAGGCTGTTTGATTCCCAGCAGATGTTTGCACAGGCTTTGGCCCTGAGCCCGGCCTTGAACCTATTGCTGGTCTCATCAAGGGGGGTGAAGATCACCTTCAAGTCAAAGCAGCCATAAGACATCCTCTAAGTGAAGCGTGGTGGGAGCCAGGGGATCTGTCAGCCTTGCTGGAGGCCACCTGCTCATGCTCTGCTCTGGGAGGCGCTTGGTGGCAAAGCACAAGGTCTGTGTAAACCAAGTGGCCATCTTGAGAAATCGAGCACTTGGGTCTGATTTTCTTATGTGCTGGCCATGCAGGAGGTGGGGAGAAAGCTGTTTGAAGGTATCTCAAGGAGCTGGGTCTGTAGTGCTATTACTGCCTGTAGCATGTAGCTGAACTTGCAAATACAGGACTTTGTCCAAGAAATATCAAATCTCCCTTGCCTACCTAAGCTGGGAACATGGCTGAGGTGCTGTGTGGGTTATCTGATGCTTTGGGAGATCCTTGACTGTATGTGTGTGAACTGTACCACCTGAGTAGGATGGTTTTCCAACAGGATCAGACTTGGGCAAATCCACAGTGCAGCCCTGAGCAATATGTGGAGTAAGACTTTCCAAAATGTTTGTAATACCCTTAGCACTAACAGGCTACCTATACTATAGCATATATGTACTCTGGATTCCCAGTTTCCTGGTATGCCTGAGTGGATTTACTGCATGGGGGTTCCAGTCACTGCTGGACACACTCTGAAGTCCTGGGAAAGCATGGAACAATAGCTCTGAGTGGAACAAATGTATATAATCAGCATTCTCTAGGAAAAATTATAGTTGACCTGTAAGTGTACCCCCATGTCTGCATTGGTTAAAAAGTCAGTCCCAAACACTTTCCTGGGTGGTGTGAAGTTGTTTAGTTCATCAGATCTGATCCAGTCTGTAAAGAAATGTTTGCTGTGGACTCTCTAGAGATTATCAGCAGTCCTGGGAAGTTGCTGAACTTGATCTCCCTGGATTGACAGAATGAATCCACATAGGATGCAGAGCAGGATGTGGTTTCTCAAACAGAATAGCAACATTCTTGAAGGAGGCTCCAGGCAAAGGGAATCTTAATTTTAGTTATTGAACACAGGAACATTTATCTGCTTATGCAGCTCTTAGAAGGGAAGAAGAACATGGCCATTCTGTGCAGTCCTTTGTGGAAGTGTTATAGCTCAAGCTGTCTTTCAAACAGCCCAGTGGCACCAGGTGTCACCCAGAAAACTTAAGTACTGGGGACACTTTACACTCATAAATGGCCTGACCTTGTGTCATGGTCTCCAAAGCTGTACACGGAAATCAAGGGACTTCTGTAATATTAGAATGGGTCTCAAATGATGGGTTTTTGCAGATTAGCAATCTATCCAATGAATGGTATCAAAAAATTTTGTCTAGCAAAAACTACTGCCAACATTTAAAAATATCTACCAAATCCTCTTCCCGTTAAAACAGTCTTGTTGAAATTGTCTGTTCCAAACAGAACAATATTTTACTGTTCTTGGTTATGTGGTTTTCCTCCTCAGATTTCTGTGAAAGCATGTGTTTCACAAGGCATATCAAAGTTGTCTCATGGGCAAAAACATGTAAACATCAAGCGTGTCATTTTCTTGAAATCCCCTGTAAAATGGCTAGCCACGCTGCCTTAACCATTCAGAGGCATAACAGGAAAAAAAGATTTTGCAGGCACTCCAAGCCTGGGTCTGTGGAAGAGCTGAGATGATCCTCTGGCTCTGCAGTTGCCCATCAAGGAGTCACCCAAATGTGCTTTTTATGTTCCAGTTTCCTCATTTGGGAGGCAATTGCTGTGTAAAGGAACTGGGTTCTGCTAACGCAAAATATATCACAAGGTCCATGTGTGGCTGGGTTGGTTCCAGCCATACCTGCTGCTGTGATACATAATCCCAGTTCATACTCCTGGGAAGAGTTTCCTGCAGCACTGCAGGAAGGAAGTTTCTCTCTTGCACTGGCTCCACACTGAGCTCTTTCTTCTTAATGCTGCTAGTGCACTTAAGGAGGACAAGTTCACTTCTTCCTTGCCTGGTTGTTCAGGGTGAATCATTAACCAAGCACTTGAGTGACAAACCAAAATTGTTTGTTGAGTGCCTTCTGCAGTCTGCATGGACACTTTGCCTTCTGCAGGAGGTATGGTTTCCTTCTCCCATGGAATGAAAGCACCACAGACCTCCTCTGCTCACCAGACCTGAAGTATGTATATAATAATACACAGATCTGTAGCTATCTACATATATATATAAATGTACTGAAGTATATAATCTATATATATACATATAACTTCTATATATGTATATAAGTTCTGTGTTGCTCCTGCTTTATGGATGAGGAAAGGGGATAGTGTACATATTATAAAGAAAGAAGTTAACTTTTCCTTGTACTTTTCCTTTGTAGCCTCTTGAGCCTTTTGGTGAGAGGAATTATAATCCTTTTCCTAGCAGCACTTCATGAACTGAAATCATTCTCTAGGATGATGATGACGTGCCAGTTCTGGGTATATGGGAATGAGTCCTGAGATCCCACACATGGATACACAAAAGGACTGCACAGTGTGATGAAGATCAGGGAGAAGGCATGCTTGTGTGAAAGGTGGGACTTTCTTCTAATGGCTGCTTCAAGTGTTTCCTCCATAGATCTTTGTCCTTGTCTTGAAACTGTTTTCTTGGTGTCCTGGGCTGTAAATCCATGAAGGAATAGCATGGTCTAGGTGGAGGTTAGTTGGCTTTGTCCTTTCTCCGTGAACTAAGACTGAAGAATTACTGAAATGCTGCAGCTATCAATTGGGTGAGTGCTTTCATTGTAAATCTGTAAATCCTCTTAACCCCTATTTTTGAAAGAGATAAATGAGAGCCTGCAGCCCACCTACTCATGTCACTCCCATTCATGCCAGAGATACAATAGCAAATACTGATTTCTCCCTTTTTAATGCAGGAGCATTTATCTGCCAGTGTTCAAACTGCATTTCCATGACATAAGAAGAGTTGTCTGGATAATTAACTAATACAGTTAAAACACATTAGTTTGAGCAGATGATCTTGTCTGTGCTTTTAATGTGAATGGCCTTGATTTTGCAGCAAAGTCAGTGAGATGGCACCTGAATGCAAGGGTTTGGGTTTGTGAAGCTTTGCAGAATGATGGCCTATATTTATATTTCTTTCAGAAACTCTCCATATACTGCACACAAACCTCATTTAGAGAGTTTTACTGAGACAGCACATTCAAGCCTTCATTATTAGGGGACGTCTGCAATGCCATTGTCTGCTTGACATTAATTCTCCCAGCTGTGCATCTATGTATTGTAATTGCCCTGATTTATTTGGTCACAGTTCGTTTTCTGCAGTGTCCTCGTGCCTGCTCAGCACTCGTGATGCTGACCTTGAACCTGGGCTGTGTGGAAGATGGGGCTACCCTGTATCAGAAAAATACATGAATATATGGAGATGTCAGATGGAATGCTGCTCCCTCCACTCACCCTTGGCTCTGTAATTTCACCATCCAGCCATGGAGGACCCGTGCAGCCATAACTGGCCAAGGTAATGGGTGTGCACAAGCTGCAGCTCTGCAGGAGATAAGGGACCTCTTGCCCACAGCAGAAACAGCAAGTAACTGCAATTCTCAGAAGTCTTTACTGCGCCCTTAACTGCAGTATTTCCCTGCTCTGTAATCTGGCCAAAGTTAGGTAGGTTTTAATAGGGATAGACACATTTCTACCACAAAGGTCACCTCCCTGCCAAATTTCAAAGTTTCCCTTCTAAGGCTAAAGATCCTCATATAAAAGGTTGCCTAAATTTGTTTAACGTGTGCCAAGCCGTATATTTTTCCTTCAATAATATTCCTGGAAATGGCTGAACTGTTTTGGCTAAAGCAGATGCTGAACTGTTTGGAATGAAATTCTCAGTGCTCAAATTTGGCAAAGCAGAGTAACGTGCCATTTCACTGACACTGGGGAAGGCTGAGCACCATAGCAGCAGGGAGGAGAGATGGCACTGCTGGCTGGCAAACCAAGGAAACCAACAAGCACTGCTTTTAGGAAACTGCCAGCTTGAAGCCAGTGAGGAACATCCTTGGGCTCCTGCACTCTGTGTTTTTATGTTCACCTTAAATAATGGACACAGAAACCCAGAGGCACCCGTGCTACTTCCAGCTACCTTGAACTGCTTAAATATGTAGTTTAAATCACCGAGGCTCCTTTCTCCCCACCTGTATTGCTCCTGGGCTTAAGGCTGGATCTATATATGGAATCTATAGTTAGGTATTGGAGTTTGGCCTGAAGTAATTTGTGTTACTGACTTGGTACTCTTTTCCCACCCTTGGAAGTCCATCTGCAGAACCCCTCTGTGCCAGACAAGAGAGTCCCTCATAGATGGTTCACCATATACTTATATTTTTTGGGTTAAAGCCTTACAGGGCCAGGATGTGAATGAGGACAAGGCTCTGTTCTTCTTCTTTGTTCTCTGCCTGGTCTCCTTTCTCTGTATTTTAGGACCCAAGTAACAGGGACATAAAGCTCCTGTTCTGCTTCCTGGTTGTATATGATGTTTTTATTACATAAACGGGCTGGGAAAAGCTCTGGCACTCCTTACCAAGTTGGCTTTGTCTCAGACAATACTGTTACTTTGGGGCTAGACATGAAGATCCTGTCTCTGGAATTGGAAATAAATATAGCAATGACTGAACAAACGAACCTGATACCCTCTTAAAAAATTGTGTGCCCACTGACCTCAGCACCCCAAGCTGGGTTACCATGCTCTTTCCAAATTCTTGCTGTGCAAGTCCTTTCCATGCCCTCACTTGCTACTCAGACTTGTATTTTTTTAATGATACTGGTACCAGAGCATGGGCCCAGCACTTCTATGAGCTGCAGAGCTGTGAATTTGTCTTTTTATGGATACAATGTGTGTGTGCTGTGGCTTTGGGCACAGGGTATGTCAGTGTTAGTGCGAGGCTAATAATAGCCTCTAAAGATAATTTGAGAAGTTGCTTACCTTTCCCCAGGGAACAGGACATGTCTTTGTATTTCCACCTTCAGACACACTTGTGGGCTTGACTGCATAGCAAATACAGTGTGAGAGTCATCCTTGCTTATGTGGATTTTTGTTTTGCTTTGCCCTCTCATTTGCTTTCTGCCTGTTTTCTCTGAGGCTGGTAATTTCTTGGCAAGTTATTGTTCAAAACCAACGAAAGGTAGTGGGCAAGCAGCAACTGCTGTCTAAGTTAGCCCAAGCTGACCCCGCCACTGCTTTGGCAGGAGAAAGAAGCTGCTTCAGAAGAGCACAGCTGTCCTGGGCTCTGTGCACACAAGGGCTGCTCAGAGCAGCCCCTTGACCCCATGCTGGCTCTGTGACCTCTGCCACTCTGACTGATAACAGTGATCGCAGTTTGTGTTGAGGCTTTGTTCTCTGCTCTACAGAGAGAAACATTAAACTGCAGAGTGACTAAGTGCCTTTTCAAAGGCTACATAATGAATCAGTGAATGAACAACAACCCCCAGCAGCTCCAGGCCCCCTTCTCTCTGCAGAACAATGCCTTTCTCCCTGTATGAAGATGTGCACGTAGTATAGGTTGCATACAGAATTATGTATTTCAAAAGAAATTTGAATATTAATATTTATATTGTAGTGATGCCACTGTCCTCTAGGCTCTGTAAATAGCAGCACCACAACAGTGTGAATTATTCCTTTTATACAAAACCCTGGCCAGTGAAATAGCTTGTCAATACAAAATAAAATTGCTGCACAAAAGTTTGACAGCTACATTCATTATGTATGTCAGTCAAGGGATCCTATAAGCTTTATTGTCCCTGTACAGAGTCTGAACAATCTGCTAGCCCAATATGCCGCAAAGCTATTTTCTCTCTACTCCTTTCATTTAAAAAATAGCCACCAATAACTTTTGACAAACAGTCTGAGAAAACTGCATGAGCAGCAAGGAAATCATAGATTTTCTTGGGTATCTGTGGGCAGGAGCCTTCCACTCACTGGGCTCTGTCTCATGTCACAGTAGATGAGATCTGGTCAGGAACACGGAGCCCTAAAATTACTCCACAAAACCCAGGTGGGCTGGGGTCGTGGGGAGGGCATGGGGAGTTAGGGAGGAAAACTTATGCCAAAGATAAACTAATTAAATAATTTCTGGTTAAGGCTTTTCGTTGCTTTGCCAGGTACGGGACATTCGAGCTCCTCTGTCCCAGGTCTCCCAGGTTAGGCTGAACCTGTCTTAATGAGCTCCTCTCTCTCAACAGACCACCCTACACCTTGGGAGTGTGAGGCATGTGTATTTCGGTGGGATGCCATTTCCATCGCGCTCCCTCCTGCCGAAGCCCCGCTGTCATTTATGGCTCGAGGCGGTGTAACGGGGGCGGGGGTCGGGCGGNGGCCCGGCAGCCGCAGCCCCGCCACCCCAGCGCGGCCCGAGGGACGCGAGAGGGAGCAGGCAGCGCCAGCGCGGCCCCGCGCCCGCCCGACTCTCACACGGGCCGCCGAATCCTTCCCCAGGAGGGAGGGGGCGAAGGGACCCCGCACCTTCGCTTGGCCCTGGTGAGGCCACATCTGTAGTGCTGTGTGCAGTTCTGGGCTCCTCAGGACAAGAGAGACATGGAGCTCTTGGAGCGGGTCCTGCTTAGAGTAATGAAGATGATTAAGGAGAATCTCATGTATGAGGAAAGGCTGAGGGTGCTGGGCCTGGTCAGCCTTGAGAAGAGATGACAGAAAGGGAACCTCGTCAAAGTCTATCATTGTCTGAAGGGAGAGTGCCAAGAGGATGGAGCCAGGCTCTGCTTGGTGTTGCCCAACAGTAGTACAAAAGGCAGTGGGCAGAAACTGATGTACATGACTAATAATTTTAGTGTGTGGATGACCAAGCACTGGAACAGATTGCCTAGAGAGGTTGTGGAGTCTCCCTCTTTGGCGGTATTCAAAAGGTATCTGGACACAATCCTCAATAACCTGCTTTGGGGGACCTTGCTTGACTGGGAGCTAGATGACCTCCAGTGGTCCCTCTCCAATCTTGAACACTCTGTGAAAGTGTGACATTGTAATCTTGTGCCATGGCACACGAGACTAAATCTGATTTATGAGTGTGTCATAACTTTACCGTTGTGTTCTGGGCTGGAACTTAGATTAAGTTTCACAATTCAAAATATTTTGGAGGTTGGTTGTTTCCTCTAGTGCTCAGCTTGGTTCTTAGTGTGTGCTGGTGCATGGCTTTGCTCTCAGACCCTGGTCGTGGGCACTGCAGCAGCAGCAATACCTCAGGAGGTTACTTCCTGCATGCCTATCTGCCTGTGCCTTCCTGACAGCTGCTTTTGGGATGAGATGCTGCTCTTGGCCTGTGCTAAAGGGCTGACCTAGAAGCGTAAGGAATAGCTTTGCTCTGGTGTTTGGGAGTGAGCCATGGGGGTGCTCTGAATGCTCTGCATGCAGAGGAGATACTGCAACAGGACTGCTGATCATGACAACTAGTGTTTCTACTGAAAAAGCCTGGTGAAGAAATTGGAAAAATGAAAACTTTTAAAGAATTGAGGTGTTAATTCATGTGCTGAGAAAGCTGTGCTGCCCACTCACCATCCCAAAAACTGTGTGACATTTCCCTGAGGTGCACTGCTTGCTGCTGCATCATGGGTATGTGTTTGATCACAGGCAAAATTAAACATGCTTTTGTAATCAGTAGACTCCACAAGTAATTTCAAGATACATGGGAGTAAAAATACATAGACTGACACTTCTCACAGTGTTGAAGTTTACATGATGTGGTGTGTTCTCTCCCCATGCAGCATCGCCCTCCTGAACAGAGCCCTTTTATTAATGTTTTAAATAATTACCACTGTTGTGGAAATGGTATAGAAGTATTTTCAGTGCAGTTTGTGGCGAGAACCAAATATTGGGCAACAGAATGTCTGTCATCTGTGATAACAGCTGTCTTTCAACTGACAACTGCCTTTGATTTCAGGTTTCCAAGGCTGGACTAAGGTGAACATAGTTAAGTGGTGCTGACAGGATGCAAAAGGCTTTCTGTAAGCAGAGTGGGCTGTGCTCTTCTAGCTAGTCCACCTCTGGCCAAGGACATACTTTGCAGTGTGTGGGTGCAATGATAAGGACACTGCAAACACTTTTGCTCCTGTGGTAGGGCTAGGAGCTCCAGTCACTATGCTTGGTGCTGTACATGGAAAAAAAGCTTTCACAAGTGTGAAGTTTCTGCTGTGAGCATCACTGCTTCATCTCGTTATTCTGGCTCTAAAGGAAACCCTCCTTGAAGGAATTGCAGTACCCAGCCCCTCCGTTTCTGTGAACAGGAGGTAGTGGTGGCTTCCCAGGGGGAATAAACCTGTTTTTGGTGCTTGCCTGTCTCATTTCTCTGCCTTGTGGAAAATTGTTATGACTCCCTCTGTTTGGGTGATTGCTCACGCTTCTGCACCCTCAGACTTCATCTGTAAACTTTTAGCAGAAATTATGCACTGATTCTGGGATGGCGTTTGCCAGCTAGGAACTGTTTTCCAGTGTCACTCACTTGTAGTTGGCATGTGGGACTGCTGTGGTGTTTTCTCAATGTTTAATGTGACCTAATTGTGTACTTCCACTGTCTGGGAGGATCAGCTCTTCTGGTGTGACAGTTGCCATAAAATCAGCGGTGCGTCTCCGGCATTTGCAGCTGGGTGCAAGGCACAAGTTCCTTGATTTTGCTGCATCAGCCTAACGAAACATTGCGGGGCCGTGTGTGCAGCCAACTGCCTTTTGTTACTCCTGGTAACGGCTTGGCAATATTAAAAAAAATGTAACCTCCAGCTGTTTAATTTGCTCTGGGGAAATAAAAAGGCTTCCTAATAATCTTTGTATTTACTTGGCACGTTTGGTTTAAAAGCAGATGGATTGATTTACAAGACAAATGACAAAGCAAGAGAAGAAAAAGTGTGTCAGTAGCTGTACCATTAGAGAGGAAGGCATTTCTGATATGTGGGTCTCACGATTAACCTTTCTAGGTTTTTATTTTACAAGTCAGCCTTTTGGACCTTCTGCCTGCCAGCTTGCTCAGCCAACTAATTCCCTCAGTGTCCATTGTCACCTCTTGCTATCACCTACAGGTAGGGGAAGGTGCAGAGCTGTAACGAACGAGAGGGGCTGAGGTGCCACCTTGGCCATGGCTATCTGCACTTCCTTCCCAGTTGTGCCTTGTTTGCCCACTCCAAACTTGTGCAGGAGCCTCCCCATTGCAGCACTCACCCCCTCCTGTGGCCAGAGCAGTAAATCCCCGTGTCCTTTTGTATGGGATGGGAGATGATCCTTCCTGAGCCACTGCTGCTTGAGGCATTGGCACCGAGCAGAGCTGGGTTCTCCGAGCAGAGCTGGGTTCTCCAAGCAGGCTGGTGCTGAGGCTGTGCCCTCCCTGCCAGAACCATGCACCCCTCTGCCCTGGCAGGCAGCTGGCAAGTTGTGAAATATGGTTCAGCACTTTTTTTTAATATTAAATTGTGCAGCTGTCCTGGAAAGGATTAGAAATCAATTCTGGAAAAGACTACTGTAGTTCTTAGTGAAGAATTCTGCTGTGTTCTTAATTATTTATAAGCATCAGGATATAAGGACACTGTGTTAACCCTTCAGCAGTGAGAAAGATTACAAATAATCTAATAAATGACATATGTAAATTTACAGATTGAGTAGGTTTAGTTGCAAGTTCTGAGACTTAGAAGTGAGAAAATATCAGAAATAAGGTTTCTGCTTATTATTTTGTATGTCAGACAGCTTGTTTGGTGAGGCAACTGGATTAGATAAACATTGTATGTCCCTTTCAACTGAAATACGCCATTCTACGTTTCTGATGGCACAGGCCTCTCCTAAGGGGTCACAGATTTGCTTACCACCCCTGCCCTGGTTGCTCTCACCACCTTTCACTGTAGTGGGTTTTGCTCAGGGGATGAATCAGGGGCAGGTTCATGCCCACGAGGCTTCTGCTCCATGGCCTCAGGGCCAGGCAAGGCTGCAGGAGCACCGTGGAGGGGTTACTGGTTTTGCCAGCTGAATGGTGTCAGGAAAAGCAGCTTTCCTCCCTGCCACATATTTCCAGAGGGTTGCTGAATAAGTCAGGAAAGCTAAAGCAAGGCTCATTTTTGGGCTCAGAAACCTCTGTGCTAGAAGAACCTGTCCCTGCCCAGAGGGGAATCCAAAGAGCCTTGCAGGAAATGTCATTTGCCAGGTCCTCAGGGAAATGAACATTGTGTCGCTATTTCGTGGCTGGAGATGTTGTCAGACTGCTGGCATGCATCATCCCCAGGGGCCTGTTTGCTCAGGGCATGGGGCACTGAATCACTGACGCATTCTTGGAACTATTCTTCTCCTCCACAACTTCATCTACTGTGTTGCGGAAAAACTTAGAAGCTACAAGATGTTTTTGAAGTCCCATTGTGCCCTGCATCTTATAAAAAAAGGTCTGAACTCCATTGCAAACTAACTCAATCTAAACAAGTTGCTATTATAGTGTATCAGAGGATACTTGGAGATGTTCTGTCAGTCTCAATCTGGACTATGGAGTGCCAGCATACAGAACTCATCATTGTTTGTTTTAACAGGTGTCCGGATATTGATGATGTCTGTGGGCTGGGCAGGGCAATGCTGCCTTCTTCGTGCAAATCAGAAAAGCAAGGCAAACTAATTGCCAGGTAAGGCTGTTCAGTATTTCATTCCCAACTGAGCTGGTATCAGCTCCAAATTTAAGAGTGATAATGCCAGAAGTTTCAAAACCAGAAACTTGTGTTTTGTAATACCCAGCAGAAGAGGAGCAGAGATTAAAATAGAGATTAGTCCACTTTGTATCTTTGAAGCTTGGATTCATGCCCATAGCTGTGGTTCTGAATTGCTTCTCAAGCTGGAAGGCATGTGAATGGGAAATCTTGCAAAATATCAGATCTCAAAGGATTTCTGCCTCTTAAAATTAGCCATGTTGCAGGATTTGGGCACTGTCAAGACTTAGTTCTATTTTAAAGTGGAGACTTACTTTTAAAATTAGCCTAACCATGAATTTGAGTCGCATCTTTACGTAGTACATTTTCCAGATGCTACAATAACACCTGTTAGTGCAGCTACAAATAAAAGAGTACTTAGCATTATTTAAAATGTGCAAAAGCAATGTGTATCCCTGGTACTGAGCCACAGCATTGTTTCTCCTGGCACTGATTGTGCTTATGGGACCTGTGGAAGCAAATCTAATGCAGAGCAAGTGCCTTTTACACAAGCATGAGCTGTGGTCACCATGGATTGTCCTAATGTGGGGCCTTTTGGCTGTCAAGGAAAAGAAAACTTTTTTTTTCTTTTTGCAGGCTATTTCTTACACTTTTATTGCTTTTAGTTAAAATGCAAGTATTTAGAGGAACATTTAGGTGGCACAATGATTTTTTATGTATTAAGTACTTGTGTGGGTGGTTCGATGACCTTTATATCATGTCATAACATAATTTAAAGAGCTTGAAGCACATGAGTACTTGGGAATATCAGAATGAAAATAATCAGATTAAATTAATAAATGTAAATTCAATCCCTTTACACGGAGGAGAGCTGTGCATCATGCTGGTGCAGCTGGATATCAGAAGATTTAGCTCTGCACCTTGAGACCAGGGTCTCTTGGCCCTGCATGAACTGTGATCGCTTTTCACCATGGCATGGTCAGGTTTGGGACAGTGTTTGTGGGGATGGCAAAAAGGGCATTCTTCATTGTGGTAGTCTGTGCCAAATCCCACTCCCAGGCTTTAATATTTTGGAAGCAATAGGACTTTCCAACAAAATGGATAGAATTGGGGACAACTTCAACCTGGGCAAAGCAGTACATTTCAGAAGCTTGTCTTGGTAATACAGAGAGGTCTTCTTTGATTGCAAAGAAATATCTAATTGCATCAGACATTTAGCAAAAGAAAGTCTATATCTTGACAAAGTTATAAACAGCAGAAAATAGGAGAATGTGAAGGGACAGCTTGTGCTAACAGGTGGCCCTACCACCATCTGCAGTAATTCTTTGAAACAATCAATTGGTTGAACACTAAGCATATCATCTCTCAAACTCTATTAATATTTTAGTTTACTCTTTAGAGTGCATTTAGGGGTTCAGTTTTGGAGGGTACAGCCTGTTCCCAGCAGTATTACAAGTTTTGTGATTCTTCAGATTTGTATGCCCTCAACTAAAATCAATTGTCCCCATTCAAGGACTCTTTTAAACAGACTTAAATTCTCCTGGATGTCCTTCTGACTTACCCAGGCAAGCCTTTAAGTCAGACCCATGTTTCTTTGCCATCCTCAATACCTTTTAGCACGTACTTATTAACTATTCATGTGCTATAGCGTTGGAATGAAATTTGGAGTTTTGCTGAATGTGGGCATAAATTTGGTCATTTTCTTATTTTAGGTATTACAGCTTTTTGGGCTGTTTTGAGGTAGGTGTTGTACACAAAATTATGGTGTTCTGTATAATCTATTTCTGTAGAAAAAGGAACATATTTTCCTACCTCTTATGGAATGCTCTGATGCAGAGGCCAGTTTATTTCTAGCTCTGTTTTTTTTCTAGCCCCTTTTTTAGTGCTGTCATTCTTGCTCTGTGTTATTAGGATAGTTTTCAACACCGCCTACTCTTAGTTGTAAAGCAGAGAGATAACTTAATTTTTCATTTTGTGGGGATTTCATTTGCAGTTTTGAATTTTTTCTTGATACAAGATGTAAAAGAAACCCAGAAAATTTCATAGATTTTGCTAATCAAATTATGCATTTACTGCATTCCACAGAATTGAAAAAATGTTTTCAAAAATAGAAAATTAATCATTCCGTTGCAGAAAGGTCCAAATAGTCCATTAAAGTCTTACCAAAGCTTTCTGTTACCAACTTATATACTGATCTTTTTTCTGCAAAGCTGACACATTTCACTTGCAGGTGCCCAGCATTTTTCAGAAATTTACGGGTCTAGTTGGGTGTCATACAAGGTTTCCTTGCAAGTAAGCAAACATGTAGCACTTCACAGACAGTTAAATGGAACTATTCTGTCTTCATCAGTCATTTTCATGTTGGTATGAGTGTTTTAGCTGGTCTACCTGTGTGCAAAATATGTTCCTTTGTTCTGTCCTGAAGAAGGTGCTCTCTTCCCATCCTTCTTTCCATGGGCCTCATGTAAAATCTTGCTCACGCTGGTGTTGTGTCAGCTGGATAGAACACATCTGCCTTTCAAAAAGCAATTATGTTTATGGAAATAATGTTTTCTGGAACTGGAAATTTAGATTAACAGATTGAGGAGCCCTCATTAGGTAATGCCTAGCAGGGCTCTTGCAAGTAGAGCACCCAAACAGATGTAACTTTGCAACTGCTCAGGAGTAATTTGGAGCATCCTCTCAAAGTTTGGATAATGTAACTACTGATTCCTGTAAGGTATAACATTATATTTCTTCTGGGCTCTGAGCTTATCTTTGACTGATACTACATAAATTCTATACTTACTCATATGTGTGCACATCTTTTAAGAGTAAAAGCACAGAAATCATCTGACTAAAGAAATGCCTTTTAAACCAGTCAAGACTGAGAATGAATGGCAGAGTTTTATTTTTATCTTGTGTATCTTCTTCAAGTCCTTCCACCTTTTCCAACATTTGCACTCTGAAGTCAGAGAGGACTTGGCATCATCAGAAGTGTGTTTTCATCTAGTGTGAGGATGCTCCTGTAAAAGTGGAGATCTAAGTCTTCTAGGACTGGCTGGTTTTGACTGCGCCTTGCTGTAAGACCCCAATACAATATTCTTCCTACAGAGCAACCCAAAAATTGTATCACAGTTGCACACTCAACATTTCAGCTTTATGAAGTATGTCATACAACCAAGAGTGTTTTTCAGAGATCTTGTGTCTCATTCTTACCTGCATTTGCAGGGTCCACATGGGAGACAGAGTGTTCCCAAATCCTCTTGAGAGAGCCACTTGGATAGGGAAAAACAACCTTTTCAGCTTTGTAACCTTAACAGAGATTGCAGTATTCCTTCAGAGCAAAATATGCATGACATCTGGAAACAATTATTCCTTTAAAAATCCCTCAGCACTGAAAAGGAAAACTAATGAACACTGAAGTTTCCAGTTATCCCACAGTCTGGGTGACAAAGTAATTTCTAGAAAGCCTGAGCAGGGTGGGCACAAAGCTGGTCTTGGATTCTAAAGCTGACCAAGCTTTTCTTAGACAAAGATGTAACATTTATATGAAATGAGGGGGAAAGGGAGGCTTTCTTCCTGTTTTATTATGGGAAGAGAAGGGAATACAAAGAACTGGGCCACACTAGCAGACCTTGTCCATCAAGGAACTGAGCACAGAATTTATGGACTTAGAACCAAATCATACTTTTGGTGACATGACTCATCTGGCCCTCTGAAAACAGTCTTTTGAGACACTAGGACTGTCAGAGGATTGGAAAGACCTGCAGTGAAAACCTAGTGTGGCTGGGGTCTGCTGTGCTGGGGAGGGAGAAGGAATGCTCTGCTGGTCTTTGCTGACAGAGTGGGTGTTGAAATATTTCATAAGGGGCAGATGCTAAAGCAGATCCTGTTTGGTTTAGATCTCACTAAATGTTGCCTTCAATCTTTCCACAGGATTGTGGAAGGATGACTGGGAGCTGGTTTCTTCTCCCTCAGCAGCATTAAGGTAGGCTCTAATATAGCAGTTCCTAGTGTTCAAAAGACATGGAAGACTATGGGTCTGTTATTAGCCTGGTTGCATGTGGAAATATAAGTTTATCTGGTTATGCTGTGTCAGTCTGCCTTCCAATTCCCTCCAGCCTTTTGCACCTGCACAGTGCTCACTTGGCACAGGCTGGCATTGCCTTTGCTCTGGGAAAGTCCCTTTTGCAGTGCAACTTGGCTGCTGCAGTGTGTAGAGCTTGCTTAGACAAGGGAGGGATGTCAGAGAAAGGACGTACATTAAAATGATGCCCAGTTGCTCTGTTTTCTGACAATGTTGACTTTGCTGAGTGTTCTTCTAACCAGTGCCAGGGGCTTGATGAACTCCCAAGATGTTGCACTGTCTTGGTGAAATACCAGTTGGAGTCCAAGGCCCCAAGTGTTTCACTTGCTCTGCCACACTCTGAGATGGAAAAAACTCTGATGCTGCTCTGTCAGACAGTGTGATAGATGGTTAAACGCCCTCTCCTGTTTCACTGAAGGCAGGAATAAATTTATTATCAGGGCTACAGGAAACCCAACTGCTTAATGGTCATGAAGATCTCTGAGTACCTACTGTTCTCCAGAAGGACTAGGTGGTAGTGCTGATGAACATATTTGTGCTGATAAACATTTTATGTGCAATTTGCATGCCAGCTGGATCAGCTACTTACTTGCTATTCTTTTTGCAACCATAATTTTTATCATAAATATTTTCCAGACGTACATCAGTAGCTCATATCGCTTGGCTGGCAAGTCTAAGACAAGACTGTCTTAGTAAGCCAGACAGTTTGTACAAAACAAGCTGACTCTGTACCCCAGAAAGTGGTCATTTCCTGATGCTTTTGAGTCTCTGAGTTCTTTCTCAATACCTATGGTACATCTGCAGGCAGATTATGGCAAGAATGTTATAACTCCACAGGCATTAATGGAGGAAATGGTATTTTGATACCTTGCATTGTACCTCTTGCCAGTGAAATATTATTTTTAAAACAACTTCAGGTTGGATGGGTGTTGGAGGAAGCAGTTAGGACCCCAGCCCTCAATCTTGAGACTGCAGTTTGTAGCTGCAGTAAAACATGTGACTGGAATGTAGGTGACACTCTGTGTGGCACTTCCATAGAGAAGATCTGGCAGCGAAGGGTGACTCCCATGACTCCGTAACTGTGATCTGCCTTGGTAAAAAGGGTGAATAGCAAGATGAGGTATGGGAAGCAGACAAAGGAAGGACAGAGTTGGAAAGTGAGAAATGCATGGGAGGAGTGGAGGTGATGTGCAGGAAAAGGAGGGGGAGCAGAGGAGTGGAATATTAAATCAGCAGCAGAAGTGCAGGTTTGCATTGCAGCCCTCCAAGAGGCCAGAGCCAGGGCCCTGCTGAACAGCTCCAGGGCAGTCCAGGGCTGAAGCCTGTGCTGCATCAAGTGAGGCAAGAGGCAATACTGCTCTCCCCTCCTGGGCAAGCCTGGGGGTGAGGCTGCATGGGGTAGGCAAGGGAGATGTTTTGACAGCCTGTCAGATTATCATCCTCCCAGTGACATTGCTGGTTGGATCAGGATGGAATTTTCTCCTCACCTCAGGGGAGCAGTTGGGTTTTTTTGTTGTCCTCAGCACCCTGGAGGAACAAAAGTTTCCGAGGATTATAAAGGCATTTTCCCCTGGGATTTGTTAAGCATCTGTGGTGGCTTGTAATGAGAGCAAGAGGTATAAGGTTGGTTTTTGGGGGGTTGTTTGTTTGTTTTAATGCTCCTGCATTTTCTGACAGGTGACCACCTGCAGTGGTCTCTCTGCAGTGCTCCCTAGACAGTGCTTAGAGAGGAGCACCCTGGAAGTTGTGGTGGGTGAGTCTGGAGCAGTCCCTGGGTGGTTGTGTGGTGAATGAACAGGTCATTTAATTTCAGCCTTACTTAGCAGTTTGTCCACTGGCATATCCAAAACAATAACTCTTAACTTAGCTTTTTTTTCTTCTCCCTTTAAAACATAAAAAAGTAGAAGAGTGGAGAAGTAGGAAGTTTAAGGAAGTCCTTGTAGAAGTACATGGAAGTGCTGTTTGGTGGTGATTGGTCCAGATTGCATTGTGCTTCAGTATTTTATTACTACTCTAATGGTTACGAGAGCATGCTGAGAAGTCTTTCAAAGGACAGACAGTCTGCATGAGTGCAGAGGGTGATGCTTCCTCTCACTGCCTTACTATCAATACAATGCAAGTCCAAGTGGCTCTTAGACTCTAGGTTTTTGACTGCTGGAGGTCCCAAATCCAAGCTCTTCAGCTCCTATTAAAGAGAATGGGGAAGACGATAACAGTGCCAGCTATCTGTGTTTTGCCTTGACTTTAAAGGCAGCTCTGTGCCCAAGCTGCAGCAGACAAGCTCTAGTCCCTGCAGGCAGTGGACAGGCTGCAAAGACCTTTGTTGTTCACAGCACAAGCCTCTCCTCTTCCTGCTGTAGCCCATAGCTCCAGCTGGTGAGACAAGGCATATGGCAGGCTGGGTGAGACTGATGGGTAATGTTTCTGATATCTTAGAACATTCTGGACAGTAATTTTTAATCCTTTTATTATCCAAATGGCTGATTAAAAAGAAAGAAAAGTGCTTGCAATGAAATGCTGCTGCAGCAGTTTGTTTCTGGTGGCTAAATCCACACTTTTTTAGTGTTTCTAGCCAAGCAGTGGAGCATGGAATGACTTCTTACTGCCCCTATATAAAAGTGGACAAACCTCAGTCATCTCTGTAGACACTGCAGACTCTTTATGCTGCCAACACTCACTGAAGATCCCATTTTCACATCTGTTCCATTCCTTTTTTTATCAACTGTCTGAATTTTAAGCAGAGGCTGGTCCCCTCCCAGTCATTCTCTCCTTTGCAGTGTGGTAAGGACAGCTAGTTTGGAGGCAAGGTCTTTCCAAAATCCTTCTGCTTGTTTTGATGCCCAAAGATGGGGCCATGCACTTCTGAAAAGGCTGGCAGCCTGCTGCAGAGGTGCCTGGTGGCATGGCTAGGAAGGGGTACCTTAAAGAGGCTCTTGTTTCTTTCTGGCTCAGGAGAGCTTTCCTGCTCTGTTTACTGTCAGTCACCCAGAGGTCATCACTTACATCACTTTCACATATGCTTCATTCTGGGTGGGTAAGCAGTGACAAAAGAGCTTATCTTATTTTGGTGCCTTGACCTGAGTGGTTCACTCAAATCTGATGGTGCCTAGAAGTTGATTGAATGGCCATGGTTGATTAAACAGCAGTGATGGCCCCAGCTCCACAAGTCATAGACATTTATTTACTGTTTTTTGAATCCTGGCCCTGCTGATAGCTGATGTGTTATCTAAACTCTTTCACAAGGGTTTGCCAAAGTGCATAAGAGTCCATCTGAGAATTGCTGTGCTTGGGTCATTTTTTAGATCAGGGTGCAGGGAAGAAACAGCTTGTTCGGGTCTAAATATACTGTCCTTGACAGACGTGAAATAAGCCCACTGATTAAAATAGCTGCCTAGTTCCCAGTTCAAGATCTCACTGTATAACATCAGTGTTTGGCTGCCCTTCTGATAAACTTGGAGAAGGACTGATTTCCATTTTGTTCCTTTCAAAAGGGAAGAAGTTGAAGGATTGTCATGCAGCAGGAATGCACCGATTCTAAGAATTTCTAAACAAGGCCCAGTGCATTGTGAATGGCAGCAGGAGCCAGGATTTATAGGGAGATTACTTGGATAAATGTAGCCTGAAGGAATGAAAAATGAGCAGTCCAAAAAAGAAATTTGTTGAGTATTTTGGCAGTGAAACAGAGTGGTTTAATTTATGAGCTATACCAAGCTATCTTTTTTTTTTTAATAGATCTCTGAGAGTGATTTTTTTTCTCAAATTGTGCTCTTTAGAGGTGCAGCTCTTGGTGAGGTGTACAATTGTACTGATTGCTCATGAAATGTAATGGTACAATCTCTCTTTTTCTCTATACGGCCCAGTTGAATGCTCGGTGGAGCATCAGCTGCCATACCAGGGGTGGTGGTGCTTTCTTGCCTTCAGCTCTTCTTTAATTGATGGCCAGAGAGGGTGGGAAGGAGGGCTGGCTGCAGGCATGCTGAGCCCTGAGGGTCCCTGCTGCAGAGGGGGATTGAACAGGGATGCCACAGGTCCCTGATGAAGCTGAGCAGGTGTATTGTGGGTTCAAGATCAGACTGCAGAGATTGGAAGGCATTTTGGTCCCTTTGCTGTGTCTTGCAGTGTGAGAGACATAGTCTGCTTGCCCCTCTAGGTGCCACCCCCAGTCACCCACACATGTGGCTGTGTAGCCTGGGACAAGTGACTATGAGGCTTCAGGGGTTAGAGGTGATGAGTCGCAGCCCGTGTATGTAAAGGATAAAACAATGTGTGGATAAAACAATGGCTTCATTTGAGTCTCTAAAATTTCTGCTATTGCCTTCAGTAAAATGCCTAATTTTCCTGTGGTAATTTTTGTGTGTGTGTATGCACTGGCAGATATGTATATGTAATCCAAGATCCCCACAAAACTGCTTTCCATTGGCAAAGCATCCTGTAGGTGCCAGTTCCTCTGAAATTTTCCATTCAGCTATCTGCACAAATTTAATACTGCGTATGTCTCCAGGAGCTTTGTTTTTGCCCATGTGAAGCTGACTGTCTGTAATGAAGTCATGAGTTATTTGCCTAAAATAAGAACCCAGACTTCAAAATAAGAAACCCAAAACCCAACCCACAGCTATTTTTTTCAAGTTCTAAAAAAGATTCATATTTCCTTTTTAAATGAATCTCTCACCACTTAGAATGAACTTGCAATTCTGCAAGACACAGAGAGCTTTTTTAAGCTGATGCTAAACCTGAAGTCAGTGGAAGATCTAAGCAAATGCTTAAAGGTGAGCATGTGCTCAGGCCTTTGCTAATTTGGGACAGAGCATTCAATGTTTTCCCGAGTTGTATCTTATATTTCGAAGGAAGAACCTTTGTTTTGCTGAACGGTTAATTTTTACTTTGCTGTGTGCTGAGAGCTCAGGATAATCCCATTTGGAAAGAAGCAGATAGGAGGGAAGGTTACACTTGGGAAAAGCTATTTTCAGTACCTCTGCTTTCTCTAACCCCATTTTCCTAATTATGATCAGCTAATGCTGACAGACTGGTTCACAGAAATTAAACCCCTTTATACGGTACAAACAAGTCAATGAGGCCTGGAGTTGGACCCTACTTGAACATAAGTAAAATAAAGATCCCCTGTGGCTTTTAATTCCTTTTTATTTAGTTACTTAATTGAACCTGTACTGTTCTTCCTCTGTAATTGATTACCACACAGAAAAGGTAATGAAACAGAAAACTTTATTTTCTTTTCAATGATCTTTATGGTTATCATGGAAATGTTTTTACTGCTTCCTTTTGGGACATAAAAGTCATAAAAGTTCTCATATAAGCAAAGGGTAATCAATGTTGGTTAATTGAAGGCATTTACATGGTTGGAAGATTAAAAGTGGGGGGGGGTTGTTGTTTTGGTTTTCTGGTCTGGGGTTTCCCCCCCCCCTTTTTTTTTTTTCCCTCTCTGGTAGGTCAGCTTAGATTTTTCAGAATGAGAATTAATCTGGCATTTTATTGTCCCTTTCTTTTTTTTTTCAAAGCTGAATCCCAGAGTTTGGGAACCTGGTCCAAAACCCACTGAAGCCAAATGGGAATGGTTCCATCTAATTCAGTGGCTTTGGATCATACTGTAGAAGCACATATTCAAGACCCATTTATATAGGTATGCACACACACAGAAGCCTGTCTGCTCCACATCCCATTTGTCATAACTGGGATTAATTTCTGAGCAAGATAGGGAAGGAAAGTTTGGGGGAGTTTTCCTGGATTTAAAGATAAGCTGGGGATAATTCTCAGTTCAATGATGTTCTTTTAAAATCTCATTCTTCTCATAATTCTCTCTGCTGCTTTAATTTGTGAAGCTTGGTTTTCTTAATTTTGTACATGTTACCCCTTCTCCTCTTGTTCTTTTCTATTGGTGTGTCTGCACTGCCTTTGGCAGGACAAGGGTCTCATGGACACAGTCCACCCAGTACCCAGCTTCCCTTCCACTTCACCCTTTGTGAAGCTGTTGGGATTTCTCAGTGATGCACAGAGCTGGCTCAGAGTCAGAGGACTCAGGCCTGAACGTCCTAGGCAGTTGGCAACTCTCCCCACCCCTTACCTTTTTGTATACAGTTTTTTTGCCTTGGAGCAATTTTAATAAAGACTATGTAACAACATAGCATTGGCATAGCATGAGCAACATTATTCCATCTGTTTCTACTGAAAATGTAAAAACGTGTTAGTATAACATTAAGATTCCAATTTTCAACCATTAAAAATCAGGCAACACTGAAGTTACAGACTGCTTTTCATGGCCATTTAGTGATTTTCCTTGTCTTTGTTTTTTTTTGGAACTCCAGTTTAGATGCCTTTAAAAACTGTCTTGTGTTCAAAGAGTTTTGTGCACCCATCCTTGGAAACAAAGGCTCTCTTAGGTATTTCAGTTTGGGCAGCCAAAATTATTGCATTCTGTTGACAGTGCTGCAGAGGTGCTGTTTTAAACAATGTTTAGAATCTCACTGATTCTAAGAGATGAAGGAGGATGTTAAAACATTCATCTTAACTTCTTTGAGAATTAACCTTACATTAGACAGAGGGCTTGAGCATGCTAACTTTAATATTTTGCCAAACTCAGGCAGGTATAGAAAAGAGTTTAAAGGGAATATTCATTGCTTTTCTGAATTGGGTCCTTAACGCTTCTCTTCTATTTGATTTTTTTGTGTGAATAATTTTAAAGATACATCCGGCAGAGTTTTCACTAAACATCACATTTTAAACAGTGATGATAGAATATCCTGTCAGTGCAATTGTGGTTATTTGTGCCAGAAGTCTCATTTTTAAGAGTTATGCTGGTACAGTCAGGAAACAAAGTGAAGCAGCGTGTGGCTTCCTGGCATTTGTGCCTACTGAGAACAGCTTTCACTGTCAATGCTGCAAACTGAAAACAATGTTCACAGGGAGATATCCATCGATGCAGAACAGTATTGAGCAAAGATATGATGCTGTACGAACAAGTGATCAAGGAGTGAAAAAGAAAAGGTTCTTTGCTGAACCTGATTCTATGAACAAGGAAGAACTGGTTGGAGACATGAGGGCTGGAGGCAGCCTTGGCCACAGTGACCAGGGGCTGTGGAGCTGAAGACCCTAAGAGGAGGGAGCAGGTCAAAAAGCAGGATCATAGGCCTGGATTTCAGGAGAGCAAAATACACCTCTGTAGTGGTGCATCCTCTCATCCCCACCTCTTTTTCAGGCCACACTGTGGTCTAAGAAATGCTCTTTAGGCCTCGACCTTGATGAAGAGCAGCTGGGCTCAGCTCCTCTTGAAATTATAAGAAACGCTTTCTGCTTCCAGAACCTTTGCTCTCTAACCAGCCCCTGCTTTTTTATTTTATGAACAGCATTGGAAGCTGGGGTTTTTTTTTTGTTTTTTTTTTTTTTTTGTTTTGTTTTGTTTTGTTTTGTTCTCACACTTTCAAAGAAAGTAAAGGGCTGGAAGTGCAGCCAGGATGAAACACTGTTACAGCTAAAGCCCACTCTCTTGTGGCCCTATAAACAGCCGTCCTAAAGGAGACTCTTTGAGCTCTCCTGGACTGCAAAGGGCTGTGACCAGCAACCTCCCTCTGAGTGGGGCCTCTCAGATTTGCTGCACTCAGAGGATTGCCAAATAAGGACACATCCTGGAGCCCACTCCTTGAGCCTTGACTTTTTGCCCATTGAGAAGATGCAAAGGCTTCCAAAGTATTTCACTACTTTTGATGAGAATTTTTTATAGGTGCCCTCTACAGACTCCTTATGTCTGTGTGCATGCAAGTGTGTGTATGCTGTATCAAATATGGGAGAAATGCAACTCTCCTAGATTCTTAGGTACTTCAGATATGTAAGTAAGTTAGGCCTGTGAGTTACTGTTGTGACAAAGTGCATCCTGTATGAATCCATTGCTGAAGTGTTAAGTTAAATTGTAAGTTAAGTTAAATGTTGGTAAGTTTATGTACTACTAAGTTTAAATGTTGTTAAGTGATATCAGGCCTTTAGACCTTATTCCTTTTTATCCTTAACCTTTCCATCCTTTTGTCACACACACACACAAAGATAGTTTTTGGTTTATTTTGATTTGGATTTATTGACTCTGGATTTTTGATTGTTGCTTTTCCTCAGTGTGCCTTAGGCATTTAGTAAGTAGCAGAGCAAACCTTGCCAACAAACTTTGTTGTGCTGTTGCTTTTCTATTAAACCTGTTTTTATAGATACCTTTGCCAGTGATTCTTTAAGAGATCTCAGAACACTCATTCATAACAATCCCTTCAGACATCTGCTTGGAAGAATCCTATGGAATATGGCTACAGAGAGAAAAGGAGTCCAGGAGTGATGGGTACTCCGGAAAGAACCATCTCAAAGCATAGAAAGTCAAGCAAAAATGGCAGGAAGCCTGTATGCATGAGCAAGCAGTGCCAAACTGAATTCAGACATACAAAGGAAGTGAACAGCATTGTAGAAGGCTACTAGTTTGATTAAACAAGATTTTTCCTTTGTAAATGCACGCTGGTTGTTCCCAATCACATTCTTATCCTTCATGTGTTTGGAAATGCTTCTTAGGACAGTTGTCTCCATCAGGTTCCTAGGGACTAAGGTGAAGTCGACTAGTCTGTAGTTCTTCAGATTTTCCTTATTGCCATTCTTAAAGTTGGAGGAATATTATTTCTGCTCCAGTCATCAGCAGAAATTGTTTGAATTCAAGTGGCTGACTTTTATAAAGTATTTAAAATTTTCCATAATATTAAATATCTCAAGGCCTCTTTCACATGTATCTGTGGAGTGTTACTGTATTAAGTTCCTCCTAAAAGAAATTCCATCTTTTTAATAGATGTTACAGGTAGGTACACTCAACGTAGAGCAACTGCAAGTGAACATTATCACATCAGTTAATGTTAGCAATACATTCAAAATAGCTTGTATGTAGCTTATCCAAAACCTTTAATGTAGCATGATGGTTCTGAAATTATTTTGGTGGTAGTGGTGGAAACAGGAGGAGTTGGTTTTTTTACCCTTTTTATTTTCTTCTGGGTGTTTTATTTTTTCTGGATATGAGGCACTGGAGTGTGTCCAGGTTTGGGCAATGAAGCTGGTGAAGGGTCAGACACTGGAACAGGCTGCCCAGGGAAGTAGCTGAGTCACCCTCCCTAGAGGTATTTAAAAGAAGTGTCAATGTGGTGCTTAGGGACCGTGTTTAGACATGGACTTGACAGTGCTGGGTTAATGGTTAGACTTGATGATCTTAGATGTTTTTTCTGCCCTAAATGATTCTGTGAGTCTATGATTTACTGGGGATGCTATAGCAAACCATCGTAACAGAGAGAAAAACAATTTTCTGATGGCTGCTGTGCTGTCTGATACTTGCAAAAAATCCAAGCACGTTCTGAGAAGCTGCCTCTCTGTTCCTCTTCAGCGTTTCTGTGAACATGGTTCCACTTGTGCTCCCCGACGCTGAGTGCACATGCATTGGCAGCATCCCCAGAAGCTCTGGGCTGCCCCTCTGAGACCAGGGTGGACCTGTTCCCCAGCCTTTGACAGTGCTCCTCCCTGAGACAGGCCTCTGGGGACCATTCATATCCCCCGATTGCTGGAACTGGCTGCTCTCAAATCCGCCTTTTTCTTTTTTCATGAGGTGTGACTCATCAGAGTCATCAAGCAGCAACCTCGTAAAATGGCTTTTCTAGAGCCATGGAAACCACAGGATCCCATTACAAGCCGTTTCATTTTCAGTGACTAATGGAAGGTCACCAGTAATGAGACAAGGAAATTCTTAACTCTTTCTCGGGTTCCCTTTTTCCTCCTTAGGAAAAACAAGGCTTACTAGTAAATGAAATTCATCTCAGATGGGTATTCTTCATGCATGCTTCACCAGTGCTTGGCTAGTTGACAGAAGACTGCAAAATGTCAATTCAAGTTTCTAGGTTTTCCTGAAAAAGTATTTGCTGCTTGTAAGATACATTTCAGCTACTTCAAAGGTCTCAAAACAATGGGTTTTAAAAAATTATTTTCTTTTTCTTTTTCATTTCTGTTTGTGATTTTATAGATCATATAAGTTAAAGTCATAAGGAGCAAAGTATCAGGGTTTCAGACTGGATTCATGAGCAGATAAGCAGACCTTCATGACAAGACAATAGAGCAAGCTGGTGAAGTCAGTGTAGCCAAGTCCTGCTGTTAAAATTGCAGAGCTGGGAATCTGGAAGAATCACTCATTAGTTTAATTGCAGCATATTAAGAAATGGAGAGCAAACAGACACAGAAACACACTTCTGAGCTTAAAAAAAAAAAAAAATGAGCTGCATGTGCTGTTTGGCCTATTAATGTGATTCAACATAGGCCAGCTTTCATACCTATGCAGAGATCTTGTAAAATTAATGTGAGCAGTATGCTGAAAATTACAGAGGCATGGGACTCATAAGCAAGAGCTGGGAACTAAGCTTATGGCTGGCAGGATGGGCAGTATAGGACTGTGAAGTGGAGGGCTGTGGAGCATCATATGAACTTTAATTATCAAGTGCTTTTTAATGACTGTTGGGGGCCTATCCAACTTAGAACCATTATACACATATGCAAGAGCATGTGGTGTAATAGGCTCTGCATTGTGCTTAATATTGAAGGAGAGCTGGGGCCAAGGCTTCATTAAGTGACCCTGAAGTCAGCACAAGCATGTATGACATAATGCAAAGGATTGTGTGTCATATTTTTCTCCTTCATTCCCTATCTTGCATTCCCCCATTTTCAGCTCAGTGCAGGCCTCAGGGATAATGGCAGGTGGATCCTGGACTGGCCACAACTTTTACCCCATGTCTGTTGGCTACTGACTGAATTCAACTGTTCTTCCTCAGTTTACAGCAACAAAGTATTTGGTCTTATTTGAATCTTCTTGAGAAATGGCACTTCTCCATTTTCCCACCTTATCAAATCTTCAAAGGCATCCCAAATTCACCCATGACTTACAACCCACCCAGGGCCAACAGACTTATGGAAGCTCCAAACAGCATGGGTAAGTGGGATGATTTCTTTTTTTCCTTTTTTCTTTTTGGATTTTTCTTTGTTTTGGTTTTTTTTTGTTTGTTTGTTTGGGTGTTCGGTTTTTTTGGTTGGTTGGTTGGTTGTTTTTTTTTTTTTTTTGAGTTCTTCATTTGTTTTTATATAGAAAACTTCTAAAAATGGCTTCTAAATGCAGGTGAGGAGATAACTCTTAAAAACCAGCACAGGAACAAATAAACACCTGTGCAGTTCTTCCCAGCCACAGTCTGCAGGAATTTAGGGGCCTGTATAACCATGGCAATGATGCTTCTTCCCTACCTCAAGTGGCTGGTACCATCATAGGAATTATATTTTGAAACTTGGCCAAAAATTCTTCTGAAAGCTTTCTATGTCGAAAGTATGAAGAGTAGCAAGGATTTTAAATCCAACTCCTGAACCTTACATGGCCTGATGTGGGAGAACCCCAAATTCAGAAGGAAACATGGGCTTTGCATTAGCCACCTGGTATTGCACCTGACCTCTGGGCACTTGGAAAAGTCCATACCAGAGAGTGTTGTCCCAGGTCCAAAAACCAGATCCCCTTTCCAGGTCCAGTGCCATGCCCATTTGGGGTCACCAAACTGTGAAGTCTTGTGGATGCTGTGTAAAAGCTGTGAGTCACAAACATAATTTCCTGCAGCATCACTCTGCGTGGGTTCCTGCTTAGGGCTATGTAAAAGCAAAGGCTGTGCCACCTCCAAAAACACACATGGTGAAATTCAAGGGCTTATTCTCAGGTGGCTGCATCTTCAAAGAAGCTGACTAAATTAAAAGAGCCCTATCAGAATGTTGGAGTCCTTTGGAGGTCTAGCTCAGTCGTGCTGTTTAGTATCTATGTATCTGTCCCTTTGCTTTAGTTTCATCAAGTAAGGAAAGGATGAAAACCAAGAAATGAGCTCAGGTGACCCCATGTGGGATAAATTGAACATGCTGACAGACTAGAGGCAAGGGCAAGCTTCCCTGACTACAGCAGTATACAGCTGATGGATGTGATCAAACACACAAATGCTTCTGTCCTATGGATTTTCTCGTGAATTAAAGATGATAAGAGAGTTATTTCAGGCTTCTCATTGTAAAATCTTGCTTAATGCAGATGGCTTCTGCATGGTCTTCAGTACCAGCAAAAAAGGTGTTTCTTAGAAGCTTTAGAGAAAAGTATAAGAACATTTCAACATCACAGTGATGACTAACACTATTCTCTTCTCTATATGCTGTTATTGATCCTCTTAATGGCCCTTATTTATTGACTTCCTTTTTTGTGTATCAGGAGATCATTGACTCATGTAATGAGTCTGGAGGTTATTTGGCTATAGATGAATGTAATCATACATTCATTGGCTTGTTTCTGTTGTTTTACATCTTACTGACTGGGAATTTCCTACAAGAAAATCATCAAAGAAAACAATTCTATCCCACTCTGTAGTGGTGAGTTCTGAAGAGAAAAGTAGGCTGCACCATTTTAGTATAGAACTGAAAGACTTGATTTGGGGATGTCCAAAGATGTGCCAGGCTGCTCCAGAGGTAGAATTCATTCAAACCGAAGAATAAAAAGGGACATCAAGTTTCTATGAAATGGAGCTTAGATACTGCAGTCAGCTCTTTGCAGAAGTAACTGCTGACAGAATCAATGTGATGTGCTGTGCAGAGAACTGTATATCCCAGTATCCATTCAAATGCACTCAGTGCAAATACTGAGCATTTGAAGACTTAATGTTGTACAAATTCTGTCAGGAGCAGAAATGCAGACACAGAGGATGAGTTGGATCTCTTCCTGGGACATTGATTTGCATTGGAACAGCAATAAAAGAGAAATGGTCTCCCAATGATGGAAGAATTTGTGTTGAGACAAAGTGTGTGCAGGTATGTACATAACACATAGCAACTGATGGAGGATGAACAGATAAAAATGTTAATGTGAATACTGGGTAAAAATCTAGTTTTGGGCCTAGTCATCTTACAGAAATGAAGCACAGTAACTCAGAGACTATTTTAAACAGTTATTTCCTAAAATCCTACCTTGCTTTGATCTTTTCCCTCTTGCCATTAATGTAAAAATGTGGAAGGTTAATTAATTAGGAGTCTCAATTCAAATTTTACCTTGGCCTTTCAGGTAGATCATGCAGCATGACTTCAAGGACTACTGCAATATAATATAACACAAATCTGGGGTGGATATGTAAACCTTTGTGATGTAATATCCCACAGTCTAATGCACGTTGGCACTCATCAACTGCTACCTGAAGAGATGGTTTAATAGGCATTTGCTTAAGATCCTGAGGTTATCCTAGACATAAGCACCAGACACGAGTGAACCAAAGCTGTCCTAAGATATTCAAGAAGCATACCCATTAAAGACTGCAAGTGTGCTTTGTCCATCTGTGCCTTGGCAGAATATAAAACTCAACATCACCTGAAGCTGACATGATGTAAGTGCTCATTGGAAGGACTGGCACATATGAGGTCATTTTGGCTTTCCCTGCAAACACCTGTCATACAACAGGCACAGTGAACTTGGACTGAGTTTTTTAATCTTGTGTAGTGCCAGGTGGAGAACAGATACAAAGATGAGAAAGGTATTTTTCACTCTAGTTGAGACTGTTAGACAAGAAAGAACTTTAATGTTATCCTTTACTGAGAAGGTTTTTGCTCTGAAATTAAGTGGATCCTGGAAATTAAAAAATCATACTGTCTATCCCTTAATAAAAAAAAATAGTTAAACTGAAGGCATTTGAGCCCTGATTTGGTACTGAGTAGTAGCAGTATACTTCTGAACTGAATCCCACTGCCTCTGAATCCCACTGTCACACTGGACAAACTGGGAGTATAGTTTCTCTTTTTTTGGAGGAGTATGGTTTTCTCTCCTGCTTTTCCTTGACTGGCCAACAGCTGAATTCAGAGTGAACAGATTAGGTCAAACATAAGGGCCTAAAAATATCAAAATAGAGGTAAGTATCAATATTCACAAAAGTTGTTTTGTAAAAAGCAGCCTGTGAACATTCCCAGTGCTCCTGGTTACTGAAAGCCCTGTTTTGTGGGCTTCAGGCCATGCCACTGCACTTGTTGTTTGTTTCCTTGGAATTTAGCAGATTTTTTAATATCCTTTTGATATTTTCTGTCTCTTATTTCCTTTTGCCTCCCCAGGACCCCTGGGCAGAGCCCTCCTGCTCCTACACGAGGTCTCCACCCTCACTGCAAAGGGGAAGAGAGGGGCTGAGGGAAGCATCTGGTGGAAATGAGCTCCAGGCAATGACACACAGAGGAAGAAATGGCATTGAGTGGGAGGCCACCAGGGTACCTGGTGCCCTTTTTGCACCCACCTGCAGCACTCCACTCGCTTCTCTGCTTTTTCTCATGAGGAATCTGCTGCACAACGACCAAGGTAAGAGGAGGAAAGCCAGCTCTTGGTCACATTGGAACAATGGAAGATTAGCACTGGGCTTTACTGAGAAGATGGGAAAAGCCAAATGTACAGAGAAGGTAAAGACAGTAGAAGACATCCAGGTGCTGCTCCACAGAACAAGAGACTCCCAAAGGTGCCAGTCCTACGATAAGGAAAAGCTCAGTACAGGGCTAAAGGCTTCAAAAAACCTGTATGTTCAGTCTGAAATGGCCCAACAGTGTGCCTTCAGTCTTCTCTGAAGTTAATGACAGTCAAGGGCATGCAGTGCCAGGCAGGAGCAAGCCAGTGCTGTGTGCATCCTGGGTGAGAAAGGCTATCATGTTCTCCTTGGTACTGGGCAGGGGGCGATCTGCCCTGGGAATCTGTGTGTGTTGTAAATACCCATGATGGTAGCAGTGTCTGTACAGGGATACTGAGCTTGCCAAAGCCCCCATGAATGTGCTCTCTGCTCAGAAGAGAGAGCAAGAGCACACATTTGCCAAGCAGTCACAGAGGCGTTTTCAAGCAGGGTACCCTGGGCCTTCCCTGATTTGTCTTTTGACATGATTTGTGTCCTGTGTGTGAGTGAAAAAGTTTTTGCACTATTTAATGGCTGTTTCTAATATTGGTTGTCTGGGCTTTGTGAGTAAGACTTAGGCTCTTAGAGCTGAGCCTGGACTCACAGCTCCTCTGCAGTTTTGCCCCACAGGCTTGACATGATGAGCAGCACTAAACCCAGGTTTTGTTCCCAATCAAAAGCACCTCTTGGTGCATGCATACAACCACAACTTTTCCTCTGTATTCCCTTTTGAGAGGGAAGCTGTGACTGCAGACTGATGAGTGATGTAGTACCACTGGACTTCTGTGTGCAGGAGTGAAGCTGTCACTCTGTTGCTGTGGTGTTGGGTCACACACTGTCATCAGGTTGCTCCTGTCTCAGCACCATTCCTTTCCATGAAAGCATGAGTGGGCTTCAAGACATCCATGGGTACAAAGAGGTGTGTGTGCATGTGTGCCATCCACTGCTCATGTGGTGCACAGCATCTTTTAAAAGGCAGGTCACACTTCAGAATTTATATCAAAAATCCTTATTAGTAAAAAGTGATTAGAAGCATTATCTCATATAAATGCAGCTTTATTCAGTAATTCACATTACTGAAAGTACTTACTTCCTTACGACTCTACTTGTATTTTCGATTTTATAGTACTGGGTACAAAAACAAACTGCCATTTTGTTGCATGGCCATTTTCAGTGCTACAGTCTTAATTTTTCTAGACTACTTTGGTCAATTGTTTGCAGTACAGGGCAGGTGAACATGAGTGGATGAAGAAATAGAGTTGGGAAGGAATATACAGGATGTCAGCATTCCCTTGTCCCAGGCTCAGCCCTTGACATGACTTGAGAGGGGCAAGTAAAACTCCAGGAAGAACGGGTCATTCAATGTTAATGGCAGATGCTTTCATTTTCCAGCTGCAAACTGCACACTGTGTTGTTATTTTTAAGACCCTGAAGAGATGAATTGGGTAAAAATAACCCAAAACCACTCAATGTACTGATCTTTTGTTGGAGCCCTTAGAAGTAGCCCATGTACCACATAAGTTGAAATAAATTAATTTTAGAGCTAGTCTGTCTGATTTGAGCTTCCCAACTTGAGAAGTGAAGGATTTTATGATGTCTTTCATGTTGGAGTGCTCTGAGACCTCATTTAGTAATTCTTTTAATAAGATTTCTATCTTCAAGTGAAAAGCTCAGTAGAATGACAAGTGACTGCAAATAGTAAAGCACAATCATCCCTCATTTTAATATTTAGTTATTTTATATAAATGATCATAACAGCCAATTCATTCTCCCTTGTCTCTACAGATATTTGGTTTCAGAGGAGAAGGCTGCAGCCTGACAAGCAATGTAGTGACTGTTTACCATTTGGTTTCTTCACAGGGATTGGATGTGGCAGCATCTTGTTGTCATGATTGTTGCTTGAACCAGCTAGGAAGTTAAATATTTCATTATGATGATTTTAATACTTGCGTTGATCTCCTGTGGATTCATAATTAAAGACATCACAAAACAAAACAAACCTCCCCCAAACAATTGTGTGTGTCTAAATCACCTACATATGTTTCTTGTTCCAAGTTATGTATGGGTTTCTTTTTAATATAACTCTTGGCATGACAGAAACTATGCTGGTATCGTTAGCCTAGAATGTTTTCAGTGACACCAAGTTTGTTGGGACAGACTGCGAATTACTTGTCAGTTCTTGAGAAGTCAAAGCTTAACTGCTGATTAAATGTTTAAAACATTACTTGTATTAGCAATGGGTTTTGATATAAATTCTTTCTTGTGACCATTAGGAAAGAAGCCAAAGAACTGGCAGCGCTGCAGCTCTGCATTGGAAGTTAGCTTCAGGCTTCTATTCTGGACTGAAATTCTCAAGTTTTCAGATTTTTTTCCTTCCATTTTGGTGGGAATAACTGAAAATAAGTTTAGGCGAACCTGAAATAGATTCCCCCCTCCCCCTTTCTGTTTTTCCTGGCCAGTTATTGAGCCAACCATTCAGTTATTATGCAGCTCTCTCTATTGTGTTTCATATAAATCCATAGTTCCTACTAGATTGTTCTCCATCATTTCACCTTCTTCCAGTAGTAATGGACAAATGGTCATTGAATCCAAACATTTTTGTAGATGTTTCTGCAAAAAAAAGTCGACTTTTACCTGTAAAACCATAGGACATGAGAAAGTAAACCAAAATATAAATTTGTACTGAGTTAAGCTCCAAACATATTGTATTTTTACAGATAAATCTATCCTTCCTTCCTATTTTTGTAGAGATTATCAGCCCATCAATACTATTCTTCCCTTATTCTGACTTGCACATGCCTCTCTTGACAATGTAGTGTGCAAACCTAATAACCACATTCTACTGAAGTACTGTTAATCCAAAAGACAGGTCACTGCTGGGTCAGGGAAAGAGGGGGAGAAAGGAAGGTTTACTGTGGGAAGAGACACCAGCAGTCTCCAGGACCCCACTGGTGATGTTTTCCACTCCATCAGCACACTGAGGTCAGAACTTTCCTTCTGCAGCTGTGGGCAAAAAAAATAGATACACTTAATCCAGGATTAATGCTATCAAATTCCCGTAACACGGAGTTATGCATTCAGGATAGACATTCCCAGGACAGCAGACTGAATGGGTCATTTATCTATGGTAGTGTGGCAGTTCAAAGGCTCTTCAGGCTCCTTGTCCAGGACCTTTTGCTTACTCTAAAAGCAGTATGTGGCTGGCAAAGGGGCCTGACCTATGGCCTCTGTAACCTCCCACTGCTGTGCTCAGCTTCTCAGCAGATTCCCAGAAGTAGCTGTCTGAAGGCATGCACCAGAGCAGGTCAATGCTTCATGGCCAAGAAGGTCTTTCTCCAGAACCAATTCTTTTCTCCTTTTCCTGGCTTGAAGTTCCTCTGGGCTCTTTTCTTTACCTATACTGTCATTGCCTGGACTTTGCCTTCAAATCTTAATCTCACCAGTTAATGATCGTACCAAGTCTGAAAACCCCGAAGTGCTACAATTCATTATTATATCTTTTGTTTTCTCCCTGACACTCTCTCCAAGTCCAGACCACAGGACTTCTCTGTGTACCCACATCTTCCTCTGTAGCTTATTGTCTTGTATCCAAACAACTGGTCCCTGTTTTCAGCTCATTTGCTTCCTGTTTAACTCCTGTGTTGCTGGAAATATATCATGGAACAAGGGAGAATTAAATGCTGGTAATTTCTTCATTTCATAATCATAGAACTGGCTTTACGGGTGTTTGGAAAAGGCATTGAATACATGTCTGGTCCATTTCTGCAGTGTGTGTGAGCATGTACCACAGTGTTATTTTCTGCTAAGTAAAATCTTTCTTTCCTTCTTTCCTGCCTAGCTGTCAGTTGGCTATGAACACCCCCCCCAGAGGGTCCTTTGTGTTTTCCCACCATCAAATCAGAAAAACCAGGAACATGCCAAACATGGGTGAGTTTTGGGTATGTGAAATTGTGCTAGAAACTTCTATGGAGCTTGTGTGAACTGTTAAAGGAGAATTTTGCTTTTGCTGTTTCTTTTTCCCACACCCCAAGTTACCCATAATTAGAGTAACTTTTTACACAAGTTTTTACTCTTCACATGTAAAGGCTGTGTCAGTGACAAATATCAGGTCATTGCTCCAGAGCATGGAGTTTGGAGTTGCTTGTGCAAGGATCCTGTAAGCATAAAATCACAAACTACAGTCCAACCAATTTGTCAAAAGAAAAAATTAAAAACAATTTAGGCAAAGCTACCAGGGTTACTTCAAACCAAGTGGTTACAGTATGGCAAAAGAAATAATATGGGAGCAGGAAGCTTTTAGTACTAGGTTTCACCATATGAAAGAAATTGGTTATTCTGCTCTTGTGGTATCCAAGGTAATACTTTTAGTGGGTGCAAATCAGTCTGGTTGCAGCTGCCCAAATTTTCTTTCCTATATTCATTGTGGCTGGCACTGGTGACCTTCCATGTTAAGGGGGAAGACTCGGTGTAGCATAGCATGGCATTGCTTGTTTTCCTCATCTCTTAATTTTCCAGGCTGATAAATGTGGTAGACAAGATGCACACAACAATTACTATTAAGGTTTGCAGCTGGAGCAGCTTAGCAACAGAATTTCCCTGCAGCCACGAGGACTCAAATCAGTCATGAAATTCCAAGGCAGCCTCTTCATTGGTCTTTGAAGCAGCACAGGTCCAGTTGGGGGAGTGCTCCTCTCTGGTACTTCTGTGTCCTGGTTTGATCCCTCTTCAAATGCACAGCTCTCAGCTCTCAGGCCCCCAGCCAACACCTGTGAATCTTGCACCTGCAAGGACGTGTCTCAGAGTACTCTTGGTGTGTCCAACAGCCTGCACTTCTGTCATCCTTTTTCTTCCACATCAGATGTTTATTTTTTTCTGAGCATCACATTTCTTGCTTCTCTCCAATTTATTGAAATTCTCCATTTCACTTTCCCCTTTGTTCTTCTCCATACCCAGATCCTGCTTACCCTTGTTTTGTTGTCCCACAGAGAAAGACAACACAGGACAAAAGGGCCATTAAACTATGAGATTCACTGTCAAAGTTGTTAAGCAGACTGTGAACTTACCAGGTTTCAGAAGATAATGAAACACTTTGAATATGATGCTTGGATAGCTTGGGGGAGAGCAGCTTTATGGAGGCTTTTGACTTTATTTCAGGTAGTTTACTTGGCTCTCAGCTGTTGCTTTTCCATTCCCAGCAACTCCTACCTCTGACTTCATTCTCAAACTTTCCTGTTTCACCCATGCTGTTTGCTTGCTGGGTTGCTTCAGCTGGGGAGAGGACCTGTTGGTATTAACACCGGTTGGACAAGTTTGGTTTTTTCCAGGACATACGCCAGTTGTGACAGAACTCTCTCAACCCCTGAGTTGAAAATCAAAAGCCTTTCAAAGTTAGTAAACACAGTGGCCTTGTCCCACCCCCAGACCCTTCTGCACACATCATACTTCAGCAAAACAGTCTCTTGTCAGACCAGTGATCCAGCCTGTCCCTGTTTCTCTTCTGCAAACTTCACTTGAGGCCTTTTTCCATGCTCAGGGGCACAGCACAACAAGCTCTCAAGACCCTCTCCAGCAGAACACTCCTGCCCTGCTGAATCTGCTCACACCCATGAGCAGGCAGCTGCTCAGAAATTCGAATTTCTGCTTTAATGAAAATTTTGAGGTGGTGTCTGGTGGGGAACAAAAGCTCACTAAAGATGTTCCTTTTGGCTCAGTGACCTTTTTATCCCCTAAGTGCAGTCTTGAACCTCAAGTGCCTCCGGCATTTAGGAGAGTGCTGGAAGCCGCAAGAAAATGCAGTGCAAGCCCTGAGAACAACAGAAAAACAGATCAGACTGTTCTTAAAAGACTGACCAAAACATCCTGGTGAGCCATGAAGGCACTAATGAGTCACACCCCAGGATGGGCTAAAAAGTAATAGAATAAAGCTGCTTCTTTCAGTTCCCTGCTGGGACCAAAAAGTTGGTTCTTCATTACTGACTTGTTTCTTTTCCCTCTTCAGTGAGTTATTAGCTGTAATTTATGATTAAATAATTCCTTTGGGAAATTATTCCTCATGGAGAAAGAATTATAAAAAGGAAAAGAGATCTCTCCCGCCTTCCCCATTCATCAAACCAATGAGAATATCATTCAGAGAATTCTGATGTGTGACAGGCTAGCCTTTGCTTCCAGTTTTGTGTGACTGATTATTCTGAAAATGGATTGAGAGGCCTCCTTGAGTCTTTCCCACTGAACAATAGCAAAAAAGAAGTTCTTTTACTATGAAAAACACCTTACATTTCAAGGTGACTTCTTGTTTTTGGCAAAAAGGGTTCTGCCACAACTTTTTCAGAGGGCAGCCTTGCACGGTTTATGACAAGTGGTTTTCCAGGACAACTCTGGTTTAAATGAAATTCGAGCAAAAATGTCCAGCTTCTGTGACCTGAATTCAGTGCTGGCTATGCCTTATCCAGGCATATGGATGGATATGCCTTAGCCAGGGTAAAGGATTGTGGTTTTGAAACAAAATGTGCCAAAAGATGAGGTTGAGACAGAGTTCTGGCATCCACAGTCATGGTCTTCTACACTTTTGTAAGTGCTGAGAGGAACTTGTTTGTTCCTAGCACTGTTTGTGCTGATTGTGTTTGTGGTGGGGTATAAATATGGAGGGCAGAGTTAAAGCTGAAAGGGTGAGTATTTTTACCAAAGAGCATTTAGGAAAAACATACAACAGCAACCATAACCCTGCTGGAACTGGAGCTCCTTGATAGGTAGGGATGTATTTGTGACTTTTGTTAATATGTTCGGCAATGTGTACCTGCAAGATACATTAGATATCTTCCTCCGTCATCCAGTGTTATGGGAAGCTGTTTTGCTGATCCAATGCAGAGAATGGAAACTTGGCTAACTTCAGGTCTGAGGGACCAGCCTGAGAGTCTGATTAGAGATCCTGCAACTGGCATGTTTTTGTATGGTATTAGGGAAGATCAATGATGGCTGTGTTTGGTCAAATTGTTTCAATGACTGAAGAGGGAAAAAAATCAGCTCATTGTTAATCCAGACTTTGTCATAAGCAATTTGAAAGTTTTCTGTGGGTTCAGCTGAAAAGCATTTGGAATCAAGGAGAAAATGCATGTCGATGTATGTTGAGTTTTGGTGAGCATCTACTTGAAAAAGCAGTGGTTTATGGTCATCCTGACCCCATGGGGTCACCTAATAAAACAGTTCACAATTTATTGGCAAGTCTGGGGCAAGTTCAATCATTCTTTTCTAGCTTATTTTTTTAAAAAAAAACCAAATTACAATATAATTACATGCACAGTAATGGTTCAATCTAAGAGACTTCTTGAATGCCATTAGGAGACATATCGTATCCAAGTGCTGCCAATGTTAACTAAAACTTCAGAAGCCTGAGCCAAATGGAGAGACACAATTTTTCCTTCCTTCCTCCTTCTATTTTTCACTCTTTTCCTCATCACTGCAACTAAAAATAACGTGCCCTGCTTGCCTCATTTGCTAACTAAAACATGTATACCTGCTTGTTAAGCTGTAATTTTAGCTTCATTTTGATTGATAGCTTGAGTAGGAAAGGTTTGAATTTTTGTCTTGTACAGACACATTCAAATTGCTTGGCAAGGCTGTTAAATGCTTTGCTTTTGTAGTCATCATGCAGACTGGAGCCTCCCCAGTGACTGGAAAAAGTTTAAATGAATTTAATGAATTTGGGGTTCATTCTCTTTTTTCCTAGTTTTTTACTTAGGGCTTTAATAGAGCTGTGGCTGTTTTGGAATGGGGAGTGCATACCTTGTGAGTGAAGCCTAGCCAGAGCTACAGCTTTCTTCCTATGTGTGTTGCTCAACAGGCTTGTGGGAACTGATGGAGCGGACTGCTGGGACTGCCAGGTGGGACGGCTCCGCTGTTGTTACTGGCCTGGGCCCAGTTTAATACCTCGTGTGTAGCTGAATGGAGGAGAGATGTTGAAGAGGTGTTACTAGAAAAATGTTGCTTTAAAATGTGAGCCCTAAAAACCCATTATTATGTTAATGTTTGTTCTAATTGTGCACTCTGGAGCATCAGGTTCATACCCAAGGAGGCAGAGACTTTTTATTTCTGATGGCTTCCTGCCCACTTGTAGCCAGTGGGTCAAGTGCTTTGCCTGTCTGCCAGTCCATAAAGGGTCTGGACACTTTGCCAACCACATGTATTACTGTCTGCTGTGGGCTGGTGTACCAGGCACGGAAAGTACTTCTGTGACTTCTAATGAAGTACTAATAGTGCTGTGACAGATGGTGTTTCTTCTTTGGTAGAAGTGGCAGGAACTGGTTTTTGAACCAGAGTTGCCTTGAGTCCAGTTCAGCCTGGACAGGTGTGGGGAACCTTTTGGGTTCCTTCCTAAGAAGACTGGAAAACAGCAGGGAGAGAAGGGGATGAAAGGCAAAAGCCAAGTGGTGCAGGCCAAGTCTGCAGCCAGTATTCACTTACTGCTGTTTCTGAATTACTAATGCAAAGCAACACTGGCAGGACAAAAATGGCATTACTGGGTCAGGGTAATGCCCTATAGGTGACTGTGGCTAGTACTGAATGCCTAAAGAAGGTGTATCTATGTACATCCTTGCAGCAGATGCTCAAACCTCAGCATCCAGACCATCGTGGCCCAGCAGACAATGGATCTGCCATCCATCAATGTATTTCATTTCAGGAACACAAGGTAAACTTCTCACCACCTCAACATTTTGTGGACAATCAGGACTAGAACTGGCCCCATTCCATTAGTCAGATACAGGAATGACTTCTGTATTTTTATAGATGATTGTATGAAAAATTTTCTTTGGCTTTTTTTTTTTTTAAGTCTTGCAGACAAAAACTGTTACCCGACACTCAGTGTTTGTTTTGCCAGAGGAATAGTTTTTTAAAAATCAGCATCTCCATTAGAGGCAGAATTCTACCCCATCCTGCTGATGAGAAATATCAATCCACTTGAGATTGTAACCTCTTGTTAGCAACGTGGGTAGTAATATCTTCAGATCTTAAAGCCAGATTTGGAAGAGAACATCTGTCCAAGCCTCATACTGTGAAAAACAGTTTTTAAAATGAAAAAAGGTCTGAATGACTTTCACTGAACTGATACAGTTGAACAAGAGGGAGCATCTCTGTGTTAGAAAAACTAATTTGTTGCATCATTTTTTGTATTTGGTTGGGCTTTGTCCTTTTTGGGTACACTTCCTTTTTTTCTTTCAGTACATTTTGGTCTTCTCTGGTTGAACAGCTGATGTCTCCTTGAATGTGTCTTTAAATGCAACAGTCATGCAAGTAAAGAAATCCTGGTTATAAGTGGGTGAAATCACAAGTCAGTTCATTTCCCTGCCCCCACTTCTTTGTAATCAGAAGACAAAGTCACTCCAGAAAATGCAGAGGAGGCTCTGCTATCCATGGCATGTCGTGCCTACAGTTAGCACACATTTTAAATCACAGTTCTAGAGTTTATTTATACAGCTAAATGTCATATGTTTAAAAATGAGTTTATTCAGAAAGAAAAATTCTCCTCAGAGTGATTAATTAATGGAAGGAGACTCATTCCCAGAGTAACAGCCAGCTAGAATTATTCCAGGCCTTCTCTTGAAGTCAATTACCTGTCGGAAAATCTGTTCAATCCACCAAGTCGGTCCAAGTTCAACAGCTTGAAATAATGAAGCAATGGTATATAGAAAGAAACCAGTAAATTTTTCCTAATTGCTTGTGCATCTCACTGTAACATGTCAGTCACATTCAAGGACAACAAACTGTTTTGGGAGCTTAAAGATAAAAATAATAGGGTTTAGGCAAACAGTGGCTTAGATGTTTTTCATAACAGTGTGGTTTTTCCTAATGTGTATGAGACTTCTTGAAAAAACAAGTGACACTGATGTTCTTAAAACGTGTAGGACTTAACACTCGGTATCATATTTGTTGACTTTTCAGCATCTTGCCTCAGATTGAATTTAACGCGAAAGAAAATGTTTGTACCATAGAGCATAATCACAAAATTGCAACTGCTGCTCTTCAGAATCCTCACCTCAGCTTGCAGGCGGCTGCAAAGCACAGCCAGGCTCACTTGGATGCACTGGTCTCCCAAGAAAGCTTCCTTATTGCTTTTTTTCTTGATCTTTCAGCTAATATATTTGTCTGGACCCCAAATGAGCAGGATCTGATGAACTACAGCCACAGTGAACTGCTTTGCTGGACAGTGACTACAGCTCAATATCCCTCCCAGTTTAGGTTTGCTCTTTGTTCCCAACTTCCAGAGTTTCATAATGGAGTAATGGAGACATAAAAACATATTTCACTTGAAATTTGGCAGAGTGACAGCTAAGAAATTATTTTCCCTAGTAATTTTAAATGCATCAACACAGTCAGTGTTAAGGTATTCTAAGAAACAGAGGATGGGGGAATAACAGCATTTAAAAAGCTTGTTGTCTTATATTGATGTTCATGGGGAGATGACATTTGTCTTTTGTTCATAAAAAGATCTGAGATCTAATAATTTCAAGATATTAATGGCATACTACATAAGCAGCAAATGAGTATATTGACTAGGGTTGGGACTGATCTTTTCCAGTTGATTCCTAACATGTCTAGTAAAAAGAAAAAATCTGATGGAAAGAATTTATGCAGTTGACAGACCACAAGAGCTCTGATAGAGATGCTCTTGTCTCTGAATAAGTGAAATGCATTTGTAAAACTTTCTAATTATAAACTTACACAATGAACTATTCTGACTTTCAGGGTAAGTACACAGGTTTGGGGCTTGTTTTGGGGTTTTTTGGCTTATTTTTTGGGGGAGGGCGTTGTTTGGTTTTGTTTGGGTTATTTTGTTTATTTGTTTGCATAAGTACTGAGTTTCTGACAGAAGCTAGCAAGAGTTCACCCAGGAAATTCAAAACTATCCATGACCATGAGTTATCAGCTCATTGTCATGGTTTGTTCTTCTACTTAAAAAAGCAAAATCTATGTCAGGCACAAAGTAACTTAAAATTGTTTGGAAGGGGTACTTTTTGTTGTACTGTCAGGTAATTTGAAAGATGTTTTCAGTATTAATTTGGGGGCAGAGGCAAATAGACCAGTTATGTTTTCTGGTTTTCCTTTGGAGGAGAGAAATCCATAGTTCTCTTGCACCAAGCTAAGATCTCTTTACTTGCGATCATGCGTGTGTCCAGGGAAAAAGAAGTGAAAAGACACCACAGAAGAGATGGCAGCTGAGAAGCAGCTGGTGGTTTGGAAAGCATCAAGTGGGAGCCAGTGGGGCCTGGGCTGGTGGTGGGGCAATAGAGGGAAGAGGCAGATGCTGTGAAGCATTCTTATATATTTTATATCTTCAAAGGACTAGAGTCCTCACTACTGCTAGTGAATTTACAGAATACTTTTTTTCTCTTCTGTGAAAATACTCCTACTTCATGCCTTTCCTAAGATAAAAATCCATCCCTCTGTGACAAAGAAGTTTGTTTTGAGGTATTTTTAACTTGTGGTTAAAAAAAAAAAAATGGTGCCATTTTTTGTTTTCTGTCTGTGCCTGTAAAATTGGAAGAACCCTATTGATTCACACAGCAGTGATGCACAGCAGCATTTGTATTCTAAGGAGGGTGAAGCACAGTCAAACATTCAAAGGAAAACATATTTAATGGATCCACTTACATTAATTTGCCACCAATAGAGATTCTTCATAACAAAATGGATCATTGCTCATATGAAGGCGATGACTAAACCCAGCAAAATACATGTTCTCTGCAGTAAGCACCAAGGGAGACAATGCCATGCAGATCTGTGATTTATGGTGCTTTGTTCTATTGTCTTCTAGGCTTATACCTGATAAGAAAGGAAAATTCCAAGAGATGGCAAAGATCTCCTTCTGTTTCAGCTGCCCAGTGTTTTGGTATTGTTTGAAAGATGATTTCTCAGGCAAATGTTACTTAGTCTTCAGTCATATAATTCTCAAAATACACAAGAAATATTTAGTGAGGACCATCAATGAAAAGAATAAAGACAACAGAACACACTTGAATATGAAAAGAAAAAAGACAACAGAACACACTTGAATATGCAACTAATTATTTTAAACTGCTTTTCCAAAAGGACTGTGCTTTTAATAATAGTCTGCTTTTGTAGAGCATCTCTCACATGCAGACTTCAAAACGTGGTAGGCAAATTGTCTCAACATGTCTATGGGCTAGGTAAGTACTATTAATCCCTTTTTACAGATGGAGAAAGCTTAACATCAGAGAGCCAAAAATACTGCTTTCCAGCTTTGGTATTACAAAAGGACTGTCAGAACAGAGAGTATTGTGTTAAATTCTATCCACTAAATCCAATTTAGCCTTTGTCCTTTCCAGCAGAAGAGTCTGTTACAACTCCATCTTTTCAAGTCACAGATTATAAAATGGGCTAAAGTAGGGGTGGGTTGTTCATTTCTGAAGCATACAACATGTATCTGAAGTTAACTGAAAGCTCCTAGGTTAAAGGTGTCATAAATATATCAGAATGGATGTAGTCCCTCCTAAAGTTCTTCAGCTTGAGAATGTATAACCCACCACCATGTTGCTTGTGTTCACAGAGTGTGGGTGAACCCCCCCAAGAATGTGTGGCCCTACTAATGTTAATAATGTTTTTTATATATCACAGGCAAGCTGGATATGGATTACTTAGTGCATCTAATCAGCAATCTTACTTCATATAGTTTCTGATAAAGAAAGATGAAGTTGGTTTTGAGCTTGTCATCTCTTTCGTGACTTGTTTAGGTCTCTCCAACACTTTTTGGGAGCTGTTTAGCTCATTCCAAAGTATGGTAATACAAAAGTACTAGAAATGCAAAGGTGAGCCATGAGCTCCTTAATCCTGCCAGGAGAAAATACAAGAATTAGCAAACTCTGTGATGGACAGAGGCAGCCAAACCAAATGCCACCTCTGTGAAGATAAATGTGCTGCAAACACCATATGATGTTATGACCTTTAAAAAACATATGTTTCATAAATGGAAAAATGAGCTGAAGAAGCTGCTAGTGAAGCTGCCGAGAAGCTGGGCTGTCATTTATGCACTAACATCACACAGGGTTTGCCAGCTGAACCATCGGGCAGAGCTGACAGGGGCTCCATGATTTCCTTTTCATACAAATCTGCACCAAAGCTAGTAGCCATGGGGAATACCTCCTGCAGGACTTGATTTTTTGGTGCTTGTCAAAAATTTTTTTACGGTATTACAATTGCCTTTGGTGTCAAACATTGGCAGTGGGTCCAGTCCAAAGTATTGATATTTGACACTGCAAGGTGTGGAACTTCGTGGAAAAGCCCAACCAGGGAAACAGAGCTGTGCTGGTGGAAAATGAGTGAGAGGAGGGGAAAGCAGCCCATCAGCCTTTGGGGTGGGGAGAGTTGTTCTAAGCAGGTACATCTTGCCAAAGCTGGGGGGCAGGAGAAATGAGATGAAGAGCAGGTAGCAGGTTCTGGGTGAGTGGGACATGAGCAGTGTGGCACTGTGCAATATTGGGTGTGTGGATTCACCATGCCTGCCTGCTGGGCCCAGGGCTTTTCATGCAGGAGCAGGGATCAGGAGCACAGCAATGCTGCTCTGACAAGCCATGATAAATGCCAGCTTTGTTAGTGTGTGTGGCAAGTTACCAGGAGCTCAGCGAATTCCTGTGCTTGGAGAGCCTCACACTGGGAAGAAAAAATGAGCTGTGAAGTAATAATGATAATAACAGGATTCAATGAGGCAGATGTAATCCACATTTCTTCAGCTGATCCTGGCTTGCAGCACCAACACTGCTTGACAAAATTGTATTCACAGAGATCTTTTCAGAAGTTGGTTTCAACAGTTGAGCTATGGTGTGACTCAGGCTAGTCTAGAGCTGAAATACAGCGATTTTTTTCTTGGAAGTCTTATTTATAGAGTGCTTAAGTGAGGCAAGTACCTTGAAACAATTGTCCACAAGATTGAGTAGTTTGGGGAGAGGTTTCCCACTAATTTTTAACACTGCAGAGTTCAATTTTGCTCTCCTAGCTTACTGTCAAAAAGCCTTGGTCGTGCTGAGCTTCATGGAAATGTGTATTTGTGGCAAGCACATAGGAGTCAGAGAGTAGCAAATATTGACCCTCTTCTGTGTCAACAGGAAAGGAAGTGCAAAACTGGCTGTGGGGAGATCAAATTTCATTTTCAAAATCAACATTTGGTGTATTCTTTCTGCTTTCAGTGCGACTCGAGGTGTTGATGCTAAGAGGCTGAAATCCCTCCTGTAGGTTCCCTCTGTGTGAGACACTGGTGACAAGTCAAATTCTCTGGGATGTTCAGGGTCCTGACAGGCACCACACACATTTCTTCTTCTGACCCACAATACTATCTCTCAGGCTATCTCTGCAACTCAGTTGAGACACCCTCCTGTACCCTTTGGATACCATGGAAAACACCCTGCGGGTCTTGGGCATTTCTGAAGCTGAGCTTTCAGATCTAGAGTTTTCAGGTCCACTAAACTTGACTATCCTTTTTGGACAAGAAATGTCTGCTATCTGTGGTGAAAATCACTGTTATTTTGGTAAGACTAAAGTAAAACGTAAGCAGAACTATTTATTTACAGCATTCACAGTAGGAAAATCAGTCACAGTTATTTGTGTGAGTTTTTAAATGGAAAAAAAACCAGCACACATGCTTTGAGAATTCATCTTGTTGTGCCACTTGGCTGGTGCTCTCCTGACTCGTGCCTTGCTGGGGGCTTTGCAGGTCTCCAACAATTTGTTCTGGCGTTAACTGTCACCACGAAGAACAATCCTACCCACTTTCTGTGCCTACCCACAAAGTCCTACCCTTCCACCTCCTCCTCCCTAGTGGCCTTTGACATGTGGGATCATGCACTGGTGGGGGCTGGACCATCCATCCATGTCGAGACCTACCTTTGTTTTTTAATGTTGTGAGTTTATCTTTCACCAGATCACTTCTTTCACCCTGTGGACTGTGAAGTTGTGGGAATACTTGGGGTAATCCCAGCAAAGGGGCAGGTAAGGGGTGGGAATGAGAGGTGTCTGCTGAGCTGGGCTGGGCTGGGGTGGTTTAAGGTCTCTGTGAAATTGTGGCATCACTGTTGTTTCTGCCTGAAGCATCTCCATGTTTGAAGTCAAATGTTTGGTGTCAATCTATCAGCAGAGAGATTTGATACAGTTGTCTAAATGAGTTAGATGTGTGTAATCCCTGACTAGCTCTTGATGGAGAGAAGACATGACAGTGATTAGTCACTTTGGGACAGCTTTCATTTGGAAAAAGATGGATATGATGTGATAGTTTGAAATCCCAGAGGTGTTGGAGCCACCTGCCAGGCAAGGTTCAAACTAAATATGGGGCTTGAACTCTCTGTGTCACCTCAGAGACCTTCCTCTCCAAATAAATCTGAGGCCCATTGGCAGCTGCTACACATAAAAACTTGCACTTACACTCCTGTCTGCTGGGCAGTATATGTATAAAAATGGGTATCAAATCCCTGCAAGATACAAGCTACACTTCACCACGTATGACTTAAAGCCAGTCACTGACCAGCACGTCTTCATCCACTTCGTTTTCCTATAAGACAAAAGCACTGCGCTGTTTTTTACTATGTAAGTATAAACAGTCAAGGCAGGTTATTTTTCTACATCATCTTTTCAAGGATAGCTGAAGCCACATTGGTTCCTGAAACTTGTTCTGGGTAAAATCTGGTAAATCTCTTTTAGTTTTTTGCCATCTAGACAGTATCCACCAACATCATAATCAAGATTTGCCAGTGAAGCCTAGGAAACTAGATGTAGACAACAATTTTCTTTTCTAATGTGAAAATACGGGTGCTTTGAACCTGAAAGATAAAAAAAATATTAAGAGTAGTGTCAAGATGCCAGTTTCCTCTAATTTCACTTAAAGTAATTGACCACAATAATGTTTGGTCAGAAAGAGTGTTGCCCTAGCATTCTGTTTCAAATGTGTTGGATTCACAGAGACCAGCAGGAAGGATCTGGGGAGGAGTTTTGTAGGAATCACAATCACTCAGAGGCTTGTTTAGGTTCACAGCAAATTAGCAGACACACAGGTCTGCTCAGTCTCCTCAAAGCAGGCAGGCTGGGCAGTCAGTGGGGTGAGGGCTGTATATAAGGCAAAGCAATTCTGAGGTGTAAATTGGGAATAACCTCAACAACTGCATTTGTAGGCACAGGGAGACAAACACATCTCAGTCACTTGTGTGTTGTTGGAGCTCTAAAAAATAAATGTGAAACACCCAGAGCATGTGAAATGGAGGAAGAGGTTTCAAGAGAACCAATTTCACCTGGAAATGTATTGCCTGGCAACCCAAGACTCAAGTCAGTTCAAATGGCATAAGGATACTGCTGTATGAAAGAAATAAAAAAAAAAAAAAAAAAACCAAAAAAAACAGGAAAGTCACAAGAAATTAAATAAAAATTCTGGTGAAGCCATAATCTGTGTTGCCATAACAGAAAAAAAACTGGGACTTGAGTATTGAAAAAAAGAAAGCACTTATTTTTTCCTTTCTTTGCAAAGGTTCAGCTAATGAGTGACTCAGCCTTATTTAATAAAAGTCTGGCTGGGGCATAACAAATGTGAGTCACTATAAAAAATTTCCAGATTTTCCTTGGGACTCTTCCTTACAGGATCCTTGTATTGGGAAAAGGAAAGGGATAGGGATAAGCTTGCATCAGTATTCATATAGCTATGAATGCAGATGAGATTATGCAACTTCGAGGAGATTACATTTGTCTCCCTTTGCGTAAACAGTAAGAGCACTTTCAAGGCACTCTTCACAGAAGAAGTGAAATGTAAGACTATGGTAACAAAAGACCAGAAATACTATAGACATGAGATTTGAAGACAGGAGAACTAGACAGGGAGTTTCATTGTTTCAGCCTTTTGGGAAAAGACTGACTGCAGCTATTCAGTGTAGGATGCACACAGAGGTCAGGTGTGTTGGGGGGTGATATTCCCCAGGTGAGCAGATGTTTGCTGGGTAACTTTTGCACACTGCTGGAGTAGCCACCTATGTCTGAAAGCTGGGCAGTGAAACTAATGCTCCCAGTCCAGGCATATTTTATAAGGCCAGGATAGACATTGAATTTATATTGCTTTTGAGGCATATTTATCTATCAGAAGGGTTTGTTAGGTGACAACCCCCTTGGGGTTTTTTTGTTCTAGTGCTCTCTCATATTTTCTTTCCTTTCCAGTCCTTACATTTAGAGTTTGAAGTAACCTCTTTATATATATTGGAAAATAATTTTTAAAATGGATTGGGCCACAGCTTAGCCATCCTCTGAAGTTTGTAGGTAAAACAAAAAAAAAAAAAAAACAGTCTAAGAAGGAAAAAGCAAGGGACATTTAGGGTCTCTCCCAAGTGTCAAGCTGACACAAACCTGTTAGCTTTGAATCAGGTGATTCCCATTTATTTTAATGTGAAATATATTTAATGAATTAGTAGATGTTACTTTTATATCTCAAAGTTGATGCCAAGTTTTACTTGTTTCCTACTGAAAATCACAGTCTCCAAATGGCTGGTGCTTTTGTCCTTTCCTGCCTCACATATTAAAAAGGATAGTCTTGTTCTTCCAGGAGAGCTGACTACACCTATAATGAGCACTTCTCAGAATCAGTCCTGCTGGGACTGTACAAGTCACCTCAAATTAAAATTCCTTGTCAGAAAACAGCCCTGGAAAAAGGTAACACCAAATCCATCCATTATGAAGATAAACACCAGGCAAAAAAATAGAGTCCAGCAGCCAACTGGAAAGCACAGTTCAGAGGATCCTGGTGCATACTTGCTCTTGATTTTCACTTGCTTTCTAACTCTGAAGAGCAAATGAAAATGAAACTGGTAAAACAAAATTCCTAGAGAGAAACTCAAATTCCAGATGGCTGATGCCACCCAGGCACCAGCTGTGAGGAGGCAATAAACTCTGCTTTTAAAAAGAAACAGGCAGTGCCAAGCTGCTATTTCTGCAGTTGGGGGCTTTTTGTCTGTTGAATTTGGTTGGTTTTAAGGGCCACACACATCCAGGGACTGCACGGTCCCTGGTATAAGTATCTTTATCCTGATTGCCTGCAGACTATGTAGCATGTACTAAAAGAAATTTTATTTTGCTAGGAGTGAAACTTTTGTCAAGCAATGTCAAGGAGTAGCCACAAGACATTCTGGCACTGGATACATTTCCTCTGGATTCAAGAGGATCCATAGCAGTCTCTGCAAGGTGAGAGGTTGTTTTATCCAAATATTGCCTCATTTTAAACAACTGTAGTTGTTGCCTTTTTTTATATTGATGAGCTGTATTAACCATGATGTATAGGGACATCCTATCCTTCAGATATTCTTTGATAGAAGGAAGGAGCAGGGAAGAGGAGGACTGGGAAGCAGGCAGGAGCTGTTTTCAAAGAAGCATCTGGCTGTGTCCTGAGGAGGTGCATGGGGAGGCAGGGAGGGAAGATGAAGTGTGTTGGCTGTGGCACAGGGGGGAGAGGAGGCAGCAGAAGCTGAGAGCACAGCACAGGTAGGCTGGACCATGAATGGCTGCGATTTCAACAGATGGCTTTGTCAAAGACCAACTTGCTCAGGAGCAGCACCATATTTCTGGACATCAGACATCAGAAAGAGCCAGGCATTCAGGTCCCTTGCAGCCAATTGACAGTTTGGGAGAGCTTTTAGCCCACAAAGACATAATGGTCTGTTCCTGATGCTACTGAGCTAGGAGAGGCTGTGCTTTGGTGCTAGACCTGCTATGTTTTGGACCTGCACCTCCAGGTCTGGACACTGAGCCACACTTTTGGTGCCAGCTGTACACCACTGTGCCAAGGCTGTTGCATCCTGAGCCCTGTGTGCAAGTGCATGGTGAAACAGGTGGTGATGTAAGAGGTGCATGCAACAGCTAAGCACACGTGCTCCTGTGCAATTACACAGGAACTGGTCTCTCTCTTGTGTCAAGCACAGCTTAGCAGCAGGAAACCAGGTCTCTCCAAGTTCCTAGATTTGCTAATGTTGGGTTGCACCAGACTATTCACATTAGAAAGGTACTGAAGGCATAGGACGGACTCTGAAAGGAGAACAGATGAGATGAATGAGATTGTGAGGTTCCCATGCTGCTGCTGCTGCTGCTGTTGTCACAGAAAGACAAACTAGCTCCTGCTTGAAAGGACAGATTTCTGCCTCCCTGGCCAGGTCATATTGAGCCTGAAAAAAGTGAGATGTTGAAGAATTACACATCATATGGAGTAGAACTTGCCCTGTTGTTCTTTTAAAAAAAGTTTTCTTTGTTGTTCCCCAAAAGAAATAATTCCAGTGTTTTTGAAGAAAAACTTTGCCTATTTTGGCACAGTACTGTGAAGCATAGAGATTTGTGCCCCCTTCCCTGCACCTATTTGCTGGAGTGTTTTTTGAAGAAAAGTTTTTAATTTTTGGTTTTCATTTGTAAGTCTAAGCCTATTCATTTAATTGGAATTAAATGTTTCAGGCTGACCTGAAATAATGTCTGGTTTTCCTGTTTGCATTGCTTAGAAATTTTTTTCTTTTTGGGCTCATCTTTGCCTTTGGTTGGAAACTTGAGGCTATCAGTATTTGCCAGCTTTAAGTGAAAATGAGCAAATATTCCTTAGCCACTGGGTGATATCTGTAACTGGCTTAGAGCATTATAATCCCGGTGAAGTCAAAGGAATCAGTCTGATTTATACCAGATGGTTATCTGGACCTCCAAGGGAAATGAAATCAGTATCATAGATTAAATTTTCCATCAGTACAAGAAGACCTGGTTGCATTGCTAAGATTACATCTGTGGTTCCTCATAGATAAATTGTGTCCAAGTCTCTACTACCAGTGTTGTCACCTTCATGCTGCAGACTGTGCTTCAAATCAGCAACAAAATCCCAGGAGGTTTTTGCTGCAGCAATACTTCAGCCTTTGGGCCCAAGATTTGCACCAGTGTTTATGTGACCCTGGGTTTTAAATACTTAGCTATCATCTGTTCATTGTGAGTATTTGTGCCAGAAACGAGTATGAAGATCAGAATGAATCAAAATGAATGGGAAGATAATAGTTTTGGTTGATTTTTTTTTGTAGGGTGGACACAATAGAAAAGAAAAATAATTGGCTCTTGCCAAAGAAAGCTTGTATAACAGGGATAATTTGTTTTGACACAGATAGGAACAAACTGTGGGGAAAGACTTCCTGAGGTACTGCATTTGCATAGCTGAGGAAACTTGCAGCTTGGAAAATGAAACCTGTGATTTATGAGCACAAAGGACTTCAAGTCAATATTTTGTTCCCCATAGTTATTCAGTAATGACTTTGACAGTTCCTCTGGGTTTGAAGAGATGCAGGTTTTTGGGCTGGCAGGATGTAATGTACTAGCTGATTTCCAAAGCTGTCACTGATCTTTGATTTATATCTTCTATATTTTCTTTCTTGGACTAGTTAGTATCATCAAACTCTTGCCGGCCTTGGCTCTGAATGCAGCAGGGGTAATTTTCTTTTCAGGGTAATTCCAGGAGGGTTTGTCCTACACCATCTCAAAGAGGCTACAGCTCTCCTTCTGTCTTGCCCTGTTAGAAATGAGTTTTAAAACCAAAAAGGACATTAGAATTGTGCCTGAACTTTGTCCTGGGGCACATGTTGAGCTCCAAATGCTCTTTCTAAACTTATTTCCAATCTATGTTTGTAGTAGATGAGGCATCAAATTTGTGTCACTCACCATTGCTAATGGTGAGGATGGTCCTTGCCTGTTTGAGTAGCATGAGCATTTCTTTCACTTTAGTATTCTGCCCTTTTTCTGGATCTAAGTTAGTTATTTGCATACTTGAAATTATTTTAAATGATAAGCACAGTGGAAACTGTCTAGGATGTATAAAGGGCTGTGAAGTATTTCAAATTAGGGAAGAAAGTGAGGAATGATGACTCAGCTGTAGTATCAGCATGATCACCATATGTCTGTCTGAATATCATGGGCAAATCCCTTCATAAACACAAAGTCCTGTGCTGTACCAAGGTTTCCTTATTGCTTCTCCTCCAAGGAGCACAGTAAAAACACTTTTAGCAGGGTCACATGGGAGCATCCTAGTGGTTTCAGCCATCCATGAAACAGGTGCAAATCAATTTTGCCTGTCTTCCAGGCAGATCCTTGTGCAAAAAGAGCTAACTAGCATAGTTATAGCACATAGCTATGTAACTGACATGGAAAAGTGGATGAATAGTTTCAGGGATGATTTTCTTTAAAAATTTTGGAGCTGTGTTTGTTAAAGTCAATGGCAACTTTTTGAAGCACACAGAAGAAGACAGAAGGATTTGGGGACTTTTTGTCAATGCTGTTCCTGGGGTGCTGTGACTTCTTTAATCCTAGGAATAACAGCTGGCATAAATATCCTTCTCCATTTTTTCCTGTTTTTTTTTTCTTTTTCTTCTCCATTTCCTCATTTCTCTATAGTACCAATATACATTATGTAGATTGAATAATGAGATTTTGCTAGGGCAGAGAGTGAAGGGCAGCTCTACAGCCTTTGGGATTATTTAGTATTAAGCTGTTATCAGGATGTGTTTTTTTAAAAACGGTGTTTTCCTTACAGGCCTGGTACAAAAAGAATTTCTGGTTGAATCTGTAAGTTCCTTCAGGGACATGTTGATCCTTTGTCTAATGTTTGTTTTATCTGCTTCCCACTGGAGCATATTGCTAGTACATGAGTAGATTGCTGTCATATGGCCCCAGACAAGTTACTTCAGAGAGAAGTTCTGTAGCTCCTTGACAGGGAAATTGTATTTATTTTTTTCTGATAACATGTATGCTTCTTGTTATTTGAGAGAAGTTTCTTTATCTATGAAAACACTTGCAGAGGTACTATTTCTTCACCAGCCAAGTTTGTCAACTATATTAACAGTACCAAGGGAGCCAAATTTTCTCATATTCACTCTCGACTCTTAGGTAAAGCACTTGCTAAAATAAAGGCAATATTGATGTGGTTCTAGACTAACTGGGGAATTTTTTCATAGTAACTAAGATTTTGAGAACTAGATACTGTAAATGCAATATTACTATGCCTGTTTCTTCCTCCTTGCTTAAAAGCCAGTAAGAAGACTAAGATGAGGGAACACTGGGATGGGAAGCAGAAGTGGGTGTGAATGATGCTGTAGCACTAGCATATATTTTGGATGCAACTGAACTTTAGTTGTAAATATTCTCAGAATTCCTGCAGCCCAGAAGGGCTCATAACCCTGAATTTGGGAATGCTGGACTAGTGTTCAGTATGTGGGGAATGGAAGTATCTCACTCCGTCCTGGGCCGATGCTCCCAGTGACTGGAAGATGACCTGACAAAGGTCTCTAGGGCTTTTTTGTTGGAATACTGACAGGGCTAGGAAACTTTTGCTGCTCTGCTCAGAGTTACAGACCTTAACTGGCCTGAGAAAGCTGATAGCCTGGGTGAAAGTGCTTTTCCTGATACAGGCAGCCCTATGATTTTAGAAACTGATGCTCAACCCCGACTTGTGCTCAAGAGCATTCTCTGGAGTGTGTAGGAAACAAAATTCTTTTTTTCATCTCACCATTCTTCCAGCTTGGGTTATGGTCTCACCCTGTTAAGGGCAGAGTGTTCCCAGAGCAATGGTATATCTGCCATACCTCCTGAACGTAGCTCCAGCATATGAAACAGCAAGAGAGTCAGAAAAAAAGACACCCTCTATATAATGCCTGTGAAGTTGTCCAGTGGGGGCAAGGCGATTCTGGCTTGATTCAAATGTAATATTTTGTTGTGCCACTTCCCTGCCTGCTGGCTACCCAGGTCCTGTGGGAAACTACAGCTGTCATAGGAGGTCCATGAGCACCCAGGCTGATCTTGTTCCAAGGAGCAAAGGGAGCAGAAGGGCTCTGGAAGGTGTGCATCCTCTGAGCTCAAGGCTGCTGAGGTCAGGGAAAATTACATCCATGGCAGGAAGACTGAACATTAATGTGTTTCAGAGAGGCTATCTTGTACAATTATTTCCTTACAGAAGCTTTGGTCTTATTGGGCACTCTGCTGTGTGTGTCAGTTAACCTAAGGTTTGCTTTCAATGGAGCATGCTTGCTTTTGTAAATCCCACTACCTTTCTGCTCTAAATGGCTAATTTCACAAAGGAGGCCCTTTTAAGCATTAATAACATATCTTATGATGAGCTCTACAAATGAAGGAGTCCTTTAAATATCTGCCTTCCCAACATCCTGCAGCAATGAGGGCATGACTTTGGGAGGCATTTAAAGTAATACAGTTCTAATTGCATATTCTAGCTAAGAGAGGACTGGGATCTACAGTACAATTCCTTTCAAGGTGACCTTTGCACTGTTGTATGTTGTCTGGACAAGCCATGGTGTCACTGTTAATAAGGGCACTCATTAGGAAAATAGTATCACCCATGTTAGGTCTGCTGGCATCCCATAAAAATGCCGTGGCTGGGTCGGTGTCAGTATAACTGTGCAACGAGACTCTGCTCCCATGGAAGGCCGTGGTTGAGTTCTTACTGTGATTAAATTAGCCAGGGCTTCCTTGCTTAGTCTTTCATTGAGGGGTGTGAGATGAACGGCACCAGGGGAGCCACCCTTGTGTCATGAAGTTTAAATACTGTGCTTGTCACTGCCCTCTTGTCTTTGACCAGAAAATTAGGGACAAAGTTCCTGAGTGTAAAATGAGTATGCTTGCTGCTTCAGAGTCTATCTCACAGTCTTAAAGACTGATATGGAGGCAGAGCTGGTCTTCTCTACTGACTGATTTTACATACCAAAACTGCCTCAAGGCTGGTTTGTGCCGGGTAGGAAGCCTGCTTTTCCTCAGCTGCTGGTTTTGGCCAATGATTTGCCTCTACGTAAGGCAAGTGGTTATGGAGAGAGAGCTGAATCAGAATAGTACTTTTCCACACACTGTACTGCCATTGACAGAAAAAACCAGTCAGTTTTAGGAAAAGTTTTTGATCTATAGATTTTTGGCTCCTCTCTGAACTTGGCTGCCAGTTGATAGCTGCTTCAAGAGCTGCCGTGATTATAGTTCAGCTTCTGTTGACAGTCATCCACTTTATAACCTCTGCACCTGGAAGCATTGGTGGCAGGCACAGCAGAGAGGTCCAGGACTGAAGGAGAAGGAAAAATAAACAGCATGATCAGAACAGAATGTGACCGTCCTGCTTCTATGATTCATACCCTTGGACCAGTAGAGCCCAGTGACCAGGTCCTTGGGCCTCTGGTTTCTCTTTGAGGTTCAGGAGGCTTTCTGCTATTAGTGTTATTTACAAGGAAACTGCTTTTGGCCTGTTTTTTCAGGAACTCCTGCTCTTGGCTTTCTTGTAAGATGAAAATCTCTGCTTCAGTGAGGGCTCTCAAAGAGGCTTTGTAGTGCTACAACATTACCTGGGATTTTAATGTAAAAGTCATTTAAAATTAGAGGCTGCCTCATCTTACAGCATTTCCTGTAGAGCTGGTCTGTGCATTCCTCAGGGAGAAATGTGGTGAGGTTCCCAGTGAAATGTTAATCCAGCATCCACTTCCCTACAGTGCCAAGGTCTTCCTGCCATGCTGTCTTCTCCTTCAGCTTTTCAGTCAGCTTTAGCATCTTCTGGCTGCTGAATAGCTGCAGAGCTTTGTCAGGGAGCTTTTGGGATGGCATATCTCTGAGTGCACCAGGCTCCCCTCTTGCCCACTGACACCTCTTGTTTTCCTTTCCAGCACCTGGGTGCCTTCTAAGTAGGTTTCGGTTCTTCTGAACAATCAGAAAATTTCCAGCTGCTACTACACAAACTTGACTGCCATCTTCATGCTCTTCCTGAATAGTTATCCTTCTTATTTGCCACCTAGAGAATGAAAGAGGAAGGTAGAAGATACTTATTTGTAAGGGATGCAAGAGGAAAATGAGTTTTTATGGTATACTCACAGTGTCAAATCCTTCTAACTTTTTGTGATGACTAATTACCCAAACACAGATATCTTCTCCTCAGGTCTCTGCAACGTGTAAAATTGAGGATTCACCCATTTCACTGAAAAAAAAAAAAAATACTATTTTTCTAATTGCTTGGACTTCTCCTTTTGGAAAGACCATATCCTTGCAACTCCCAAGAGGCTCCACTGCATCTGAGAACAATTATAGTCTGTTTCCTTTTCCATAGCTAGGTTTAGGTGTTGATTTTTCTTTGTCTCATCTCCCAGGCAGATCTCACAAGTAGTTAAGATGTTTGTGTTTTCTTTCTGCCTGCATCCCAAAGTTTGTTGAAAGGAAGTGCAAGATTTTATATCAGATTGGTGTGACAAATATCAAACGATAAAAGAAAACCAAAAATCCCTTCTGAAGCTTCCATGCCATTGAAATACTCATAGCAGAAGGTGGCTTTGCTGAGACGGAATTTATTAATCATCACAGAAATCTCTGCAAAGACTTGAATTTTTCACACGTCATGTGAGCTCCTTTTCCAAAAGGTCCCACGTCACTAACTTGGCTGCTGACCTGTATTCATGTCGTTGCAGTATCTGTGTGCATTGGAGACCTGCAAATAACCTGCAAGACAGGTTCAAATTTTCATAAAGCAGATATATGGCTGGGGTAGCAGTCAAGGAAACAAACGGCCGTGGAAAGGCTGAACTGTCAGTAACAGAGCAAGAGTGAGCAAGGGAGGAGAAATAAAAGCTGTTTACTTTCAGTCACAGGCCAACCTTGCTATCCGTCTGTTCCTTTCACGTAGACAGTGTTTTGTAGGAGAAGCAGAAAGCTTTGAAGAATGTTGCTTTGAGGGCTGCGAGCTGGCACGTTGGAAATGAATATGGATGCTGAGGTATGGAAGCAGGAGGTGACTGCTTGCTTCTGGGCCATTTGGCAGGGTGCTAACCCAAACCAGTAAGGCTGCAAGGGTGAAAGTCTCTATAGGGCTGTGGGGTCTGTCCATACCCTCGGGGAAGGATAGGGACCCTGAAAAATGATTGCATCTGCAAAACCAAATAAGGGGCAAATTTTAGGGTCACAAAATGTTCAAGAACTCCTCAGCATGATTGCATTGCATGAGTTGAGAGAAAGAAAGAAGCCTTCCTGGAACAGAGCAGCAGATTAAAAAAGATCTGAACCCTCCCAAGAGTATCCTATCTCAGATAATCTTTTTCTATGACATTAATTTCTTTAGGCAGAAGATTAAGCACTTTTAAATGAATTATAGTGATTTTAGTTTCTGCTATCCTTGCATATTGCTGCAATTATCTCTGTGGTCTCTTAGTTCCTCTGCTGCCATCACAGAGCCAAAAAGTTTAATAATGGTTCATCCAAAACCTGCTCATTCTGTGTTTGTGTCTGACATGTCAGTATCCCATAAAATGAGCACCTCTGATATTTAGATGGAATTAATTTCGTACTCCTACCCAAACAAGATCTGCTCACCACTTATCAAAGACATTCCAAGGTGAATTTTATGTGGAATCTATAGTGGCTTTTCCCTTAAGGTAAACTCCACTTCATTTGGACAAGTCCCTCTAAGTCCCTAGATGACTCTTGTGTATCATCTAGTAGTGTCCTCAAGGCTGTGTTGAATTACTGAAGAAAAATGTGTCTGATCTGTGGTCAAGGTGTTAAAAATTGAAGGCAGCATTCAGACAAGACATCCTAGCTACAGGCTAGGCTGAAAGGATAACTCAGGAACTTTAATCCCAAAATCAGAGATTGAGCAAAGGAGTGTTTTTATTAATTTTTAGGTGTTATGAGGGCATACAACCTTTTTAACTGTATTCCTTGAAAGAAAAGGTATCACAATCTGCACCAATGCTAGAAACAGCCCTAACAACTGTATTACTGGAGTGCTTGTTCAGGTTAGCATTTCTGCAAGTCACTGCATGGTGCTGGTTGGATTTACTCTGCCTGGACCCAGCACACAAAGGGTGTGCACACAAAGCTGCCTGGAGGACCTCAGTCACATGAGATGCTCTGATACTTTCTCACCAAGAGTTTCTACCCTCTATTCTAACGACACTCTAAACTGATTGAATTTAATGAGAGTCTTTCCACTGACATCATGACTTTGATTTATACCCTCAGTACATAACGCATTGTTTCAAATCTGAGTCTTAATATCCTTATTCAGTGTGCAGCTCTTCCAAGTTAAATATGAATAAACAGAGAGAAGGAAAAAATCCACAAGGCAAGTTTAAGAGCTTGCTCTGTGTCTGTTAGAGGCAACTCTTGACTAATGAGAAGCAGTGGGAAAGGGTGTCTTTTGCCTGGAAATTCAGGGCCTGAGGGACTCTTTGCAGACAGAATGTTGCACAGCTGAGTTACCTTCTATCAGAAATGGCAACTAAACCTCTCATGTAATAGTTAGACCAGTAAGAATGCTAATGGAATAAAAACCTTGTATGTTTATGTTAATTAAATCTGTCAGGCCACTGTATTTTTCTTCTATTTTTAGTGTGGTTTTCCGAGGAAATGAGGCTTATACAGTTGCCATGGCTGTCTGTCCATCTGTTGGTCCCCCCTGCTCCTCCATGTAACTTTTCAAACTGTCAGCAAATTTCAGCCAATCTGGAAAGAAACGAAAACCTCTCAAAGGCATTACCATTTTTATGAATTTCAGGAAGTCTGATGGAAATTTTCCAAAGGCTTGATTAATGTCCCTCCAAGGTAAAGCCGTTGTCGTTCAGCCATTGTCCTTTCTGTATGACCAAATGTACAAAAGCCATCTGCCTTGTCATTGTGTGAAAGGCTTTAAAGCAGTTAGAGCATAGGCTGTTTCTTGCTTTCCTCAAAGCAATGGGAAAGTAAAGGTTTTGTGGGAGCTGAAGATGTCACTGGAGACCTGCACAGGATTGGCCGGGAACTGTAGGGTGTCAGACGGAAAGGGAAACCACCACGATGAATAGTTGACAGCATTAAGGGAGGGATATCATTCACTGTCAGTTTTTCCAGGACATGACTATTTTTGAAGGATGAGCAAGCATCAAAAGACCTGGGAATATTGTCAGTGAGGGGTGCAGAGTAAACCCAAAGGTGTAACAGGGTGGTAGTAGGCTGGTTTCAGCAGTATTGTGGGGGCACGTAACAAATCCATAGGAAGCTGAGTTTCATTAGCTCAGCTGCTGACTGAAGAACTTGTCTTATCGAGCTTTTTGTTGGCAAGGTTAGACGAGGGAATGACTGAAGTTATTCAGAAAATATGCTCTTGTGATTTCTTTGGGGCTGCGCAGTTGTACTGATAGAGATAGCAATTCTTTTTCATGATAATTTATGGCCAGAAAGCATACCTATCCTCTGCTGTCTGCCTTTCTCGCAGCACCCACTGCCTCCCCTTGATTCCAAGACTTAGTTCTTCTTAAAAGGATGATTGTCTTGCTGTGCCACAAAGGTGGAGCTGCACTGATTAAATGAAGCCTTTGTGAGCAGTTCCTTGGATGATGTGAGGGGGGACCCTGCTTTAGAACTGTGTGAAAGCTAATACTTACTTGGATGGCAATCAGCGTGCCTTGGTGGATGAAGCATTGGCTGTCTGTGTGTCATTAAGGAGCTCCAAGAGTCAATTCAGTCCAGACAGTAAACAATGAATTGCTGACACTTTCAGCTCTGCAAGAGCTCAGAAATACCAGCATGCACATCTGAGCCGTATCAGTGCAAGCACACAAGGATTACATTCTTTTGGTGATGGCTGCATTTTTACGTGAATAATCTGATGGGAGCCTGATGGTGTCCAACACATCCATTCTTGCCTTCTCAAATGTTGTTAGTTTTAATGACACAATTATCCTTTATGTATTCAGTTAGACATGTAGGTTGCACACCCCTCTCCCCCCCTTTTTTTTCTTCAGTTATAATTAGTTTCCCTGTGAGGCAGCAGCTTTAATGCTTGGGTAGTTTTCTGAGAAGCTGGGACTGAAAGAAGCTTTTGGGAAATGACAATTATATGTCCATGGCTTTTATTTGGTATGCTTTATTTTAGTCTTTGTCTAGGCTGAAAGCTCCTGTTGACTGGCAGAAGATGCATTGAATCACTGAAATTAGGCAATTTGGGTGTCATGTCTCCCCCCCCCCAAGTCATACAAAGAACTTGTATACTGACTGACAGTAAAATGCAATTTTTTTGCCGTATTTATATAAATTACTGGTGCAAAAAAAAAAAAAAAATGAATACCCCTTTTCTCCTATTCTCCAGGTCATTGATTGAATTCACATGATTTTTTTTTTGCTGAACTTTTATTGAAGTTTTTATGCTATGAACAGAAAATTTTGTTATAGATGTTTGTATCAAGGTAATTCTAACAAGATGTGACCATTTAATCAGTGACTCTTGGCATGCAGAAAAGAAAAATTACTGTTGGCTTGGAAATGACCTTGAAATCTTCTTTTATATTCCCCTTTCTGTTGTCAAACCAAGGTGGCCCATGTCTGTCTTGGGGATCTTGTGTTACCCCATAAAATCCACTCCAGGATTACCTGTATAGATGCATCAGGACTGTGCAGTGGGTTTAAACAGTAGTAAAAGAAAACATGTATGAAATCTTGTCAGAGATCATATAAGCTGTTATCTTTTGAAGCTTGATATTTGCTGTTAGTTGCCCTGGTGTTGTGTCCTGGTTTCATGGCATCATTAGGAAAAAACAAAAGAGACCCATTTTCACAGTTTCACAGTGAAGCTCCAGTGGGGATGCAGTGAGGTGAGGGCTCCCAGCACCGAAAGGAAACCTGTGGGTTTACCTGTAGTTTATGGTGCCTTTTTGCACAACAGATATGAAGAAGAAGTTTTGAGAGCATCTGAGAGGTCTTGTATGCTCTGCCTGAAATGATTATTATACTGAAATGATTAAGAGAAGCATTTTATTTCCAAGATAGAATAGGGACACATCTCCCTTCATCTTCTCACAGTGCAGGGGACAGTACTGACTCCTGCCACGCTGACTAAAGCAGCTTCCCCCCCTCCCATGGGACAGGCTGCTTGCTTGCCCACTGTGCTCCTTGCAAGGGATACAAAGGGGATAATGTGAGGTGTTGCTTCCCCTCAGCAGCTGGTTTGGCCACTGTGGGAACCCTGGGGGAAAGTCAAGCACTGCCCCCCACTCTGCTCCCCTCACTTGTGTCCCTGCCTGGCCCTGGCTGCTGAGGAGCAGCAGAGGGGCCCTGTGGGCCAGCATCTTACTTGAATTAACAGGGAGAGCAGTCAGTACTTCTTGTAAGTTATTTCACCCCTCCAGTTTAACTCAGCTTCAAGCAGGGCAAAGCGAGGGTTTCCATCCCTTCTGGGAGACAGCAACTGTTTCTCTCCAAGGAAGCCTGCAGCAGCTAGAAATGGAAAAAAGCACTTGTAGGTCCCTTGGTCAATCTCTGCCTCTTGCTATCTATTTTCTTTTTTTTTTTTAGGTATGTTTGCAATGATATATCTATGGTAGTTTTACCTGTCTCTTGTGAAGGGTTTCCAATCTCTTATTTTAAATGAAGTAGTATTCCCACATGAAAAGGCTCATCTACCAGCAAAATCAATGATATAATTTGTTTATATAGATTCAGTGCTACCAAAAGGTGGGGGTGGGGAGGGAAGAAAATTCCTTCACCATCGTGTACATTTTACTTGTCAAGTTGTGTATGCTGTCAGTGAAGCTGTGCTCTGGAATGGTCAGGGATGGTGTGGTCCCAAAAGGCTGTTGGTAGGGAAGGGAAGTCAGACTGTCTGCCATTCTGGCTTGGAAGGAGTGCACTACATAGTTCTCATTTTCTGCATGCATGATTAAAATTAAAGGAAAAAAATAATCTTGGCTCTAGTAGTGGGAATTACACAGATGTGAACTGAATGCAATACTGATTTTATTTTTGCCTGTATGTCATCACTTCCTGTGATCTGAAGGACTCACTACAGCACAGGCAAAGACATTAATTACCCTTTTCAGAAATAAGGGAAGAAAAGTATCATATTCAGTGTTTCATTATATACTTTCTGTGTTTTACTTTAGGTAAGTCTAACAGCTTTCCAAAATCTCAGATCTGTTGGAGATTTTATCCATTACTTCCTTGGAAGTTGAGGATCCCAAGCAGTTTCCCAAACTGATTGATGCAACCTCTCATAAAACCAGATAGGGCACACACAGAGACCATGAGGAAAGCACATGTGACTATTTAAATGTGTGCATTTATGTACCCTGTTTGGTCATGAGATTCATAGATGCCCGCTTCCTCCCCAGTCAGGGGACTCCATACATGCATGTGCATAGCCAGGCACATTCCTGTTGTGGGATTAAACACATCATCTCTCTCTGTGTTTCCTGAGGATGGATCCTCCTAGGGGCCCAAAAGCCCTGCCAGCTGTGTGGGTGCCTTGGGGGTGTATCATTGCTCCATGGCACTGCAGATGGGATTTCCATTAGCTGTCCATGCCTCAATAGCTCACAGCCCCTCCTTATGTGTGTGGGCTCCTGCTCTATTCACATTACCTGCATTTTCAACTTCACACACAGTGCAGGTATCAACAGGCATCAGCCTGATGCTATTTGCCTCCTTCAGAGACCTCACAGCTCCTGTTGCAGATGTAGGAAGTCGTAGCCTGAAAAGCCAGGTACTTCACAAGGTGCCTTAACATGAGGTTGCCAGGATGAATAGGCTAGAGTTCTACTTCCAAGGAACTGAGTTCAAGTTCTGTCTGCAGAGGGAATTATATTTAAAGATCTCTTACACCCTTGGGAAGCTTTCCAGTTTCTGGGGTTATCACTGCTTAATCATACCCTCAGCCCAGTGCGGGGTTCTCTCTCAAGATGGGGCTTGTTCTGGGACTTTTAAGGATTTTTGTTTGCATGCTTGCTTTTTAAGTGTGACTCTTTCGCAATTTAATTTGAGGTTGTTTGTTAAAGGTATCTGCTTTCAGAAGGTTGCTGAGGTTTTTTGTGTAGAAACAGTAAAACATCTTTCCTCTTGGTTAAAAGGTGCATGACACCAGAAAATCTAACTGGAGAGGGAGAAAGATGTACAAAGGAGAATGGGGAGCATGTTGGCATAAGACACAGTTAAAATAAGATATTCAGAGGAATTTTTAAATCAACTTTTTTTTTTTTTGACTTTGCTTATTTCATGGGTATTACATTTTATCTAGATGAAAGTATGTGGTGGTGTAGGCCAGAGCTGGTATAGCCATCTTTTTGCTTGCTTTTGCATATCTCAGAAGTATGGTTGTGCTTTTGAAAGAGGAGTTAGTCCAGAAATGTAAGTTATGACAAATGCATCAGCCCCTGCCTGCACCTTGACATTTAAGTTCTGGACTTAACGGTCCTCCATTTATGATACAACAGGAACATATTTTGTTCTGCCCTAGTAACAGCACTTAATTGAATGTAACTGGCTTGTTGGGAAATTAGATGATTTGTCTAAAGCTCTAGGCAAGGGACACATTTTTAAAGTTAAGAGTAGAGTGTTCAAGTGATGCCAACATTAGCAATCTGTAAATTACAGATGAGGTGCACTGAGCAAACAGTGTGTTATCTCTCTGAATACTTAAATTTTTGCACATTTTGGCAACTTGTTTAAAGAAGGCAAGAGCTGGACTGTCAGCAGTGATTTTAGTTTTGCAGTGCTATGGCTTTCTATTTATAATGGTCATGAAAGAGGTCCTGAAGGCAGCATTTCTTGTCTGTGAATTAAAAATTCCCTCATATCTGCAGTGTTTGCTTTAATTTGAATATTTGTCATGGCTAATGAAAGATAGTCTGAGAAAGAGGGAGTAAACAAAGTTTTTGGGTCTCATCAGCTTCCTTGCATCTTCCTATTAGTGGTCAAAATGAGAGGCTTGTTTGAATGGCTACGATGCTCTGTGGATGCCAAAGTGGGAAGCAGTCCATTTCTGAGGGGATGTCATTTTGTGTGGTTATCTTACAGCCTTCCATGTTAATGTGGAGACTCTGGCCCATCTTGTTTGTAGCAACTGATCAAATGAAAAGCGCCCACTTCAAATGTTGAGGAGGCTTCACCCTTAAGTGGAGCAGGACATATGTCCAGCATGCAGTGCAGAGCTCCAGCTGCGCTTCCAGCTGCAGAACTGCCCACTGCTTCCTGGTGCAGGAGCTGTGTTCTTGCCAACCAGCCAAGCTTTAGTCACTTAATAAGCATCATAGGCTTCTCATATTTAGTTGCCAATGAATACCTTTGGGCAACATTCACACTCTCCAGTGTCTGCTAATTAATTTGTTTTCTTACACTTTCCTGGGATTTGGATTGGCACCAAAGCCCCAAAGGGAAGATTCTAGCTGTCGAAAAGTGAATATTTATAATGAGTGTAAGGTGTAGATGGAAACCACATAGTTGTCACACAGCAGCTATGACATAAAAGATGCTATTTCTTCCATACTGTTTCCTGTAAGGGAAAGAGGTATTTTGGGAAAGCAGAAGATGTGATTACAGAAGACAGCTACATGGAAGCTGTCATTGAATGCTCTGCATGCTGAAAGAGTAGTGTGCAGGGAAAAGGCTGTGAGAAGTATTTTAATCAATATTAAGTTCATGGATGAAAAGCAAAAATATGTAAGTATTGATTAAACGTGGCTGGCTAGCCTGGTAGCGTTGTCCAGTTGAGGAGCACAGGATTCAGAGTGGGAAGCTGAGGTTTTCCTCCTGGCCCTGAAACTACTTTTCTCTAAGACCTCCAGTTGTATTTTCCTCTGATTTTGTACTCCTTGGACCAGCAATATGTTAGTTTCCTCATTTTTTAAATGCTGCTGTTTACTAACATAATTCCAGACCACTGATGCTAAGTTATAAATAGGACCCAGGGGTGAATATTACAGAAGTCTGAGAAATTAATTAATCATCTTTGGTTTTAGTTTCCTGGCCCTTTGCTGAGTGCAGACTTTGAAGCCCTATGGGAGCCCTGTATAGAGACCAAGATTCCCTTTCTGTGTCTGGCACTCCTTCCATCAGCCTCAGAGCCCTGGTGCTCAGGGCTCGCCTGCCTGCTGTGATGCCATCCCTGCTCACAGGCCCTGCACCCTCTCACCTAGTGCCAGGCTCCCACAGGCAGTGCCAGGCTCCCACAGGCAGTGTCAGCTGTTGAAATGGCTTGGTAATGAACTGTAGGGCAGCACCTCTGTAAATGAAATCTGAAATTTATCTTCATGCAGTCTGATGACCATACAGAGTAATCCTAGCCTGTAGCATCTTTCTCCACAACAGCAGCACATCATGGATCTGCATACCAAGGAGCCCTTCATTCTCCCCATGGTCAGTAGATATGGTGACATCTACCCAGTTGCTCTTGCAACGTCCTGATTTCCTCATGATGCTTCAGGGAATCTCTGGAATCTTTGGAAATGTCCTTGAAACCGTTTAAAAGAAGTAAGTAAATGTGTTTTAAATAGGCTGTGCTACTAAAGGTAATCTGAATGATGAAACAAAAGACAAAAGTATGCAGGTGACTAGTAAATGGCAAGGACATAAAATTGGAGGCTGATGTACAGCTCATTTGGCACTTGCAAGTCCTCTGACAATGTTGAGCGCAAACCCCTGTGAGGCAGATGCAGAAATCAACACTTCAAACCTCCTTGCAGGAGTGGAGTTGCAGGGAGGTGGTGGTGGTCATTTGTGTGACTGATTTGTCCCATCCTGTCCCCTCTGTAACTGCAGAAATGCCAAGCTGTAGTCTCTCTGGGCCTGCACTGGAAACACAGAGACAGCCCTTCCCTGGGATGCGGTGCAAGGTGTGGGGGCTGCCTCCTGCTCCATTTTAGCAAGAGAACATCTCTACAGCTCCCCATACCACCTTATGTAGAATGACAACCAACATATGACTTAGGATTGAAATCCTTGCAGCTGATGGAAAAACAATTAAAATCTCATTAAAATTCTACGTAGAGAGCCAAGAAAATGAAGATAATGTCAGAGGAAAGGTGATATGTAGGACAGTACAGAGAATTCGCTTAAGTTAAGCCTGTCATTAGGCAGGAGCACAGAAGGTGCTAATTGTACAGTGCATTTCATTCATCCCACAGAGAATAATTAACACTTTCCCTTCTGCCTTCACTGAAAGGAATGGATTCAATACATATGCTCTCCTGGTAAGGCAGGAGTTGTCATATTCTGGGTCCTTATGTACAGAAGAATTTTACGGCTGAGTTTCTTCACCTGCTGACTGTTGAAAAGGAAGTGTTATTAGTCATGTGAGAGAATGCTGAGTGTTTTCATGTGTTGCTGTTACAAAAATTATTGACCCAAGAACAAGCATCAGAATTGGCTTTCAGGCAAACGCAGGATTAAATATTGCCCTAAATAGGGAGGAGCTGACCAGAGATTGCTCCTACCCTGAGAATCTGCATAGATGTACTGGAAGGGACAGAGAACAGTGCAAACAAGGACTTCTTGGGCCCATGTGGGCTTCCAGCAGCCTGGAAGGGTGCTGGGGATTTTTTCTTAAGATTTATTTCCAGGCTGATTCAGCTATTGACAGAGAAAGCAAAGCTCTTGAAACATGTATACTCTGACCTGCCTTGCTTCCCCCATCACTCCCAGTCCTGATGAATATTATTATGACAGAGTAAGAGCTGCTTTGCAAAGCAAATCTTAACCCCACCAGGTCCAGTTTGCACAAAGCTTCACTTTGAAGTTTGCACCTGACTCTCCCACACTCCTCATGAGATTGAACTAGAGATGATAGTCTTCACTTCTTTTAAACTTGAAATGTCATTGCATATAACTACCCAGGTGATGTTGTACCCCAGTGGCGACTATGCTTCAAGTGATCCATGTCCATGTGGTCTTTCTATTTCACAGAAAAAAATCAGACTGACTAATGAGAGATTACAAAGCAGTCTGACATTGTTGGCTGAAAATTCTACCTTGAAAATAAGATACTCTACACACTCTGATACTTTTGCCAGAGTCTCTGTAAGAGAAGGTATGAGTGTACAAGCTGGTGTACTTCATGTTAACTGAAGTTCTTCATCCCAATTCCTGCCAGAGACAGTCCAAAGAGCCACTCTTCCCTCAGTCTAGGCATCTTCAAAGTTTTGGGAAGTTTTCCTTAGGACATCGTCCTCTTGAAGCCGACCAACGGCATCAGTGGACGGCTGGCTCTGCGTCTCGTGACAGCTGCAGTGTGAATGTGTGAGCTGCACAGTTACACAACCTCTCCACTGCCCTGCTACCCCACTGTTTGCATTGCAGCAGCACAGCTAAAGGGGCCCTGTCATCCCCACAGTGGATTTACTTCTCCTTGGCACTTTGGGCCTACAAAAGCAGGCTGCTGCAAGGCGACAGCTTATTTTCAGCACTGTAGACACCTGCTAGCATGTGGACTCTGAAAATGCTGAGACAAATCCCTTCAAAATGTTTGCTTATGCTCTTGAGACAAAGCTATAAGATGCCCTTGCCTCTCTGACACAAGCTGAGATAGCAGCACCCTGTCCTCAATCCACCATTTCTGTAAAGGTGCAAGCAACCGCAGCTGCTTGAAACCAGGGCACATCTGTATACACACACCTCCCCGGCCTGTTAGCCGCACAACTAACATGTGGGGCTTACACTGTTTCTGTACAGTATCCCACTGTTGCATCCAGTCCAAGATGGCACATGAGTAATCTGACTTAAACTGGGTTTGAGGGAGAATGAAATTAGTTCAGGGGCTAAAAAGGCATATGTCATAAACAAGCTCTCTCATGTTTCTTAAAGCACTGACACTCTTCCCAACCTAAGCCCAACGAGCAGCACATGAAGTCACTTAGGAAGGGTCTTCTTTGGGCTGGTCTACCTGTGACTGCACAGCCATTATTTGGACTTCAACCAGTCTATTTTCATTCATAGACTGCTCACCATCCACCTGTGAAGCTTATGTTCCTTTGAATGCACCAGGAAGTTAAAAGGCAATGAAATGTGATAATCAGGCAGGGTGAAGCAGCAAAGAGGTGCCTTTGGTGTTTTGCTGAAAGTTGAAGAGGATGTGGTTGCTGGTGGTAGGGATGATTGATGTACTTGTAGGCCCAGAGTGATGTGTGTGTGAGGTGTGAGCAGCTGGGGTGCTCAGGGGTAAAAGCATGCAGACTGCCACTGTAGGAGATGCTCTGTCAAGCAGTGAAGAAATCCTGTTTTATTGGTGTCAAGGAGCTCTTGGCTTATGGGATCAGGAAAGCTTGCAGGTATAGATCAGAGGTCTTAGAGGTCTCCAGACAGTCTTACAGTGTGACACAAACAGCTAGAGAATTTCTTAGCCAAATGAGGAGTAATTACCCATCCCAAACTCTCCAGCTGAGGTGCCTGTCTTGGTGTCATTCCCTTGTAAATTGAAGCAGCAGATAAAGGCAATGAAATCAAAACCTGAAGGTTAATGATGCAAAAAACAGCAGGAAAGGCAGGTCATAGCATTACAAAAGGACATTGTGATTTTAGACCCTATTACCATGTGTCAAATGAGTAATTTCCATAAGAGTTGTGAATGGAGCTCAGTTGCCAGTGTAAGGGAGGGAGGATGTCTGGTTTAGGGACAGGAGACAAGCTTCCAAAATTGCATAAGTATCAGTGATTTTTGCATGTCTAACAGAAAAAATGTCACATGCTGAGCACCCAAATCTGGAGGCCATTTTTAAACTTTGGGGTTTTTTCTGGTTGAAATGGAAGAAATGTTTCTAACATACAGTCCTTTCCTACTTGCATACTGACTTGAAAGTTAATCATAGTTCTGGCCCCAGATGGTTACAGTGAATCTGCTTCTCTGTCTGTGGGAGTCCTAAAGGATACTTCATAGTTGTCCAAGTAAGTGCTTAAAAATTGTATTCTAAAGGCTAAGTAACTAGATAGCATAATCCAGAATGATCCCAAAGGAAATGGAGGTAGAATAAGTGTTTCAAGCCCTCAGCAGTGTCCCATAGATCTCACCTGAAATACAGGTTGGCATGCATGGCATTTGTATGGCATGCATGAAGTGATACTCATAGTAGATGTGCGCTGAAGATGTACCTTCCTATTTTCATCAGGGAAATGCTGTAAAAAGATACTTTCTGCTTTGCCATGGACAGGGATATTAATATTACATGATATGTGAAGAAATGTAAACAAAGTATTTTTCAGCCATATATCATATCATATCATATATCATATCATATCATATCATATCTCATGTGTTATGTTATACTGTCTGGGAACTTGGTGTGTCTGTCTGTACCTATGTTTGTTTTGCAAATTAATTTCCAAACATCCAGCACTGTTTCCATACCAGAAGCCCTTGATAAGACAAGGAGAATGGTGCGAACTACTTACAGTCTCCTTACATCCTTCTCTGCAATCCCAGGCAAGATAAATATAGAAATCTCTAGGGCTGAGATGTGAGATGCAGTATTGATGAGCAAATGTGGAACTGGCCTCACTCAAAATATCATTACATCGACTGGTGAATTAAGATGGAGATGGAGCTGAGTGAAATCCTGCTGGGGGTGGGGAGGGAGGCATGTGTGGTGTGTATGTGCTGCTGGGTCCCTTGCAGGCTTGCAGAAAGGCCAAAAACAATGAGGTCTGAGACTGTGGAAAGTCTCAAGTTATATGAAGCTTAATCCAAAGCTCAGTGAAGCTGAAGAAAATCCCCCATGGTGCATTAATATTGCATGTGTTATGGGAGTTTCTTTTTTTGAAGAGCAATTACCTCAAATGCAGGGACACAAGAATTCCACTAAACCTCAGTCTTGCTCTATATGAGGGTTACAATGGATACGAGGGAGGAAGGAGCTACTTTTTCTCTCAAGGTGAGTATGATAGAGTTATTTTGTGGATCAATTTTTTGAGTCATATCCAAGGTCTACACTAAGTTGCAAGAGATGGAGAAGATAAGAAGTCCATATTCCATACCTGCCTTGAGCAACCAGAGGGAATAGAGGGGAACAGGCATGACTCCTTGCCTCATCCTCACCATGTCTGCTCAGGAGCAGCAAACCTCTACAGTCAGTCAGCAACTGCATGCAACACATTCCCTCTCTTCTGGAACAAGCTGAAATAGTGCAACGTAAGTAAAACCTTTAGCAAAGGTTGAGTTTTACAGCTACACATACTAATGCCCTGTGAACAGGAATAATGTGTTTTGCTTTGTCATTGTAATAGTCAGTGGTATTTGGAAGTTGTTCTGTCACGACAAAACCTCACTGCTGCAGCCTGGAGAATCCTCTCTTTTTGTTAAGACTCCTAGCAAGAAGGACTGCTAGTCATGTTTGTGATCACTGGGCAAATGATATAGCACAAGTCCATTGAGCAAACAGGCCAAGTAGGTACATGGAAATCCACAGGTTTAAATACACTACCCTGGGAATAAATAACATGGAATGTGACTCCTCTGGGGACTAAATGGTAGTGCAAAACATGCATGCAGAACTGTGAGCAACCTAAAGGGATAAGCATCTGTATTTACAACATACAGTTACTAATTTACAGTTACTAACGCCACACTCAGCAATTATATTTTTTAAATGGTAATTTTTGTTTAACATGTGGCTGAGGACTGATTTATGATTTGATTTCATCTCCTAAATGAATTGCAGTCATTCTGGCACTTATTAATTGTGTAAATGGATGTGCAGGAGTTTATATCTCAGTATCCAGTTTGGTTTTTATGACTGCGATTTTATTCCTCTGTGATTGCTCTAGGATTGACTTTGCTTGCCAATACTTACAAGTTAAAACTAAGTTTTAATTTATTTCTTGGCTTAAACATAAGATTGAGGGCAGGGGTTGTTTCATTTGTGATTTGGTTTTTTTTCCCCTCTCCATCTTCTTTTTTACTTTTCTTTTAATTTCTAATTCAGTTGCGCCAAGTCTGTGGTATATTGATCTGTTTCATATTAAAGGAATAATAGCAATTTTCCCTGAATAAGCAACACTTGCTGATGTGTGTTCTATTTAAGCAAGAAAGAAGAATCCAAGCAGGAACAGTTCTTTCCAGGGAGGGCAAGAAATGTCACCAGTGAAACATCATAGCACTGCTATGAGTATCTCAGCCTAATGGGACTGGTGGACAGGAAAACGTTGGCCTTTGCTGACACTGAATCTCTCCTTTTCTTCCTGGAGAGGTGCCTCCACTGCAGAGGGCAGCAGTCAGAGCCAGAATCAATATCAGGGATCAAGGAAACCACAGGAAAAGTGGAATTTCTACTCTGCCTACAGCAGAGTGAGAAGATTGAGATTAGCTGCCTAAATCAAAGTCAGATGCTCTTTAAGAGAATATTAGAGGCATCATCTGTGGGGAAAAATCACAGAATGGGTAAGGTGGGAAGGGACCACAGTGGGTCACTTGGTCCAACCTCCCTGCAGCAGACCTAATTAAACAAAGAGCATACACACAAAAGGAATAAAAGAACATTGACAATTGTTCTCTAATTTTTGAAGCAGTTACAAGCAAGTGGGAGAAATGGGAAGCAGAAATCTGCCTGGTTTGAAAGTAGAGGTGGAGGAGATTATCTCAAGTCTGTCTGGTTTTTGTGCCTCTGATAGATTCAGGACTCAGCAGTTTGCTCACACTACTACCTGAAGGCTCCCCTGTGGCATTATGAGATCCTGATACTTTGTGCAGTTTCCCACCACCCTCCTGATCTTCTAGTGACAATGTCTGGCAGAGAGCATTATGCAGATCCTATCTTGTAAGGATCTTGGGATTTTCCAAAGGGCTCCGACCTTGTCAAGAGCAAACTGAATTTACAGTCAGCCCAAGCTGAGGTGGAGGAAACCTGGACTTCAGATGCTGGAGATTTTCAACTTCGAAGCACCCTTGGGAGCACTCTAGCAGGCAGAGCCTGGACAGAGCTTAGGAGCCCCAGTCCTTTGTGAGCTTTGCAGTGGTTAGTTATGGTGAGAGGATGTTTTGGGTTTCCATGTGCTTTCCAGTGTAAAGATTCTGAATTCAGTGAATTCAGCAAAGCACATAAATGACCCTGGACTTCACTGAAGAGGAGAAAAACTTCAGACTAGATTTCTGCAATGCCGTACAAACATTACTTTACCCTTGTACCTCCATCCAGCCACCAGCCAAAAATTCTGTGTGAAATGGGTTCTTGATGTCAGTGTAGAGAGGCACGTGATTCCCTTATAATTTGGGCTGAGTTGAGGCTTTAATCATGAAACCTCACAGACTGGAACTCTGAGGAGAAAGGAGAACATGCAATATTCTTTCAAAAGGTTGCAGAGTTTCTTTAATATCTATTCCCCAGAGCTGTCTGGAAATTTCACTGTGCCACCTAAATGCTTTCCAGAACTTTTGCTGCATGGAAACATCCTCAAGACTGTAATGCATGCTTTGACTTATAGCCAAAATTGTTATTTCCAGTAATAATAAGCTGATTGAGGACTGTCATCAATTCCTGGGTGCTAGAAATGACATAGAAAAATATTTTTTCAAATATTTTTCTAATGACAGGATATAAAATAAATAAGCCCTACCATCCTTGTACCAATATATGAGTTAGACTAGTTCTGAAAATGAGATAATGGAAAATTCTACTTTCAGCTCTTGAAAAATTATTTTAAAAATATGAAGTCACTAGGTAAAATGTAATAGAGTAAGTGGACATAATCTTAGTGGCCCAGAGATACAAAATAAGCCTGTGGTACAGTGACTAGTAGCAGCCCTTTGGGTAGATATTGCTTATCTCACAGTATATTGATGTCTCTACTAGGCCTGAACTTGTTAGACATGACACTTCAGTCTCAGACTAGATTACTGCAGCAGCTTTTTGCCTTAGGATATACAAATTTGATCCTTCTAACTTCACCCTAGATAAATTTTTATGATACATATAAATTTCCTGTCATGTACATCAAAACCTGACCATGACCAGACTGTCAATATGCAGAATATGAGGATGTTTTGTAGTTCTTTCATACTGCTGGGCTTGCTTTTCTTTTACAGCATTTGTATATATATTTTTATAAGGGGAGGAAATAGGTAAGAGCCTCATATTATGCTGAAAGACAAGCAAACATGAGCCCATTTTTTATTGGTCTAATGTGGTGCAGAACAGCCTTTCAAACTTGAATAGGGCCATGCTCTTTTTTCTTGAACTGACACAGACTCAAAAAAGGAAATATTGGCACAGTGAAAATTATTTCCACATGCATGAGCTGCCTAGGAAACACAGGCTGAGGAAAAGTATACAGGGACCACAAGAGAGAAAAGAATGAATATTAAATACCTGGAGGAGAAAATACCAAGAAAACAGTGTGTCCTCTTCTGCTGAAGGCTTAATCGACTTTGGCCTGAGCCTTCTGGCTTGAGGAATTTTGGATCCTGCTGCCCAAAGGACTGGCCATGTGCATTTGTTTCAGAAAGGCTCGCCTAGTTGTAGAGCACTGCTGACTCTGACTTCTTTACAAGAAGACAAGGGCTGTCTCTGTTTCAGCATTGAACTCATTCACTGGTCTAGGCAATGGAGTGGCTCCAAAGAGGGATGAAGGAAGACTGCAAGTCATGAATGAGGATGGCAGCAAGGAGGAACCTGATCATCTTCACTGAATGTTTTGGAGGGAGAGAGAACGAAGAATGTCAGGAGACTTGGTAGCAGCTAGAGAAAATAACGTGTGTATAAAGTTGAATCCAAGTTCTTCTAAGAGGAAGAGAGTGACAGGACAAGAGACGCCAAGCACAATGTGGGAAATTCTCGCTTGTTATGAGGATTTTTTTTTTTCACTGGGAGAGTGATGTAGGACTAGAATTGATGATCAGAGAGTCTGCAGGATCTCCCACCTTGGAGATAACCAGATCTTGGCTGTATGAAGCCCTAAACAAACATGACCTCAGCAGGCCTTACTCTGAGCAAGTAGTTTTCCCAGATAACCTATGGAGGTCCCTTCCTGAATTATTTGAGATTCTGGATCCAATCCTACAGCTGGCAATAGAAGGACCTTGGTTATCATGCTTGAGAATGGAGCAGTGTGAGTCTCTGACTCATGATTAGGTTGGAGTCACTCATGAATTCAGTGTATTTCATGACAGAATGTCAAACTCCATGGGGAACCTGACAGCTACAAACTTTTTGACTCTGCAAGGCAAGAAATTATTTGCTGACTCATATCACTAATAAATGCTGGTATTTATCTTCTCCAGCACTGCCAGATGATCCCTTTGAACTTTTCATGATGCTTTGGACCAGGGCAAGAGCTTAGTTCTTGGGAAAAGGCAAAGGTATGATTTGACCCAAATGTTCAAAGCCTCCAGTTGCTCATTTGAAACTTGGTTTGCAGGGACAAAGCATAAGGAAATGGCAGTGGGATGGGTCAAAGCAAATGCTCTGGGCTACACCTTGCTCTTGAGGGATGCTCTGGGATAAAGCTGCCTGTTGGTACTTCATCACAATGGTAATGCTCTAGGTTGCAGTGGGTAAGTTGACAGATTGCTGTTTACATCAATATTTTCTGCTGAAAAGCAAAATTCAAGGAGCAGCTCTGATATTTTATCTTCTTTATATGGGAACATGGCCAGCGTTGCTCATAATTCATACTATGGTACAACTAGGACTCTGGTATGTCACACGGCATTTCAAAACTGAGACTGACAACTTCTAAAATTAAGCTTAGTTATGCATGTGTTTTGTTAACCATATTAGGTACTTACAGCAGCTTTTTATAATGGAAGAAGAAGAAGAAGATGACTTCTCATTATCTAGCTAGATAAGTGTCACTAACAAAAGAGCAGAATAAGTTTAATTTGGTCCAAAATCCCTGTTTCAGTTTTATTCAAAATACAGAATTTCATGGAGATCTGTTTTCATTTGCATTTCCATAGCACAGGAAGGAGGCTGGAGGCACCAACAGCACCACCTCAGACTGCTGCAGCAGCTGCCTGTATGTTTGTACCCCAAAAACATTTCCTTGTCTTGTCATGAGTTAGTGCATGTGTGTGCCCTGTGTGCAGACTGTTTGGTTGCTCCCATCATGCAAAGCCTGGCGGAGACGTGGTGTTTCCTGCACGAACTGCCACATCATCCCAGCTCACAAGTGAAAGGCTGAACATTAGGCAGAGACTAACGAGATTTCAGTTCTGCAGCACATTTTAATTTTCAGCAGTTTGTGTTCTGCCATATACACGACAGTCTTTCCTAAGGGAAAAAAGCAATGTAATTAACATGGGGTAGATTTCATTCAGTGTACTCTATTTCCTTCCATTATTGTATTTGCCAGAGGAACTATTTGGAGAGAAGCTTTCTCACGGTATTTTGTACAATCCAAGTGTTTTTAGTTTGTCAGGGGATATTTTTTCTTGTTTGGTTGGAGTTTTTTAAATTTGTTTTCAAGAAAGCACTACTTTAGAGGTTACATTTTCTGAAGCTGTTGAATTTCAGTCATTTTAGATACATAGTGAGAAGGGAGGAGACAGTAAGAATTAAAATAGATTATTTTTCCCATTACTGGTAGGAACATCCTCTTCTGAGTCCCATTAGAGAGGTCACTGCCTACATTAATAAAATAAACCAATATATAATTACTACCAGTCTTATTGCTGGGGCTGAATGACCTAATTTAGTAACTCATTTATAATGTGTTTTAGTAGTATGGCCTCTCTTGTGTTACCTGAGTAAATAGAACAGATGCAGATACTTGCCAGAGGTTCAGAGTCTCATAAACTTGTCTTTACAGGCTAACCTGAATATCCCTTATAAATTCACTGGTCCTCACTTGCTGAACTCAGTCTTCAAAGTGGACATGAAAGATAAAAATGCAATAGTTATACTTACAGATCCAGTTATCATTTCTCAGATCAGTCAAACAGCAGTAAGCTAGAGAAACAAGAGTAGTGCATCAATCACCTCTTGTATTAATAATTTTCCACTGGCTTTAATGAACCTGTCTTCTTTCCTCATCTCAGACATGGTGAAGAGTTATCGCTCTATCTTTGTAGAGGCCTTTTCAGTCTCTTACAGATCTAATTACCTAATTGAGGGACAACTAGTTTAGAGATGAACAGAATTTTTCCTCTGTGTTTTGTTTCTTTCTGTGATTCCCTCTGAGAGTTCTGCATTTTTCTTTATGAGGGTATCCATCTCCTGTGGAAGTTGACTGTGTGCTTTGGAGTCCATTTGCTGAGGAGGGTGAGCAAGAGCTGCTGGGTGTCAATAAAAGCAGATCCATGAAAAAATCCAGTAGCTATCCAGTTCTCCAAAAACAACTGATGAAAGTAAGTAAATGTCACCCTTTGGCCACTGTGCCAGGAAGTTTCCCAGATGAAGGCAGGCAGTGCTTGTGTCTTGAGCAAGTCCCTAAGCATGCTGATGGCTGGTCCAGTCTCACAGCGAAGCTACTGGGCACAGGCCCCCAGCAATTTGGGGGTCAGTATGGCACCTGTGCAAAAGGTAGCTGAGATGCTGGGGTGGGCAGAGACACCACAACATCCTTCTGTGTGATTGAGAACAGTCACAAAACTTTCCAGGGGAGAGGGACCCGCCAAGGGTGACTGCTCTCATCACTGCTCAGCATCATCTCTTTGCCAGTGGAAGAAATTATGACATCTGTCTCAAGACTTGCCTTTTTAATGCCAATAATGTAATTTCTTCCTCCTTCAAAACTGATTCATTTGAAGCCCTAACTTAAGGCTGCTTTTCCATGAACATATTCATTTTTTTAGAATGAAGTCAGGTTTTCCAGTTGCCTTCTTGATTAGTCTAATGTATTTTCCTCCTTTCACACCATCAAATGCACTTTCCCGGAGGAGGGGGAGATTAATCTCTGAAGGAAAATTATTCTTCTGTGACACAGAAAAAGTTTTAAATGAAGATTTTTTAAAGGTGCCTGATGGTTATGGGGTTCTCAGTATTTCAGATACTCTGTTCAAAACATTATAAAGTGACAGCAAATGCTGGTTACCTGCCCTCTGATCCCTGATGCTGTTTATTTGAGGTGTCCTAAATTAGCAAACAAGACCATAATTCATTTTTGACCCAAAATACTTCTCAGACATTCAAGCTTCTAATTCTGCCCCAGTTCAGAAAGCTGTCTGAATGTTGCCAAGCATGAAGTTTAAAACAAACAGTTAAATAAATATTTGGCTCTTTTTAATTGTTTCTTGTTCTCTGAACTTTCCAAGTTCATGTTTTGTATCTAATTATTTTTGGAGAGAGATTTCCTTCTCCCCTTGCTTTCTAACTAAGTAGCCATGTTAAGGTGCTAAAAAAAATTGCACAACAGAAAGAACTTTACTAAATAGGATAACTCTGCCTACAGCCTTGACCTAAGCACAGACACTAGAGCCTCCCCTCACCTTGATTCTACATCCCAGGTAACACCAACTACTCACTGTACAGGTGAGGTGGCAGATACTCTTCTGCACTTGCCTAATGCAAATCTTCTCCATCTTTCTGCACAGCACCTCCTGTGATCACGACTCAGTCCCTGTGGTGCCCAGCTGCTCATTTTTGCCCAGACATTCTGCAGGTCTCCATCATCTGTTTCAACACTGCATGGGAAAAGGACTGGGGGAGGTGACATCCATGCTTCACATATGAGGTATGAATTACATTGCTTTTTACCTGTGCTGCTTAATACAAATCATGGATTTCCTTTTTGTAGATTTATTATTTACTCTTGCTAGAAAATGGTGATGTTAATGTTGATTTCCTCCCCAGGCTTGAATACCCAAAGACACAGTGAGTTTTCACCAAGTGTTTGTCAAAGAACAGTTCAGTATGAGAAATCCTCCTACAAATCCTTCACTTATCCATGTAATCAGTCCTGCAAACAGCCATAGACAAGATTCCAAACAGTTAATGTCAAATAGCTCATTTTCTCTCATCTCCATACAAATTCCTGTCATGTTGCATTACATGTAAACAACTGAGAAACTTAATGACATGCCTTTCAGTCAAAATTCATGTGGCTTTTCAGTCTGAGCAGATTAATTGCCATTTATAACAATATAAAGTGATTCAATTTGATTAGAGTTTCTATTGTTCTTTGAGATAAAATACTTTATGTGAATGTAAAGCCAAGTTTTCTGCTGGCGTGACTTTATTGACTTCTGTGGAAATATAAAGTACTCATCTAAAATCCATAGTATATCATTATTGGTGTGCTGTTACAGTAAATAAATTTTATGAGCTTCTGTAAATTAGATGTGCCAGATCAGATTCCAGGCCCCATGGAAATGTCATTGTCAATGAAGCGAGGCAGTGGGAATATTTTGCTTTGGAGGAGGCAATTGTGAATGAATCTTTTAGCTTTTTATGATTTTGAAGGGTTTTTCTACTTCTATTTTTTCAGCGTCCCTGTCTTCTTCTTGATGTCTAGCTCTTAAAATCAGCTTGTAATTTTCTTTAGTTCCATTCCTATGTACTCTAGAGTTGTTTCTCTATTCTTGTTACAGACATTGCTCTGGTGTTCTGTAGTAATCCCATATACCCAAGCCCAGAAGCCCTGCAACACAAGTTCTGTTTGCTGCCCATAGGCATAATGTGAGGAACTTTCATGAAACCTCTCTGAGTACATCCCTCACTGAACAATATGTACCTCAACACTTTAGGGTGATTTCTTTTTTTTTTTTAATCTCCAGCTCCTCTCCTTTCTTTTTAAAAGGCAAAATATTACAGAAAATATATTTAAGTGGACAATGAATTCATGGTTTGCTTTGTTTGTCTGTTTTGGTTTTGTTGCTCTTGTTTTGTTTTTCTTTTTATAATACCAGTTTTCTTTAGTTTACTTTTCTTTGTATAGTTTTCCAGTTTGCAGAAATGTTTGGGGGTGATCACTGCTCGGAGATGTCAGAAGTTGTTTGTGGTGTTTTGAATCCGATTGAGCTGCATTGGGAGGGGTATTGAAATTTTTTTGGCAAGTCCGTGGGCTTGCCAGTGCCACTTCACTCTATCCATGCTGCTGGACTAAAAATAAAGGTTGCAAATATTCTGCAGAAACTGCCAATGTCTGATTGTTTGGCCTCCTATTGAGTGACCAATATTCCAGCAGAGTTTCACTTCTACAGGACTAGCACATTCTATAGAGCAGGAGACATTTTTAGTGCATTATTAGCAATATTTCATTTAACTGTTACAATACTGCCTGACACAGGGGACCAAAGCAAAAACACTACATGCAAAAGTACAGGGTGCTGCACTTTGAACTGAAGCTGTGTGTATTGGAAAGAGGAAGCATGTAGTTTATACCACCAGTGGGATATGTTACATAGAGATCACATTAAACCAGGCTGCAGAATTGAAGATGTTTAAATTACCATTGTAAAATTCTGAAAATGTGTTAAAAATGAGGAAAAAAAATTACATTACCAAAATGTCACTACTTTCATATGTGTAGAAATCCTTTCTACATAGATTCTTCAACCCTGCCCATTTCGCTAATACATTTTTTTTAATATATCCACTCGGAGCACCTAGAAGCTTTTAGTCTTTGATGGGAGGGATTTTTAAATATACTGTTTTCAGACTGCATGATTAGGAGTACAATTACTGCAAATTCCTTCATTTCTCAGTGTGAAGATCTCCAGAGGCAGCAGGAACCTAGGAACCACTATGGTTATACATGTGTTTTGTCACTTGAGTGTTGGGATTTTTTCATTTTGTTTATCCAGCCTGTTTGTAAGCTATCACTCCTTAAGAAGTACAATTTCAATCACAGATTTCAGTCCCAGATTTGGGTGACTTAATTACTTTGTTGATTATTGAGGCATGGTACGATATGCTCCTCCCATGAGAAATTTTAGCTTTTCTTAGGTCAGAGGCTGTTGGAAATTAAAAAAAAAAGCATCTGACAGAATCACATTTTCATAAAATAATAATAAAAAATCACCACTCATACAGATTTTTCAAAAGAAAATTTCAGTGTCATTTCAAAGTTACTGGTAGTTTGTACAACTGGATGAACACCAGTCTTTTATAGACATCGTAGGCAGAGCATGAGGCTAATGAAAAAAACCAGCCTCTATATTGGGTTTTCTTTAACTGAGCTTCTTCAAAGCAATATGACTTAACAGGTCATGAGATGACTGCATGGGCAAAATAAGATTTATAGCAGAAAATTACAGAAATCAAAATTAAGAGGAAAGAGATTTTTTAGACCTATTCCAAACCTTGGTCATCTCCAAACCTTGCCAGTCAAGAAAAATCTGCTGTGCTATAGACCAGATTTAACTGGAACACTTATTTGTCACAATCTGTAGCTGTATCAGTAACTCTGAAAACAAGGGATTATGTTTTCTTCTCTCTTCGGCTTCTGCTTTGTCTACTGAATGGGGAGTGGATCACAAGTGGAGCACAAGTGCTACCAGTGATGACCAAAAGCTGGTGACCTAAGCACCCTCTGAAGTCCCTGATGAGGTACCCATGAATGTTTTATGAGCACCCTGATGATGGGCAGCACTCAGAGTTGTCATCAGCCACTGGTCCTTTAGTGCTTCTTCAGGCAAATGATGCAAGCACTTGTATGTGAGAACAGACACCCTTTCCCTGCCTCTGCTGTAAAAGCAATGCAGATACATGGGTGAGTTTAACTGTCCCACATTTCAGGCCAACAAGCATTTCAGGAACAGCTTGAAAGGCATGGAGTTCAAACTAATGAGAAGGTGGGTATAGGAGATCAGATTTACTGTCTAGTCTTGGAAAAAATCAGAATAATTTATTTTTTCTGTCTTGATCAGGATTTTTTTCTTTAAAATAGATAAGAAACTTTTTTTTTAAAAAAAAAAAATAAGAAACCTGGAAATTATTGCTTAAAATCAATAAACTGCAATTCCTATGAGAGTGGCCTGTCTGGAGCAGCTGGGTCTCTACTCTCAAGGGAGAGGCTGGAGAAAGTCAAGGGAAAAGCCAGGAGTACATGACTGTTTCTGTACTGATTCACAGATCAGTTTGCCATCAATGTTATCATTGTGGTGGTAACATGGACTGTTACAGCTAAGAGCAAAGAACACAGAAAGTAAGGGGGTTTGACCCTACAGCTTGAAATACTCAAAGGTTTAGTGTTTTGAGTAAGGCGATAATCCAAAGCCTATAAAGGCAGAAGAAAAACAGCCTTTTGCTTCAGTGGGCATTGCATCAGGCCTTCAGATGACTGGCAATCAGCAGACTTCATACTGTGTAATTCTGCATGAAAGAAGCATTAGTTCTCCAACATCCAGTCAGCTGAGAAGGAATAAGACATGCTGTGTCTTTGCCACTCGCCCTTCTGGTCAGCAGACATCCCTGTCACTGCAGGCCACGTAGATGTTCTTGCTCAGCTGGTGGAAAGACATCCAGCTCTGCTTTGCAACCGCTGCTTCCTGCTAAGCCATCACCAGAGAGAGAATTAGCAGAGATTCCATTGTCACATACTCCAGATCTGAACTTTGGGTTATATTTAAACAAGCACAAGAAAGAGACTGAAGACTCTATGACCCCTGTGAATTGGGGGATTGTTTTTTATAAACTAGAGGGTGAATGTCAGAAGATCAGATTACAAGTGTCTACCCGTGTGTTTTCACTGTGTGGTGGGTCACCTGGAGTTCAGGCTCTGTAAATTCCAAGGAGGTGGTTCCAGGGCAGTTTAAGCACTTCAGCAATTCCTAGCACTGCTGGTCTCAATTTGGGAAGGATTTCCTAACATGTCTGAAAGCCAAAAGCTTCTTTGCTAATTTAATAAAGAAGAGTGAACCAGTGGGTAAGTCCTTGGAAGATAGACTAAATCAGGCTAATTTGTTATATAATCCCTTTTTAATGTGGAGAATTAAGGTGATGGCTAGACAACTACATATTTAATTCTTCAAATAATTACTGGTGGGTATTGATATTAAAGGTGGGAGAGAGCAAGGTAATATCTGCTTGTTGTTTCAGCATGTGTCAAACTCTTACTTCACACCGGTAAGATGAAGTAACAGTTGGCACAAATCACCAAAAGGAGAAAATTAAAAACCACTAAAGCCCAGCAACCCAAACTGTCACTTGGTGACAATTTTTTTTAGTCTCTTTGCTTAAAAAAAATGAAAAAAAAAAAGAAAAAAAAAAAGAAAAAAATAGAAGGCTTCAGAGTATTCCCCTTGAGTAAACCTGGGTGTCTGTTTGGGTCCTCCTCAATGCAAATAATGTGTGAGAAGGCAGCAATAACCTCAGTTTTCCAACCTCCTCCTCTTCTCCACCTCTGTGAAGTGCTGTCACGGGCAGCCCCAGAGTGGGGTGAGAGTGGGGCAGGGCAGGATGACAGCACTTGACTCAGACTGGTCCTTTCTTCTGCTGGCACTCTTGGCTATGAAACACCTGTTTTTCCCCATTGGTAGGAATGGAGGTGCTTGGGGCTGCTCTGCCATGTGAATCAGGATACGGGAGTTTCATGTCCCCCCTTTGCTAGCACTACTGATTTTGACCCAAAACAACTGAATTTGACCCAGAACAGCTGGAGGTAGCTGTATCTGCACAACCTGCCTCTAACTCACATGTCCTTACATAGGCCTGGCATATCTTTGTCATTTAAGCCATGGCTGCCAGTGCTGCAGAGGCACAAAGGGGTTCTAATGTCCTGCCCAGCCTCCTGCTCAACCAGCCCAAGGACCTGCTGCCCATGTCAGCCCCTGAGCCCATCTGCCTCAGTGATGCTGCAGCAGGGCCAGGCTCCAGCTGCCCACAGCCCTGCCTGGACATGGGCCCCATAGAGCCAGACCCACAGCCTGTCATGTCACCACAGCCCATGAGGTGCCCTGGCAATGGCCATGGGTTAAAGGTGTTTTCCCACATGCTTTCTGTTCAAGATGATGTCCTTTACTCACAGGATTCTATGACCATCTAAGTCTTCCCTGCCACTTGCATAAGCAAACAGGTGAGTAAGTATTTTTATTGAGAGTCAAACCATGTGTATGAAATATGGGATAAAGCATACATAAGTATTATATATTGTAACTCTGTTTCCTCCTATCTCCCTGTCCTGCAATCTCCCTTTCTCCTCCCTTTCCCCTCTAGTTTGATGTCTAAAGGGAAGAAGAGAAGCTGGGGGTGGAGTGAGGCAGCCTGTCAAACAAGGAATGACAGGCAAATCCATATCAGGAATTAATTTAATTGTGTTTCATATCAAATCACTCAGGAATCACACAAATTTACTCCTTTTACTCCTATTTTGTTGATGGCTGGAATATTACTTGTAAGCCAAAACTTTTGTGTTTAAATCACTCCCTTATTTTATTTTTAAATAAAGATTCTGTTTTGCAGTTTGACATGTTTCTTGTTTTCAGACTGTTGATTTTCTGTGTGGTTAACTCTAGGCTTCCTACAACTGACAGCTTATTATCTCACCTTATGAAAATTATGCATGACTTCTGGGAGTCATCTATCAAAAGGAGAGAGCACACAACACTCTGAGAAGCTGGTACCTTCTCTCTAGTTATCCGGGTTGATGGTTGTTCAGTGAAGCTATTAACTGCCTGAAGTGAGTTGCATCTTTACAGGTATGGGACTGTATTGTCTTTCTTTGCTGTGTTTAAGTGGCGCATGCTGCCCCTGTGTAGTGTCCTGGTTTAACTTTATCTCTGGCCTGGTGGTTCCAAATGCAGCTGGCTGCGTTCTCATTGGACAGGAGGCCCATTGTGTGCCTGCAGAAGTAATGGCTGTGGGTGAATGTTCCTTCTTCCCCTTATCTCACACTCTCTGAAAACTGCCTCAGTTTCTGCCTTTCAGTGGAGCACTTAAACACACACTTAGCTCTAAGCACTTAATTCCTATCATTTCATTGCACAGGGATGGATTTAAGTGCCTACTCATAGTTCACGGCTTGCCAGCACTTCAACAGTTTGTTTTGCAGTGGCCAGATAAGATAAAAGTGAGGAGGCAGTCCTACAGTCCTGTGCCTGGGGGTATGGTTTGCTTTCTTGTAGTGATGGGCAACACCATTCAAACCTTTCATGATACTCCGAGTAGAGATTGATGGGGCCCTATGCCCTGCTCACTGACCATTAAGGAAAGGTGCTCTCCAGAAACCCAGGTCTGACCTTGTTAAGATCTGGTTATTAAAATTATTGAGAAATTCCTCAGCCCGAATTAAGGTGCAAATGAAACCATATGCCAATGACCATAGTATGGATTTTATTTAATAGTAAATATGAGGGAAAGAAAAGGGGAGAGAAAGAAATGTGTGTTGGGGGGAGTGAGGTGGAGACAGACTAGGTAGAAAGTATCACCACTCCGTGGATCCCAATGGTGTTCCATTGATCCTCTTCTTCTGGTCGCCCTGATGGTGAGGGTCCCCCAAAAAGTATAGAATCTGTGGGCTGATATATGCTCAGGCCAGGTGGCAATGTCCAGGTAGGTTGCCCCTGGGGGGTTGGGGAGGCAGTCTCTTGCAAAAGACTCTGGATCTGTTGTATCAGGTGCAGTCCTATGGTGCAAAGCCCCTGGAAGGGCATTTCGGGGGGGTCTTTGATGGATTATGGCACCCCCAGCTGCCTCTCAGCTGCCTCTCACATGAAAGTCCTGTGGATGTGGCCTGTGGGGTTGGGGGTTTCACAGCTGGGCCAGTTTGCGCAAGGGAGGGTGGCACTGTCTCTGACCAGAGGTTACACCTGAAACCTCCTCCCCTGCCTCGTCTCAGGGAATCTGTGCAAACCTGGCTTCTGCAGGCTGTGGTCTCCCCCACCCCAAACTCAGCCAGAGGTGGTGACTCAACACAGCTGCTGGCTTAGGTTCCCTTGTGGATGCATTCCTTTCACCTCAGCCGCTGGCTTAGGTTCCCTTGTGGATGCATTCCTTTCACCTCAGCCTTGTTTGTTTCTTCCTAGGCCTGAGTGATTGAAGAATGGGTTTCTGTTTATCTAATCTCCAGTCCAAAGTTCCAATCAGACATCCTTTAGAGAGGGATGGTCTTCTTTATACTGTTTAAAACTTTGTATTAATGTTTGAGGCATGTTTGTGGCATTCCAGTCTCTGACATACCCACAGAGAAATAGGAGAGGGAAAGATTCCCCTACTTTCTCTGGCTGTAGCTACTGGTAGCACCATACTCTGCTTGTGCAGGTCATCCCAGCAGCACAGTAGGGGTCAAGCCTTACTGCTGTGGCCATAATAGGTCAATCTGCCTACACATCCTTTCCAAATCCTATAGCACCATCCCCAGTCACCCACATCCACTCTTACCTGCTGTGTCTCCTCCCAGGATCAGCTCACCCATAAGAGTATGTTTAAAGGCAGCTCAGAAAGTGAAAAGAGAAAAGGCATCATTCATCTTGTTTATAGTCTGACTGAACTAACAAAGTCTGAGTACCTTGTCCACACTGGGATTAGGTCCTAAGAAATAACTCACAAGAATAAGAGAAAAATAAACAGACCATATTCATTTGAGTAGTAGAAATATTTTTTGTGGGTGATGCCGAAATGTAATGGGATGTGTTGAACTGTAGCCAGTGACAGACTCTGGTTTTTCACAGCAGAGGTGAGTTCAGAAGATTTACCTGTCCTGGGAGGGGAGGGGTTGTAAAGTAGTGCATAATAATCTGTATCAAATTGAGACTTTTCAGAGAGTTTTTAGCTGGAATTTGGAAATATCTCTGGAAGCTTTACAATAATTTAATTTTACTGGAATTTGTATGCATCAACATTTTTTTTCTATGGCAATGAAGAATGAGTTTGGCTTAGGACTACTTGCCACTGGCTTCCCAAGAATTATAAAGCCAAGATAATAAATGACCTTGACCAGATGGCACACCTCACTCTTTTCCCCCTGTGGCTCTGTTCCAGACAGCTTCCAGCCCAAGCAGCTGCTGGGGAAGAGTGAACTGCTCTGTCCAATTGGCAGAGCTGTGATCAGCTTTATTTAAAGGCTTTTTTAAAGGCTTGTGATAGAGCATACTCTGCTCTCATTTATACCAGGTAAAAACATAATATGAATTGTTAGCCCAGTTCTTGTCCTTTCATGCTGCTGCAGCAACAAAAAGGAGTCAGAAAGCTGCTCTCACTGATAAAGTCTGGTGAAGTCATCCTGTAAAGGAATAGCTTGGCTTGGGCAACCCTGGGCCCCTGCTGTGCTCCTCGTGCTGGCAGCACAGCTGAGAGCCTCTGGGAATGTGGTCACCCAAAAACTCTGGGCTGCTGGCAGGGGCTAAGTGGCATGGCTCTGCAGAGGAGGCCTGTGGCTGCTGTCTTACCCACTGCTGGCAGTTTTGGACAAGCTGCACTTGTGCCCCTGTGCCACCCCGATTTTAAGTGTAGCCATCTGGGATGGCTAAAACCGAGGTGAAAAACTGGACTACTTTGTTGACATGTGACTTTTAAGTTGTGTAGGTAATGATGGACAAGTTAAGTTGGGGAGGAAGGGCACTAGTCAGCCACCTTGGGAATTCCTAGTTCTGAACATGGGTGGTATCTTTTGTGGCACTGCTTTGCCGTTTTGTGCAAATTCCCTGCTTTTTAGAGATCCAGACGACTATCCGACAAAAGAACTCTCACATTGTATGCCAGTCTGGGTACATACTTGATGTGAATGAATACAAAGACCTATTCATCACTCGTAGTGCTCACATAACTGACAGATGAAATCACTCTCTGGCTGTGAAGATGACAGTGGCCCGATAGCTAATGCTGTCTAACAGCCTCCATTAGAGGACCTTGTTTTTCATTGTTTATAATTTTGCCAGACTTCAGCTGCTTGAGCTGGATTTTCCCATGCCATGTGTCACCAGAAGCTGAAGGTTTGTATGTGGAAAGGCCTAGATGAATAGTCATGACATTGCCAAGCTCATGTATCAATGAAAAGTCACTTGAACATAATTTTTTAGGGAATAACTGTACATTTCTCCTCTCTTGAGGAAGAAGGGAAAACATCTGGAGTTATATGCTCCCCAGTGGTTTGTGTTCAGGCTGGAGCTGCTGCTAAAGTCTGAATGCAAGAAGTTCCATGCCAAAGGCTGTCAACTTGCTAGATATGGTTGACACTTTAAACCTTTTGCAGCCTTTTTGAGGCTGTACTTTGTCCACTGACATACTTAGCTCCATATCGTACCCTATGTTTTTGACAGAAGTTGTTTTAAGCAGGCTGAGATTGTGCTACCAGGGAGTACATCTAATGGCTTAAACTTGAGCACATCTTGGGTTTGTGTATGTGTATGGCTTTATAACTCTCCTCCGCTCACCCTTTCCCTTCTTTACTGCTGTCCAGTGGTTGTTTTTCTGACCAGCAATCCCTGTCATATAGGATTAGGACCAGATTTTCAAATCTCCATGCTGCTCTAAGTAACCGGCTGAAATTGTCAGTTCCTAGAGATGAATCAGCTTGGCAGCTTTTAGAATGACTTTCATCTGACCTGCTGAATCAATGTTGGTACTTTTTCCTCTGCATTTCCAAACACTACTGCAGAGGTCAACAGGAAGAGCATTCATGCTGAACAGTTCCTGGGTGAGGTGGCTGTGTTGGGAGGACATTTGCTGATTAGAAAGAAGTGGTATAGGTGTGGGTCAGGGGTGGGATGGGGTTAGAGGATGTGAAGTATCTTTGAGTATGATGTGTATTTCTGTGAGTAGAATCTGCCCATGATAGCTCAACTGCACATTGGGTGGAAACATGCTCTCTGGCCTGCAGCCTGTATAACCTTTTCCCATTCCCTACAGAGAGTTCTATTAAGTGAGCTTTACAAGGACCTAGAAAGGTCCTTGTAAAAAGCTCTACCTGCCACAGGAATCTGAAAAGGGCAATGTAAGGTCCCCAAGGGGAGTTTTTCATTAACCATTACGCAAACCAGAAAATGTCTAGAGCTCAGTAAAAACAGTGTGCACTATGTTTTCCCAAACTGGGCATCACTGTGAATTGTAGGAGCTATTGCCTAGGAACTATCTAGAGGCAGACTTTATAACCACACAGAATATTTTCATTTAACTCCTGCACTACTGGACCATCATACGACTTAGAGCTTTGACAAACCTGAACTCCCATTAAATTAGGTAGCTTGGGTCCAATTAGTAGCATTATCCCAGGAAGACTGTTCAGGATGGCCTGCCAACAACAGCTGGCCATTGACTGAGCTCTGCTTTTAAAGTGTGTTTTGCAGCCTGCTGTATTCTGTAATGGCAGTGCCATGGTACTGCAGTACCTTGGCTGGCTAATTTAGTGCTAGTTTGGTGTGTCAATGCCATGCTGCAGTTTTAATAAGGTCTGTGGTAGAGGCACATCTGCAGTCAGAAATTGTCATCATTCTGCACTGCCAGCATGGTGTAATACACTGCACAGATCCTCAAGCCAAGATTTTAGAAAACTAATCTGGGTCCTATAAACATTTTAATGGGAGGAAGCAAAAATACTTGCATGACCTGACAGGTCTTTTTGTCTCCTAGGTAGGACTTCATATGGAGGAAGTGGTCTTTTCCCTTAGTGACAATAAAAGCACACTATATTTTTGCTGCAATGGAAAGATCATGTATTATATGATCCCACTGAACAGTATTCAGCAAACTGCAGATGTCTCTAAGTTTCCGTTAGAAACTTGATTTTATTCCTATTCCTCCTTTTGCCAAAATGAGCCCTATCCACCTACAACTGCACAGGCATAATCTTATTCTAGGACAGATTTTTTGGAAGAGTTGAAGGAAACTGGTCAAGGTGTTTAAGAGAGATGATGGCTAAAAAAATGAGTTCATCTGCTTGGAGAGTTTCCTAAAGACTTTTTGGCTTGTCACATCCTGAAAATTCATTTGCCTAGAGATTCAAAAAATATTTCAGATCTGTTGGTCTTGGCTTAAAAATGGTGCCTGTGAATAGTTTTAGGCTGTCTGGTGACAGAATTATTTGGTTACTGAAAGTGGTCCCTGCCTTGGTGTGTGTACATCTATGTGTTATGTGCCCTCTGGATATCTTCACTCAACTAGTCAGTATCAATGTGCTTATACATTTATGGTGGCAATGGAAGGTTTCTAAACAACTCTTCTTGCATCCTGAACAGACATATTCCTTATCTGAGACTGGCCCTGTCTGCAGGTACTGCTCTCTAAAATTCTCACCTGTATGTTTCCTGATTTCCACTGCAATCCATGCTGAAACTGACAGCATGGCTTTACAGTCCCTTCTGTACATTCCTTTTTTCAAAGGAAACAGAATTCAAAGTTCAGTCTACTCATCTCAGTGCTTTTTACTGGGTCAAAAAATTCCTACCTGCCATGATTTGTGCCAATATGGCTGTGAGCCACACATGATGAGACTTAAGCCAATATTATTTTTCAGCCTATGTGTTTTGTGGCTCATTTGTGGTTTTATGACAAAGTAAGTTCTGAGGCATAATATTCTATTCTTAAAGAGGATTTATTACAAAATATCCTCATAATTGGGAAAATTTTAAATATGGTTCTTGAAGTATGACCAAAACCAGAGGCAAACATTCATTAGACAATTTTCAGCATCTCTCACTTTAAGAAGAACGTGACATCTGCAAATAGTACAGTTCTGCTATACCACTGCACTAATGTGGTCTCCTTGCATTGAAAGTTATAGCAGAACAATGTGAGCCGTAAAGTCTGCCCAGCACGTACCATTGACAATGGAACATGTTCTGGGAGACTTTGGGTATGGTTAATAATGTTCCCAGACTTTGACATTTAAGCCTTCATCTTTCTGAGCTTCGGACCTCAGTTGGTTTCAATGTTGTTGAAGCCAAGTCCCCGACCTACAAATTGCTGGAGCCCTGTGTGTACTTGGCAGAAGTATGACCATTCTTTCTCTATTTATTATTCCATCAGCATTTGTTATTGACCACTATTTGAAGCAAGCTCTTGGGCTAGATGGACCTTGGTTTTGACTCAGTATGGATGTTCTTACACTGTATTCTCAGTGTCAACAAAAATAGTTGATTATTTATTGAAAATAAGTCTAGGAATTTATTTTGTCATTTTAAAGACTTAACAGTCTTTGCTGGTTTTGGGGGGGTTTTTTGGCTTTTTTTTTGTTTTTTGGTTTTTTTGTTTTTCTCTGTGCTCTGGAGCTAGGATTTGAATTCTAAATGCAGCATTATCTTGGAGTCAAAGTGTTCACTTCTGGCTCTTGGCAGTCACATTTTGAATGTGCTCAGTAGAAACTAGGAATGGTTTTGCACCCAGATGCTGGTAACAGTGATCATACCCTGAGAGGACTGAGCAAGAGGCTGCTGGTTGCAGACTGCTCTGCCATGCAGCACAGGAACTGAGTGCAGCAGGATTGTCTCACTGGCCATTGTCTTCTGGGACTGAAGAATGGCCTGACTGGAGGGCAGAAGTGATGTGTAAGTTTTCAGGAGAAACTTTTCAAGAAGGAAATGAGTTATGATGGTAAGGAGATGCAAAACTGATATCTAGATATTTTAGTTGAAAACTGGAGTATGGCTGGCTCCATGATGGTCCGCAGAGATGATAAAGAGAAGAGGAAGGTCTTACAGCAGGGAGAGAGTGGGACAGTCTGTGACCCTGGAGAAGATTTCTCTGAGACATGGAGCTGAGCACAGGCTCCCTGTGTTCAAGTCCTGTATTTGGCTCTCAGCTATGGATCCCATCATAAGGGACTTCTCCTCAAAAATCAATTCCACACAGATACTGACAGTCATTGACTCACTCAGAGGTATGCTGTCACTGCAGGGAATCTGGAGCAGTCATTAACTCCACCTTTCTATCTCAAGACCAAGCTGCAATCACATCACCCCAAGCTGCAGTATCTTATTGTTGATACTGAAATTTTGTCCCACTTCTAATCTAAATCTCCCAAGCTGTTTGGTTTATGCTTCTTAATGTTTTACTCTTCCTGATCTTTCCACCAGGAACATATTAGTTCCTTATTCTTTGCAAGAGCTTTTTAATTGAAGAATATTAACCTTCTGTCTTGGTTCTGTCCTCTAGAGAAAAAACCCACATTTCTTGCAGTCTTCCCTCATGTTTTCTGGACTCCTGTAAATTTTTGCTGATCTCCCCTGCCAACTGTTTCCTCTCTGACTTGAAGTACAGTGCACTAAACAGGTTATGGTCTTCCAGGTGAATCTTTACCTATGGGAATCAGCCCACACTGACTCTTCCAGCAGTCTTTAAGACCCTTTAAACATCCTGATGTGAGGGCTTTGCCATTCATGCTCAGCTTGTTCTAGCATAGTCCCTGGTCTTTTCTCTAGTGAACAGGAACCTAGACAGTTTTGAGTATTTTTGTGAAAGCATTTTGCACTACTGTATTCCATTCATTTTAGATGACCTAAGTCCTATCAAGAACATTTTAGATTCTGATTTTTTTAGTATCTATAACATCTGCAGACCTTCCTTGTTCCATCTGCAAGATTCATATTCATACTTCATATTCAATCTTTAGTGCCTTCATTGAAAACATAAAATAAAACCTTATACAGGACCAAGGCCCACAGAATTCCTTACAAAACATATATATTTTGATATGTTAAGATGGAATTACCCTGTGGATACAATTATCCAACTAGACTTGACATCCTGCCCCTTCTCACAGCAGTTTCACTTAGAACACAGTTCACTAGCCTGCCCATGAGGATATTATAGGAAATACCACTGAAGGCCTTGTAAAAAATTAAACAAAATAAATTCAAGCTATGTGACATCTCCAGCTAGTACTTTAACCTCCCTTTAAGATTCCTAGAATGAAATTGCTCAGAGGATTGGAAGATATCTAATGTGAGATGTTATTCTCTAAGCAAGTTTTGCATATTTTAGGCTGAAATTTTGCCCCCTAAATAATTGCACTGTCTTGTTGCTGTTGATCTTTTTAAAAAAGTAAGACTGATGAAAAAAGGAGAAAAAAGAGGTATTAAACTCTTCTAGTTTGTTAACATCCTCTGCACGTCAACCATCACTGGTTCAAACTTCCCTTTATTTTTCTCTTCTTACCTGTAAAATTTATTTTACTTGTGCTAAGTTTTGCTAGTTGTATCTAATCCATTTTATCTTTAACAACTGTTCACACCCCATCTATATCCTCCCATGAATGGAGTATTGTGCTGGGTTCTCAACCAGCTGTACTAGTTTCTACTTCACAGATACCTCTTCTACAACTGAGGTCAATTGAAAGGTTGGGAATTAGCTGACTTCTGCTCAACTTTGTTACTTGCCTCTAAAATGCTCTTGGTTTCTTATTAGCATTTCTTGAATGAACTGACAGCTGTCCATAATCTGTTTTTCCCTTAGATTTTCCTCTTATTAGATCTTCCCTACCCATTCTCTGAGTTTATTGACTTCTACCTCCTTGAAATCCAATGCTGTCAGTCACTTGGATCGAGTGGCAGAAGATGACACTATGTCACTGCAGTGCTCATTTCCTGTAAAATGTCCTATCTGGCAGCAAACTTTGAGTTGTATGTTATGCTGCCCTCTACCTATGTGCAAAGCTGCAGTGCAGCTGAGGAAGTTTGTGACAATTACAGAGTGAATTAGGCCGTAAGATTTAGGCTGCTCTTCAGAATTTATCATAGAGAATGGGAAGAAAAATAGAACTTCAGGGAAAATTTCTGTAAAGTATTAATAACTGCGCTTGTAATGAATCTCAGTCAATGTGGACAGAGGATCTGTGCTAATGAAGCATTTAGAACACAAATTCTTTGTGAAAATAAATACTCTGGACTAAGGTATGAGAGGATTTTTGCTCTACTTTGTTTAATAAAAGCTTAGACCATGATGCAGCTGTTTCATGGTGTAAAGGACAGACAGTGAGATTGTAAAAGGGGAGAGGAAGAAAAAAGCAACAAACTTCACCTTAGGCAAAAAGGGCTGATCAGACCATTCTGGACCCATGCCTTGTAAGAACAGTGACAGAAGCTCTTATATCTTACTGCGAAAGCAATAAGACTTTGGGTCCTACTAAAGCCCTCCAATATTCTTTAATGTTGGTGGAGACCACCGTAGATACATCATGACCCCTCCCACAGGTCAAAGATGGTCAAGATGTCAGACCAAGCCTCGTGCTTATATTAGAAATTATATTTCCTTTTAAACAATTATTTTTGCTGACAAAATTAAAATGAGACTTCCTTTACTATCACTTCAAGTCAATTTGGATTCCCTAAAGAATGAAAATTAATTACCAGTAACCAGTCTCATCTGTAGTCAATTTTTATGACAGCTACAAACTAATAAAAATGTAGGCATCATACTGTCAGTGTGGTGTTGGAAGAGAGAGGAGCAAGCCATGCCTGTAGTCGGAGTACTGGTGATGGTTTAGGAAAATCCAGGTTGTTGAATCACTGTTCCATACTGCAGGGAACTGATGTGCAGTGTCCATACGCTATCTAGTGGCTCTGTCGATTATGACATTATCTCTGAATTACTCTTCTTTCACCTGTGAATTGTGGGATTAAAAAATACTTCAGACAAAATTGGAATTTGTAAGTCTATAACCATTCCCTAATGAATCTAAAACATTTTGAGGTCAAACCCAAAAAGACAGTAAAGTCTGTGTGAGTGTGCGGGCAAAACTCTTGATGGGGACTTCCAGGCAGTCAGTCCTGTCATTAACAGAAGTCTGACAGGCCCTGGTCAAGCTGTTAAGATCTTTCTCTTTCCTATACAGACTAGGTTCTAGATTTATTACTAAAAAACCCACTCAGTTTAGGAGTGCTTCAAGAATAAGTTTTAAGTATCTTCTTTAGTTGCTATATTCTGCAATATTTTGTGAGGTAAAAGCAGATAATCTAAATATTTTAAACTGAGCGCATAGTAGACAGTAGTGCAAGGCTAGATGTGTTCTCTGATGGGAAAGCTAATCTTCATCCCTTGAGATCATGGACTAGGAAGACGTGAAGAACACATACAACAGCATTCTCCTTTTCTGTTTCTGCCAGGGATGTGATTGACCTTCACTAAAACAGTGAACATCAGCTTTGTTATTTATGTGTGAAATGGGGATTGTACTGTCCTATGGAAGCGAAAACTGCTTTATAGATGATGAGTACTACTGTTGTAAAGGCCCTATTTTCTATATATGAAACAGGAAATATTGTATTTATATGTGGCCTGTACCAGCACATTTAGGGGTATCATCTGAGCTACAACTAGCACACAAATTCGTTATACTTGAACAAAAAGAAGTCTGATTCAGCATCACTCTCAGCAATTTTGCACTTTCCTATTTAATAACTGAGAAAGCTCCCTAGACAGCTTTTAAAACACTTATCTTTAATTGTACTTAATTATTATCTGTATTTTTTTTAGTAGGATGAGTAAAGATGTGATGCAGGTTTCAGCTTGGATAATTTTTCTTGAACTGTTCTTTCTAGGAAAGCAGAAATTTTATTTTGTTCTTCATGCATATCAAAGGTGCCAATTTTGTTTTCCCTTTTCAGTAAATAATTTTTTTATTTATACTTCTGAACCCTTAAACCAAGTTTAAAAGAGCTGGCAAAAATGTTTACATTATTTAGCATTTATCATGATTTAGCATTTATCATGATTTCCAGTATGAATCTCCTATAATGCATGTCTTTTGCCACATACAATAGCAGTTAGTAAATATGTATATAACTGCAACAGATGTTTACAGATGGACTTACAGGAGGTTGCACGTGATGAGAAAACCATGCATAAGAGTCAGTTCCTTGGCCATGCCCTTTCATCTCAAATAAACCTGAACTCAGAGCCTTAAGTATTGTGCTAATTTTGGCTGGCAAAGAGTTCCTTTTCTTCAGTGACTAGTACAGGGCTGTGTTTTGGATTTGTGCTGAAAATAGAGATGGTAACACAGGGATTTTTCATTATTGCTGAGCAGAGCTTACAGAGTCCAGGTTTCTTCTGCCTCTCATCCCACCACACCAGTGAGAGGTGCCTGCCACAAGGGGCTGAGAGAGGACAGAGCCAGGCTAGCTGACCCCAAGTGACCAAAGGGATATTCCTGAGCATATGGTGTCATGCTCAGCATATAAAGCTAAGGGGGATGAAGGAAGAGAGGGGGGTATATTTGGAGTGATGGCATTTGTCTTCCCAAGCAATCATTATGCATTATGGAGCTTTGTTCTCCTGACACTCACCTGCTCATAGCAAGGGGTGAAGAAATTCCCTATTTTGCTTTGCTTGCACTCAGGGCTCTACTTTAGCTACTAAACTGTCTTCATTTCAACCCCCAGGTTTTCTCACTTATGCCCTTCTGATTTTCTCCACCACCTGACCAGGGGGAGTGAGCAGCTCTGTGGTCCCTTGCTGCCAGCTGGGGTTAAACCACAAGAGCAATACGCATATAAGAGTTGACAGAGCTGCAGGCAACCTGCTTTAAGTGCTCAAAGCTGAGCAGCTTAACCTCTTCTGCCCTCTTAGCCACTAGCATTTCCTACACTTTTTTCCGATTCAACATTCACTCCAGATCATTCAGCTTCAGAACAGATTTAAAAAAAAAAAAGAAAAGTAGCTGTAACTGAAAGAATTTTCTTTCAAGATGACTGTGAGTAAGAGAGATGGGCTTAAAAAACACATCAGTCAATGACGTACATTTCTTACTAGGACTTCCAGCCTTGTGAATCCTATCAGCATGCACAAACCCCAACTTAATTTTATTGCTTGTACAGCCAGCACAAATCTGGCCACAAAGGTTTCAAAATAAATAATTAGTGAAAGAAAAAAAATCCAACACTCAGGCTTCATTGCACAAACATTTAAACAGAGGAAATAATTTCTTTTACAAATGTGTTTCTCTTATATAAGAATAATTTCATATAGAAAATAGCTCTTTATACATTTTACAGAAATAGGCTAACATTTAGATTCTTTATTAATGAATAATCATTGAATGCAATTTAAGATTTCAGTTATGTTTCAGTCACCAAACATCAATAACACAGCAATACATCACTGCTCTAATATCCTTAAACTGCTTGATTTATCAAATATTGAGTCAAGACAGTGAAAACATTCCTAGAGCCATGATGATTTGCAAACACTCAAGTAGCTTTAAACTGTTATAAAATACTTCCTGAAAGTAATACCATAATTTAAGTGTCAAAGAATATTAACTTAAACCTTAACAAGGCAGCATTACTTGCTCACTCCTGCTGGCTAATACTGTAAAACCCAAATTGAACAAAAGCTTTAATAATTAACTGATTTACTGTTAATATGACCTTCAAAACACTCCTGAAGGATGGGATGCCATCCAGGACAAGTTCTAGAGGTGGGCCCATGAGAATCTCATGAGGTTTAACAAGACCAAGTGCAAGGTGCTGCACCTGAGTCAGGGCAAACCCTGGTGTCAATCCAGGCTGGGGGATGAAGGGATTCAGAGCAGCCCTGCTGAGAAGGCCTTGGGGGTGCTGCTGGGTGAGAGGCTGGACAAGACCCAGCCAAAAGCACGCACAGCCCAGAGAGCTGTCCTGGGCTCCATCCAAAGCAGCAGGGCCAGGGAGGGGATTCTGCCCCTCTGCTCTGCTGAGACCCCACCTGGAACACTGCATCCAGCTCTGGGGCCCCCAGCACAGAAGAGACAGGGACCTGTGGGAGTGAGTCCAGAGGAGGCCACCAAGATGATCAGAAGGATCAATGACCTCTTCTTCGAGGAAAAGCTGACAGAAGTGGGATTGTTCAGCTTGGAAGAGAAGGCTTTGGGGTGACCTAATTGCAGCCTTCCAGTACCTGAAGACAGCCTACAAAAAACATGGAGAGTAAGTAGTGACAGAGGCTAGGTTTAGATGAGATGTTAGGAAGAAATTCTTCACTGGGTGGGTGGACAGGCACTGGAACAGGTTGCCCAGAGAAGCTGTAAATGACCTAGCCCTGGACAGGAAGCACCTGAGCAACCTGGTCTAGTGGAAGGTGTCCCTGACCATGGCAGGGGTGTTGGAACTGAATGATCTGTAAGGTCTCTTTCAACTAAGGCCATTCTATGATTCAAAATGAGACAGCAGAAGCTACTCTAGCCAATGCTATACAGCATTAATACAACATTTAAACGTAATAAAAATACTTTCATTTTCTTAAGGAAAGGTGGAAGGTAGATGAAAAAGAAGTAAGTAAATTAAGATATAAAAAGTAAATTTGTAGAGGACAAGAAATTGAAAAACATGTATATATATTCATAATGTAAGGGTATGCTAGGAAGTACATATATTTAACAATACTCAATTTATTCAAAGACTGTTTAAGTCCATATGGTGTCATGTGGAACTCAAATGTAACCCACATTCAAATGCTTTCCCCCTGCAACTGCTCTTTCAAGTTCCTGTACTTATCTGCAGATTTCCCTGTAAATTAGAGAGAAAGTAAAGACATTTATCCTTGGAATACAACTACATGAAATAATCATTTTTTGCTTTCTAGGTATAATTTTAAATAGAAGATGTAAGCAAGTAAGAACTATAAAAGCCAATGATTGAAAACCTGAAATTTAGATGCTAATGATTCTATTTAGTATTCATACAGAGCTACTTAGGAGTTTGCCAGCTGTACCCTGTGTGAGTACTGTTGGCACTTCCATGTGCATGATTCAAATGTGTAGTAGTTACATTTAGTCAAACATGGCTCTCCCTCCAAGTTAGCCAGCCTCTTAACACATACAACTTTCAAATAAATGCAGCTGGAACTGGTACACCTCTCCTTCTCACAGCACAGAGGTTGACATGAGACAGTAATGTATCACATTATACTGGTTCACATTTTCATATGGTTAGAAGGAGAAACAAACCCTTATTCCAGGGATTTTGCGAATTCTGCATAGTCAATGTATCCATCGTTGTTCTTGTCATCATCTCTTAGGACATCATCTATCAGACTAATCAGCTCTTCTTCCTTCATTGCTTGGCTATGCTCACCACCTTCCTACAAAAACAAAACCACATTGGAACAGTTCAGCAGTCTTTCCCATCATGGCACACTTCACAGATTACTGACATCTAATTTTTATGCAATTCCTGTTTGGTGCCTAATTTGGCACTAAGTCTTATAGCTCATTTATAACAATGTAAACAAATTTCATCAGATGGAAACTTTGAAGTCAAAGTTCCCTGGACTTCAGAACAAGCATTCTGCAGTCAACATTCTTGCCTAGAAGTTCTAAAAGCTGAATAGGACAATGTATAGTGATGGACAATCATCTAACAGATGTATGCTTAATTAGGATCTTGATGTAGTACAGCCACTGTAGTTTCTATATAGTGCAGAAACATCTTACAGTAACAGAGAAGTGAAAAAATTCAGCACTGTAACTCAAAATCAGTAAAATTCTTCGTAACACGCCTTATGGAAACACAAAGAGGTGGCTTTGCACAAGAAACAGCCAGTCATTATTCTGTTCTTGGCTCAGTATTTTTTGCCACAGGTTATTTATTAGCAGGAAGTTATGCTATTCTGAGTTGTAACTTCCAAAAGGTCAATATGAGATAATGTGTTTCTATTGTGCTCCTAATGACTGGAAAGAGAATTTGAGTTTAGGAAAAGGCAAACCATAACAGGTTCTTGTAATACAAATTTTGTGCAAGAGGTTTTTTTAATGTTTGTGTATACACAGCAGTAACAGTCTGAAGTTGAAAACTGTCATATCAAATGATATTTCTACAAATCCTCATGCCCCATTTTGGATGATTTCCCTTTCTCCCCATCCCTACCTACCAAAGTAAGCCCTCTGTAAAATCTTTTTCACTCTCGAGCCCTTCCTCATTCTAGAGTTTAAACTAAAATGGAAACTTCCTAAAAACTGCAGTGAAAAGCTAAGATAATGTACTTTTACAAATTCAACCAGAACTATCAGGAGAAAAAGAATCTCATTTTCAGACAAAACTGTAACTGCACTGAAGATGTGTTGCAACTGTTCTGCTGCTTTTAGAGTCAGAACTGTTTCCAAACACATACACCCTTACAAAACTACACCGACCTCTTTGTGGACATGTGAGATAGCAGTAGCAAGCTCTAACCCATCTAGCAAATTATTGCCATCATAATCATGCATTTTGAAGTAATGGAGCTGCAACTCTTGCGGAGACATCTCCGACTCTGGTTTCTCGATAACACCTTCCAAGTGTTCCATGATGTGTCTATGAAAAACAAAACCCACAACATTTCCATCAGTTAATATTTAATGTTCTGTTTACAGCAAATTTAGTCTTTGATCTAATATTGTATGTCTAAAAGTACCCTGGACAACTAAAAGCTACGGTTTGATACTAAGGTAAAGGGGGCACAAAGGAGGTAAAGGGGGCACAAAGGTTGTTTGTTACAGGGGCTGTAGAGGCCTCTAATACCTTAGACAGCTATTTCTATTTCTTTTGGCCTACTTAGCAGGCTAGCAAAACAACTGAAGCAGAGCCCAAAATCTCTTTTTGGCTGTCTTCCAAAGCACAGGAACTAGAGGAAGATCTTTCCCAGTCAAGCATGAAGTGTTCTAGGGAGTTTTATTTTCTACTAGAACTGTTCTGCATTTATGAAGAAGCAAATGAGAAAATGAACTCTACCTGTTAGGAATATGTTTTTGTCTAAAGTATGCTGATATAGGTAAGCAAGATTTCTGTAAAAATTTTTAATAGTATAAGTAGGGCTAAAGGCTCCAGAGAGAGCCATATCTCTATAAATTTATCAAGCAAGCATGTCTCATATCTGGCTTTTGCTAGTCATACAACATTCTGAGAAAACAGAGTGCCCTAGGTTTAAGTCCAACTCGCATAACACTTTAAAGATAAAGAAGTCATTAAGAAGTAAAGTTTACACTTTTAGAACATGGAACACATACTCTTTATCTTGTACCAAGTTCTTATCAAGGCGAATATTTGGATGTTGACTCTCTCCTACGTGTTCCTCAGCTAGGGCAGAGATGAAGAATGCAGCCAGACAGCAGAATAGCAAATGTGTTCTAAACATCTTTTGGGCCATTGTGATCTCCTACAAAAAGGAAAACATCCCCCCAAAAAACAACAGATGAAAAATGCAATTTACTTTCAGCACTTTTAAAGAGTGCTTAGAAACAACCCCATTACATTTCAGAATGGAAGACCTTGCTGAACTGGAAACTCTTTGCAAGCAGAGAACCAGAGAGTTCCAGTTAAGAGTTTTTATGAGGGTCCGTATTTTATGGGATTATGCAGTAATTTTCAGGTAATGTCCTTTTCTTTTCTCACAGGAGATGCGCACACCTTAGCCAGGCCTGGGTTTTCATTCACCTTACAGACAACCTCAGGCAGACCTACCCCACAGCTATGGGAGCAAAGGTCGCTTACGGTATAGAAGCAGCTCCATCTAATTAGTAGCTGTATTACGAGTGAATTCCCTAGGGCCACACGCCTTGGAAGACGTCCTGCAGCCATGGATGTGCGCACTTCACGGGCAGGTGACAGGGCACAGAGCTTCTCAGGGGCCGGGCGCGCTGCCGAGAGCAGCCAAGGCGCGGGCTGGTGGCTTCCGCTCCTGTTCTTCTCCCGGCCCCAGCTGGAGCAACCCCCGGCACGGCACTGGCCTCCAGCCAGTCTCTCACCCGCGGCTCCCCGCCCGGCTAGGTCCCCAAAAAAAGCGCCACCGCAGCGGGATGGGGCTGGGCCCGCCGTCCCCCGCCCAGGCCCCAGCACCCCCGCTCCAGCAACGGCTGTCGGCGCGGGCGGAGAGGCCCCGCTGCCGCCAGACTACGCACCCTCGGGCGGGTCTCCGCCGTGCCGCGGGCTCCGGGCTGGGCGCAGGCTGGACACCATTCCCGGGACACCATCCCGGGATCACCCCTGACCCGGCGCTGCCCCGCCCGCCTCGCCCGCCCATTGGCCGAGCCACGCCGCCCCGCCCCACCCCGCCTCGCGGGCGACGTCACCGCTCGCGGAACTCCACGTGGAGCCCTCGCGGCGGCNAGGTGGAGGAGCTGGGCTTGGTCAGTCTTGAAAAGAGACAACTGAGAGGGCACCTTATCAATGAATACAAGTGTGTATATAGATATATATATATAGAGAGAGTGTATACAAGGGGGGGGGGCGGTGCCAAGAGGATGGAGCCAGGCTCTGCTCAGTGGTACTGAGCAAAAGGACAAGAGGAAAAAGGCAAAAACTGATGTATAGAAAGTTCCACCTGAACAAGAGGAAGAACTTTACTGTGCAGGTGACTGAGCATGGGAAAAGATTGTCCAGAGAAGTTATGGAGTTTCCATCAATGAAGATATTGAAGAACTGCCTGGATGCAGTCCTGTGCCGTGTGCTCTAGGGTGACCCTGCTTAAGTAGAGAGCTTGGACCAGATGACCCACTGTGGTCCCTTGTGACCTAACCCATTCTGGGCGCTGGGGGGTCTCGACAATCCTGGCCTTTGATCCAGAGAGCTCCCTTCCAGAGGATGCATTGCAGGGATGCCCTCCAATGCCCCGGGCAGAACCGAGAAGGAAGGCAATGGCGGAGCTGGTGGCAGTGAGGGCCAGCGTGTGTCCTGCTCATAGGGCAGTCCCTGGCCACCCCTGCTCCAGATGCTTCCCTCTAGCCCCATCCACAAAGGACCGCCATGTTTCCTGCCCTGCTGCTCGAGTGGGAGCTGCTGTGCCCTCTCTCCAGTGCCCACCGCAGTTTATAAACTGTGTGTGTTCTGTGCTTCCCCTCGCACTACACGCCACAGGACTCGCTGTTTCCATATTCGACGCCTACAGAGCCACCGCTCTGGCCTCTCGTAGATCATAAACCCCGAGCAAACCTCAGCCCCGGGGAGCCGGGAGGGCTTTTGGCGGGAGGGTGTTTGGTGCCGAACTTGCTGCTGGAGGGGGGCGGTGGCCGTGGGGACCAACCGCCAGAGAGCCCTGGGGTTCAGGTGACTTCCGAGGGCGGCGGTGGGGGAACAGCACCGCCGGCCCGTCTCGCCCAGGCAGGGAGCGAGGTACCACACCCGCGGTACCGAGACAGCGGCCGCCGGTTCGGGACGCAGCTCCGTGCCCGGGCGTCGGGCGCGAGGCGTGAGGGAGTGGCAGCCATGGCGGAGTCGCCGTTCCCCGCCTCAGCCCTCGGGCAGGGCGTCCCAGCCGCCCCCGCCCCTCAGCACCTGGCGGATCCGCAGCCCCGCCGGCGCCTCCCGGGCGCTGCCGCCGGGGACTCCCCGCGGGCCGGGGCGGGGCGGGTCCGTCCCGGCGCTAAGATGGCGGCCAAGGGCTCGCACTCGCACGTGAAGCTGGAGGCGGAGATCGACCGGTGCCGGGNGCCGCTGCCCAGGCTCGGTAGCCCCGCGTCGGGGGGCTGGCGTGGGCGGGAGCTGTGGCTGCCCCGGCTCCCGGGCTTGGGGCAGCGGGCTGGGTAGCGCCGGCTTGCGGGCCGTCGTCTGCCGTGCCGTGCCTGCGCCCCGGCCCCGCAGCGGGAGGGACGGAGGGATGCCTGGGAGAGGCGGCGGCAGCTCAGGAAGCGGCGCTCGGCAAGATCGCGCCGCGCTTCCTCTTCGTGTCAGCGCTGCCGGGGATGCCGCCCCCGCCGCGGTCAGCACTGGGGCGCAGGTGGCGGCTGCCCCGCTCCGAGCCCGCCTTGGGTGCAGCCCGCCCTTTCCACCCCCTTTGGAAAGGTGTCTACTCAGCTTCTCTATACGTGTCATGCTAGTTCGCTCTTGCCCCCTGCCCTCTGCTGTTCTTGGATGGGTGTCCTTCTGTTACCCGTCTCCATTTCTGAGGGGCACTGCTTTATTTAAAGGCTTTCACATGTAAAACAGGTTTCATAAACAGCAAATGTATTAGTATTTTTTTTCCTGTTACAACACTCCTTTTTTTTTTTTTTTTTTTTTAA